>CAVMJV010000129.1:0-502970 GCA_963681835.1 Meloidogyne enterolobii
AAACTAATATACGACCTAGTGAAATGCGTTAAGTCTTATCAGAAATCGAAGTACATTTATATTTACTTCGAATATATTCTAAAAATAAAAGAATAAACTAATATACGACCTAGTGAAATGCGTTAAGTCTTATCAGAAATCGAAGTACATTTATATTTACTTCGAATATATTCTAAAAATAAAAGAATAAACTAATATACGACCTAGTGAAATGCATTAAGTCTTATCAGAAATCGAAGTACATTTATATACTCTTCGAATATATTCTAAAAATAAAAGAATAAACTAATATACGACCTAGTGAAATGCGTTAAGTCTTATCAGAAATCGAAGTACATTTATATTTACTTCGAATATATTCTAAAAATAAAAGAATAAACTAATATACGACCTAGTGAAATGCGTTAAGTCTTATCAGAAATCGAAGTACATTTATATTTACTTCGAATATATTCTAAAAATAAAAGAATAAACTAATATACGACCTAGTGAAATGCATTAAGTCTTATCAGAAATCGAAGTACATTTATATACTCTTCGAATATATTCTAAAAATAAAAGAATAAACTAATATACGACCTAGTGAAATGCGTTAAGTCTTATCAGAAATCGAAGTACATTTATATTTACTTCGAATATATTCTAAAAATAAAAGAATAAACTAATATACGACCTAGTGAAATGCGTTAAGTCTTATCAGAAATCGAAGTACATTTATATTTACTTCGAATATATTCTAAAAATAAAAGAATAAACTAATATACGACCTAGTGAAATGCGTTAAGTCTTATCAGAAATCGAAGTATATTTATATACTCTTCGAATATATTCTAAAAATAAAAGAATAAACTAATATACGACCTAGTGAAATGCGTTAAGTCTTATCAGAAATCGAAGTACATTTATATACTCTTCGAATATATTCTAAAAATAAAGGAATAAACTAATATACGACCTAGTGAAATGCGTTAAGTCTTATCAGAAATCGAAGTACATTTATATTTACTTCGAATATATTCTAAAAATAAAAGAATAAACTAATATACGACCTAGTGAAATGCATTAAGTCTTATCAGAAATCGAAGTACATTTATATACTCTTCGAATATATTCTAAAAATAAAAGAATAAACTAATATACGACCTAGTGAAATGCATTAAGTCTTATCAGAAATCGAAGTACATTTATATTTACTTCGAATATATTCTAAAAATAAAAGAATAAACTAATATACGACCTAGTGAAATGCATTAAGTCTTATCAGAAATCGAAGTACATTTATATTTACTTCGAATATATTCTAAAAATAAAAGAATAAACTAATATACGACCTAGTGAAATGCATTAAGTCTTATCAGAAATCGAAGTACATTTATATACTCTTCGAATATATTCTAAAAATAAAAGAATAAACTAATATACGACCTAGTGAAATGCATTAAGTCTTATCAGAAATCGAAGTACATTTATATTTACTTCGAATATATTCTAAAAATAAAAGAATAAACTAATATACGACCTAGTGAAATGCATTAAGTCTTATCAGAAATCGAAGTACATTTATATTTACTTCGAATATATTCTAAAAATAAAAGAATAAACTAATATACGACCTAGTGAAATGCATTAAGTCTTATCAGAAATCGAAGTACATTTATATACTCTTCGAATATATTCTAAAAATAAAAGAATAAACTAATATACGACCTAGTGAAATGCGTTAAGTCTTATCAGAAATCGAAGTACATTTATATTTACTTCGAATATATTCTAAAAATAAAAGAATAAACTAATATACGACCTAGTGAAATGCATTAAGTCTTATCAGAAATCGAAGTACATTTATATACTCTTCGAATATATTCTAAAAATAAAAGAATAAACTAATATACGACCTAGTGAAATGCGTTAAGTCTTATCAGAAATCGAAGTACATTTATATTTACTTCGAATATATTCTAAAAATAAAAGAATAAACTAATATACGACCTAGTGAAATGCGTTAAGTCTTATCAGAAATCGAAGTACATTTATATTTACTTCGAATATATTCTAAAAATAAAAGAATAAACTAATATACGACCTAGTGAAATGCGTTAAGTCTTATCAGAAATCGAAGTATATTTATATACTCTTCGAATATATTCTAAAAATAAAAGAATAAACTAATATACGACCTAGTGAAATGCGTTAAGTCTTATCAGAAATCGAAGTACATTTATATACTCTTCGAATATATTCTAAAAATAAAGGAATAAACTAATATACGACCTAGTGAAATGCGTTAAGTCTTATCAGAAATCGAAGTACATTTATATACTCTTCGAATATATTCTAAAAATAAAAGAATAAACTAATATACGACCTAGTGAAATGCGTTAAGTCTTATCAGAAATCGAAGTACATTTATATTTACTTCGAATATATTCTAAAAATAAAAGAATAAACTAATATACGACCTAGTGAAATGCGTTAAGTCTTATCAGAAATCGAAGTACATTTATATTTACTTCGAATATATTCTAAAAATAAAAGAATAAACTAATATACGACCTAGTGAAATGCGTTAAGTCTTATCAGAAATCGAAGTACATTTATATTTACTTCGAATATATTCTAAAAATAAAAGAATAAACTAATATACGACCTAGTGAAATGCGTTAAGTCTTATCAGAAATCGAAGTACATTTATATTTACTTCGAATATATTCTAAAAATAAAAGAATAAACTAATATACGACCTAGTGAAATGCGTTAAGTCTTATCAGAAATCGAAGTACATTTATATACTCTTCGAATATATTCTAAAAATAAAAGAATAAACTAATATACGACCTAGTGAAATGCGTTAAGTCTTATCAGAAATCGAAGTACATTTATATTTACTTCGAATATATTCTAAAAATAAAAGAATAAACTAATATACGACCTAGTGAAATGCGTTAAGTCTTATCAGAAATCGAAGTACATTTATATTTACTTCGAATATATTCTAAAAATAAAAGAATAAACTAATATACGACCTAGTGAAATGCATTAAGTCTTATCAGAAATCGAAGTACATTTATATACTCTTCGAATATATTCTAAAAATAAAAGAATAAACTAATATACGACCTAGTGAAATGCGTTAAGTCTTATCAGAAATCGAAGTACATTTATATACTCTTCGAATATATTCTAAAAATAAAGGAATAAACTAATATACGACCTAGTGAAATGCGTTAAGTCTTATCAGAAATCGAAGTACATTTATATACTCTTCGAATATATTCTAAAAATAAAAGAATAAACTAATATACGACCTAGTGAAATGCATTAAGTCTTATCAGAAATCGAAGTACATTTATATACTCTTCGAATATATTCTAAAAATAAAAGAATAAACTAATATACGACCTAGTGAAATGCGTTAAGTCTTATCAGAAATCGAAGTACATTTATATACTCTTCGAATATATTCTAAAAATAAAAGAATAAACTAATATACGACCTAGTGAAATGCATTAAGTCTTATCAGAAATCGAAGTACATTTATATACTCTTCGAATATATTCTAAAAATAAAAGAATAAACTAATATACGACCTAGTGAAATGCGTTAAGTCTTATCAGAAATCGAAGTACATTTATATTTACTTCGAATATATTCTAAAAATAAAAAAAATAAACTAATATACGACCTAGTGAAATGCGTTAAGTCTTATCAGAAATCGAAGTATATTTATATACTCTTCGAATATATTCTAAAAATGAAAGAATAAACTAATATACGACCTAGTGAAATACGTTAAGTCTTATCAGAAATCGAAGTACATTTATATACTCTTCGAATATATTCTAAAAATAAAAGAATAAACTAATATACGACCTAGTGAAATGCGTTAAGTCTTATCAGAAATCGAATTACATTTATATACTCTTCGAATATATTCTAAAAATAAAAGAATAAACTAATATACGACCTAGTGAAATGCATTAAGTCTTATCAGAAATCGAAGTACATTTATATACTCTTCGAATATATTCTAAAAATAAAAGAATAAACTAATATACGACCTAGTGAAATGCGTTAAGTCTTATCAGAAATCGAAGTATATTTATATACTCTTCGAATATATTCTAAAAATAAAAGAATAAACTAATATACGACCTAGTGAAATGCGTTAAGTCTTATCAGAAATCGAAGTACATTTATATACTCTTCGAATATATTCTAAAAATAAAGGAATAAACTAATATACGACCTAGTGAAATGCGTTAAGTCTTATCAGAAATCGAAGTACATTTATATACTCTTCGAATATATTCTAAAAATAAAAGAATAAACTAATATACGACCTAGTGAAATGCGTTAAGTCTTATCAGAAATCGAAGTACATTTATATACTCTTCGAATATATTCTAAAAATAAAAGAATAAACTAATATACGACCTAGTGAAATGCATTAAGTCTTATCAGAAATCGAAGTACATTTATATACTCTTCGAATATATTCTAAAAATAAAGGAATAAACTAATATACGACCTAGTGAAATGCATTAAGTCTTATCAGAAATCGAAGTACATTTATATACTCTTCGAATATATTCTAAAAATAAAAGAATAAACTAATATACGACCTAGTGAAATGCGTTAAGTCTTATCAGAAATCGAAGTACATTTATATACTCTTCGAATATATTCTAAAAATAAAGGAATAAACTAATATACGACCTAGTGAAATGCGTTAAGTCTTATCAGAAATCGAAGTACATTTATATACTCTTCGAATATATTCTAAAAATAAAAGAATAAACTAATATACGACCTAGTGAAATGCATTAAGTCTTATCAGAAATCGAAGTACATTTATATACTCTTCGAATATATTCTAAAAATAAAAGAATAAACTAATATACGACCTAGTGAAATGCGTTAAGTCTTATCAGAAATCGAAGTACATTTATATACTCTTCGAATATATTCTAAAAATAAAAGAATAAACTAATATACGACCTAGTGAAATGCATTAAGTCTTATCAGAAATCGAAGTACATTTATATACTCTTCGAATATATTCTAAAAATAAAAGAATAAACTAATATACGACCTAGTGAAATGCGTTAAGTCTTATCAGAAATCGAAGTACATTTATATTTACTTCGAATATATTCTAAAAATAAAAAAATAAACTAATATACGACCTAGTGAAATGCGTTAAGTCTTATCAGAAATCGAAGTATATTTATATACTCTTCGAATATATTCTAAAAATGAAAGAATAAACTAATATACGACCTAGTGAAATACGTTAAGTCTTATCAGAAATCGAAGTACATTTATATACTCTTCGAATATATTCTAAAAATAAAAGAATAAACTAATATACGACCTAGTGAAATGCGTTAAGTCTTATCAGAAATCGAAGTACATTTATATACTCTTCGAATATATTCTAAAAATAAAAGAATAAACTAATATACGACCTAGTGAAATGCGTTAAGTCTTATCAGAAATCGAAGTACATTTATATACTCTTCGAATATATTCTAAAAATAAAAGAATAAACTAATATACGACCTAGTGAAATGCGTTAAGTCTTATCAGAAATCGAAGTATATTTAAATACTCTTCGAATATATTCTAAAAATAAAAGAATAAACTAATATACGACCTAGTGAAATGCGTTAAGTCTTATCAGAAATCGAAGTACATTTATATACTCTTCGAATATATTCTAAAAATAAAAGAATAAACTAATATACGACCTAGTGAAATGCGTTAAGTCTTATCAGAAATCGAAGTACATTTATATACTCTTCGAATATATTCTAAAAATAAAAGAATAAACTAATATACGACCTAGTGAAATGCATTAAGTCTTATCAGAAATCGAAGTACATTTATATACTCTTCGAATATATTCTAAAAATAAAAGAATAAACTAATATACGACCTAGTGAAATGCGTTAAGTCTTATCAGAAATCGAAGTATATTTATATACTCTTCGAATATATTCTAAAAATAAAAGAATAAACTAATATACGACCTAGTGAAATGCGTTAAGTCTTATCAGAAATCGAAGTACATTTATATACTCTTCGAATATATTCTAAAAATAAAGGAATAAACTAATATACGACCTAGTGAAATGCGTTAAGTCTTATCAGAAATCGAAGTACATTTATATACTCTTCGAATATATTCTAAAAATAAAAGAATAAACTAATATACGACCTAGTGAAATGCGTTAAGTCTTATCAGAAATCGAAGTACATTTATATACTCTTCGAATATATTCTAAAAATAAAAGAATAAACTAATATACGACCTAGTGAAATGCATTAAGTCTTATCAGAAATCGAAGTACATTTATATACTCTTCGAATATATTCTAAAAATAAAGGAATAAACTAATATACGACCTAGTGAAATGCGTTAAGTCTTATCAGAAATCGAAGTACATTTATATACTCTTCGAATATATTCTAAAAATAAAAGAATAAACTAATATACGACCTAGTGAAATGCGTTAAGTCTTATCAGAAATCGAAGTATATTTATATACTCTTCGAATATATTCTAAAAATAAAAGAATAAACTAATATACGACCCTGTGAAATGCGTTTTTCTTATCAGAAATCGAAGTACATTTATATACTCTTCGAATATATTTTAAAAATAAAAGAATAAACTAATATACGACCTAGTGAAATGCGTTAATTCTTATCAGAAATCGAAGTACATTTATATACTCTTTGAATATATTCTAAAAATAAAAGAATAAACTAATATACGACCCTGTGAAATGCTTTAATTCTTATCAGAAATCGAAGTACATTTATATACTCTTTGAATATATTCTAAAAATAAAAGAATAAACTAATATACGACCCTGTGAAATGCGTTAATTCTTATCAGAAATCGAAGTACATTTATATACTCTTCGAATATATTCTAAAAATAAAAGAATAAACTAATATACGACCTAGTGAAATGCGTTAATTCTTATCAGAAATCGAAGTACATTTATATACTCTTTGAATATATTCTAAAAATAAAAGAATAAACTAATATACGACCCTGTGAAATGCGTTAATTCTTATCAGAAATCGAAGTACATTTATATACTCTTTGAATATATTCTAAAAATAAAAGAATAAACTAATATACGACCCATTGAAATGCGTTAATTCTTATCAGAAATCGAAGTACATTTATATATACTTCGAATATATTCTAAAAATAAAGAATAAACTAATATACGACCCATTGAAATGCGTTAATTCTTATCAGAAATCGAAGTACATTTATATTTACTTCGAATATATTCTAAAAATAAAGAATAAACTAATATACGACCCATTGAAATGCGTTAATTCTTATCAGAAATCGAAGTACATTTATATTTACTTCGAATATATTCTAAAAATAAAAGAATAAACTAATATACGACCCATTGAAATGCGTTAATTCTTATCAGAAATCGAAGTACATTTATATTTACTTCGAATATATTCTAAAAATAAAAGAATAAACTAATATACGACCCATTGAAATGCGTTAATTCTTATCAGAAATCGAAGTACATTTATATTTACTTCGAATATATTCTAAAAATAAAAGAATAAACTAATATACGACCCATTGAAATGCGTTAATTCTTATCAGAAATCGAAGTACATTTATATTTACTTCGAATATATTCTAAAAATAAAAGAATAAACTAATATACGACCCATTGAAATGCGTTAATTCTTATCAGAAATCGAAGTACATTTATATTTACTTCGAATATATTCTAAAAATAAAAGAATAAACTAATATACGACCCATTGAAATGCGTTAATTTTATCAGAAATCGAAGTACATTTATATTTACTTCGAATATATTCTAAAAATAAAAGAATAAACTAATATACGACCCATTGAAATGCGTTAATTCTTATCAGAAATCGAAGTACATTTATATTTACTTCGAATATATTCTAAAAATAAAAGAATAAACTAATATACGACCCATTGAAATGCGCTAATTCTTATCAGAAATCGAAGTACATTTATATTTACTTCGAATATATTCTAAAAATAAAAGAATAAACTAATATACGACCCATTGAAATGCGTTAATTCTTATCAGAAATCGAAGTACATTTATATTTACTTCGAATATATTCTAAAAATAAAAGAATAAACTAATATACGACCCATTGAAATGCGTTAATTCTTATCAGAAATCGAAGTACATTTATATTTACTTCGAATATATTCTAAAAATAAAAGAATAAACTAATATACGACCCATTGAAATGCGTTAATTCTTATCAGAAATCAAAGTACATTTATATTTACTTCGAATATATTCTAAAAATAAAAGAATAAACTAATATACGACCCATTGAAATGCGTTATTTCTTATCAGAAATCGAAGTACATTTATATTTACTTCGAATATATTCTAAAAATAAAAGAATAAACTAATATACGACCCATTGAAATGCGTTAATTCTTATCAGAAATCGAAGTACATTTATATTTACTTCGAATATATTCTAAAAATAAAGAATAAACTAATATACGACCCATTGAAATGCGTTAATTCTTATCAGAAATCGAAGTACATTTATATTAACTTCGAATATATTCTAAAAATAAAGAATAAACTAATATACGACCCATTGAAATGCGTTAATTCTTATCAGAAATCGAAGTACATTTATATTTACTTCGAATATATTCTAAAAATAAAGAATAAACTAATATACGACCCATTGAAATGCGTTAATTCTTATCAGAAATCAAAGTACATTTATATTTACTTCGAATATATTCTAAAAATAAAAGAATAAACTAATATACGACCCATTGAAATGCGTTATTTCTTATCAGAAATCGAAGTACATTTATATTTACTTCGAATATATTCTAAAAATAAAAGAATAAACTAATATACGACCCATTGAAATGCGTTAATTCTTATCAGAAATCGAAGTACATTTATATTTACTTCGAATATATTCTAAAAATAAAGAATAAACTAATATACGACCCATTGAAATGCGTTAATTCTTATCAGAAATCGAAGTACATTTATATTAACTTCGAATATATTCTAAAAATAAAGAATAAACTAATATACGACCCATTGAAATGCGTTAATTCTTATCAGAAATCGAAGTACATTTATATTTACTTCGAATATATTCTAAAAATAAAGAATAAACTAATATACGACCCATTGAAATGCGTTAATTCTTATCAGAAATCGAAGTACATTTATATTTACTTCGAATATATTCTAAAAATAAAAGAATAAACTAATATACGACCCATTGAAATGCGTTAATTCTTATCAGAAATCGAAGTACATTTATATTTACTTCGAATATATTCTAAAAATAAAAGAATAAACTAATATACGACCAAGTGAAATGCGTTAAGTCTTATCAGAAATCGAAGTACATTTATATTTACTTTGAATATATTCTAAAAATAAAAGAATAAACTAATATACGACCAAGTGAAATGCGTTAATTCTTATCAGAAATCGAAGTACATTTATATTTACTTCGAATATATTCTAAAAATAAAAGAATAAACTAATATACGACCAAGTGAAATGCGTTAATTCTTATCAGAAATCGAAGTACATTTATATTTACTTCGAATATATTCTAAAAATAAAAGAATAAACTAATATACGACCAAGTGAAATGCGTTAAGTCTTATCAGAAATCGAAGTACATTTATATTTACTTCGAATATATTCTAAAAATAAAAGAATAAACTAATATACGACCTGGTGAAAAGTGTTAATTCTTATCAGAAATCGAAGTACATTTATATACACTTCGAATATATTCTAAAAATAAAAGAATAAACTAATATACGACCTGGTGAAAAGTGTTAATTCTTATCAGAAATCGAAGTACATTTATATACACTTCGAATATATTCTATAAATAAAAGAATAAACTAATATACGACCTGGTGAAAAGTGTTAATTCTTATCAGAAATCGAAGTACATTTATATACACTTCGGATATATTCTAAAAATAAAAGAATAAACTAATATACGACCTGGTGAAAAGTGTTAATTCTTATCAGAAATCGAAGTACATTTATATTTACTTCGAATATATTCTAAAAATAAAAGAATAAACTAATATACGACCTGGTGAAATGTGTTATCAGAAATCGAAGTATCTTATCAGAAATTCTTATCAGAAATTCTTATTCTTATCAGAAATCGAAGTACATTTATATTTACTTCGAATATATTCTAAAAATAAAAGAATAAAATAATATACGACCTGGTGAAATGTGGTAATTCTTATCAGAAATCGAAGTACATTTATATAATCTTCGAATATATTCTAAAAATAAAAGAATAAACTAATATACGACCTAGTGAAATGCGTTAATTCTTATCAGAAATCGAAGTACATTTATATACACTTCGAATATATTCTAAAAATAAAAGAATAAACTAATATACGACCTGGTGAAATGTGTTAATTCTTAACAGAAATCGAAGTACATTTATATTTACTTCGAATATATTCTAAAAATAAAAGAATAAACTAATATACGACCTGGTTAAAAGTGTTAATTCTTATCAGAAATCGAAGTACATTTATATTTACTTCGAATATATTCTAAAAATAAAAGAATAAACTAATATACGACCGAGTGAAATGCGTTAAGTCTTATCAGAAATCGAAGTACATTTATATTTACTTCGAATATATTCTAAAAATAAAAGAATAAACTAATATACGACCTGGTGAAATGTGTTAATTCTTATCAGAAATCGAAGTACATTTATATTTACTTAGAATATATTCTAAAAATAAAAGAATAAACTAATATACGACCTGGTGAAATGTGTTAATTCTTATCAGAAATCGAAGTACATTTATATTTACTTCGAATATATTCTAAAAATAAAAGAATAAACTAATATACGACCATTGAAATGTGTTAATTCTTATCAGAAATCGAAGTACATTTATATAATCTTCGAATATATTCTAAAAATAAAAGAATAAACTAATATACGACCTAGTGAAATGCGTTAATTCTTATCAGAAATCGAAGTACATTTATATACACTTCGAATATATTCTAAAAATAAAAGAATAAACTAATATACGACCTGGTGAAATGTGTTAATTCTTATCAGAAATCGAAGTACATTTATATTTACTTCGAATATATTCTAAAAATAAAAGAATAAACTAATATACGACCTGGTGAAAAGTGTTAATTCTTATCAGAAATCGAATTACATTTATATTTACTTCGAATATATTCTAAAAATAAAAGAATAAACTAATATACGACCGAGTGAAATGCGTTAAGTCTTATCAGAAATCGAAGTACATTTATATTTACTTCGAATATATTCTAAAAATAAAAGAATAAACTAATATACGACCTGGTGAAATGTGTTAATTCTTATCAGAAATCGAAGTACATTTATATTTACTTCGAATATATTCTAAAAATAAAAGAATAAACTAATATACGACCCATTGAAATGTGTTAATTCTTATCAGAAATCGAAGTACATTTATATAATCTTCGAATATATTCTAAAAATAAAAGAATAAACTAATATACGACCTAGTGAAATGCGTTAATTCTTATCAGAAATCGAAGTACATTTATATACACTTCGAATATATTCTAAAAATAAAAGAATAAACTAATATACGACCTGGTGAAATGTGTTAATTCTTATCAGAAATCGAAGTACATTTATATTTACTTCGAATATATTCTAAAAATAAAAGAATAAACTAATATACGACCTGGTGAAAAGTGTTAATTCTTATCAGAAATCGAAGTACATTTATATTTACTTCGAATATATTCTAAAAATAAAAGAATAAACTAATATAAGACCGAGTGAAATGCGTTAAGTCTTATCAGAAATCGAAGTACATTTATATTTACTTCGAATATATTCTAAAAATAAAAGAATAAACTAATATACGACCTGGTGAAATGTGTTAATTCTTATCAGAAATCGAAGTACATTTATATTTACTTCGAATATATTCTAAAAATAAAAGAATAAACTAATATACGACCCATTGAAATGTGTTAATTCTTATCAGAAATCGAAGTACATTTATATAATCTTCGAATATATTCTAAAAATAAAAGAATAAACTAATATACGACCTAGTGAAATGCGTTAATTCTTATCAGAAATCGAAGTACATTTATATACACTTCGAATATATTCTAAAAATAAAAGAATAAACTAATATACGACCTGGTGAAATGTGTTAATTCTTATCAGAAATCGAAGTACATTTATATTTACTTCGAATATATTCTAAAAATAAAAGAATAAACTAATATACGACCTGGTGAAAAGTGTTAATTCTTATCAGAAATCGAAGTACATTTATATTTACTTCGAATATATTCTAAAAATAAAAGAATAAACTAATATACGAACGAGTGAAATGTGTTAATTCTTACAGAAATCGAAGTACATTTATATTTACTTCGAATATATTCTAAAAATAAAAGAATAAACTAATATACGACCTAGTGAAATGCGTTAATTCTTATCAGAAATCGAAGTACATTTATACAATCTTCGAATATATTCTAAAAATAAAAGAATAAACTAATATACGACCTAGTGAAATGCGTTAATTCTTATCAGAAATCGAAGTACATTTATACAATCTTCGAATATATTCTAAAAATAAAAGAATAAACTAATATACGACCTAGTGAAATGCGTTAATTCTTATCAGAAATCGAAGTACATTTATACAATCTTCGAATATATTCTAAAAATAAAAGAATAAACTAATATACGACCTAGTGAAATGCGTTAATTCTTATCAGAAATCGAAGTACATTTATATTTACTTCGAATATATTCTAAAAATAAAAGAATAAACTAATATACGACCGAGTGAAATGCGTTAAGTATTATCAGAAATCGAAGTACATTTATATTTACTTCGAATATATTCTAAAAATAAAAGAATAAACTAATATACGACCTGGTGAAATGTGTTAATTCTTATCAGAAATCGAAGTACATTTATATTTACTTCGAATATATTCTAAAAATAAAAGAATAAACTAATATACGACCTGGTGAAATGTGTTAATTCTTATCAGAAATCGAAGTACATTTATATTTACTTCGAATATATTCTAAAAATAAAAGAATAAACTAATATACGACCCATTGAAATGTGTTAATTCTTATCAGAAATCGAAGTACATTTATATAATCTTCGAATATATTCTAAAAATAAAAGAATAAACTAATATACGACCTAGTGAAATGCGTTAATTCTTATCAGAAATCGAAGTACATTTATATACACTTCGAATATATTCTAAAAATAAAAGAATAAACTAATATACGACCTGGTGAAATGTGTTAATTCTTATCAGAAATCGAAGTACATTTATATTTACTTCGAATATATTCTAAAAATAAAAGAATAAACTAATATACGACCTGGTGAAAAGTGTTAATTCTTATCAGAAATCGAAGTACATTTATATTTACTTCGAATATATTCTAAAAATAAAAGAATAAACTAATATACGACCTAGTGAAATGCGTTAAGTCTTATCAGAAATCGAAGTACATTTATATTTACTTCGAATATATTCTAAAAATAAAAGAATAAACTAATATACGACCTAGTGAAATGCGTTAAGTCTTATCAGAAATCGAAGTACATTTATATTTACTTCTAATATATTCTAAAAATAAAAGAATAAACTAATATACGACCTAGTGAAATGCGTTAAGTCTTATCAGAAATCGAAGTACATTTATATTTACTTCGAATATATTCTAAAAATAAAAGAATAAACTAATATACGACCTAGTGAAATGCGTTAAGTCTTATCAGAAATCGAAGTACATTTATATTTACTTCGAATATATTCTAAAAATAAAAGAATAAACTAATATACGACCTAGTGAAATGCGTTAAGTCTTATCAGAAATCGAAGTACATTTATATTTACTTCGAATATATTCTAAAAATAAAAGAATAAACTAATATACGACCTAGTGAAATGCGTTAAGTCTTATCAGAAATCGAAGTACAGTTATATTTACTTCGAATATATTCTAAAAATAAAAGAATAAACTAATATACGACCTAGTGAAATGCGTTAAGTCTTATCAGAAATCGAAGTACATTTATATTTACTTCGAATATATTCTAAAAATAAAAGAATAAACTAATATACGACCTAGTGAAATGCGTTAAGTCTTATCAGAAATCGAAGTACAGTTATATTTACTTCGAATATATTCTAAAAATAAAAGAATAAACTAATATACGACCTAGTGAAATGCGTTAAGTCTTATCAGAAATCGAAGTACATTTATATTTACTTCGAATATATTCTAAAAATAAAAGAATAAACTAATATACGACCTAGTGAAATGCGTTAAGTCTTATCAGAAATCGAAGTACATTTATATTTACTTCGAATATATTCTAAAAATAAAAGAATAAACTAATATACGACCTAGTGAAATGCGTTAAGTCTTATCAGAAATCGAAGTACAGTTATATTTACTTCGAATATATTCTAAAAATAAAAGAATAAACTAATATACGACCTAGTGAAATGCGTTAAGTCTTATCAGAAATCGAAGTACAGTTATATTTACTTCGAATATATTCTAAAAATAAAAGAATAAACTAATATACGACCTAGTGAAATGCGTTAAGTCTTATCAGAAATCGAAGTACATTTATATTTACTTCGAATATATTCTAAAAATAAAAGAATAAACTAATATACGACCTAGTGAAATGCGTTAAGTCTTATCAGAAATCGAAGTACAGTTATATTTACTTCGAATATATTCTAAAAATAAAAGAATAAACTAATATACGACCTAGTGAAATGCGTTAAGTCTTATCAGAAATCGAAGTACATTTATATTTACTTCGAATATATTCTAAAAATAAAAGAATAAACTAATATACGACCTAGTGAAATGCGTTAAGTCTTATCAGAAATCGAAGTACATTTATATTTACTTCGAATATATTCTAAAAATAAAAGAATAAACTAATATACGACCTAGTGAAATGCGTTAAGTCTTATCAGAAATCGAAGTACAGTTATATTTACTTCGAATATATTCTAAAAATAAATAATAAACTAATATACGACCTAGTGAAATGCGTTAAGTCTTATCAGAAATCGAAGTACAGTTATATTTACTTCGAATATATTCTAAAAATAAAAGAATAAACTAATATACGACCTAGTGAAATGCGTTAAGTCTTATCAGAAATCGAAGTACATTTATATTTACTTCTAATATATTCTAAAAATAAAAGAATAAACTAATATACGACCTAGTGAAATGCGTTAAGTCTTATCAGAAATCGAAGTACAGTTATATTTACTTCGAATATATTCTAAAAATAAAAGAATAAACTAATATACGACCTAGTGAAATGCGTTAAGTCTTATCAGAAATCGAAGTACAGTTATATTTACTTCGAATATATTCTAAAAATAAAAGAATAAACTAATATACGACCTAGTGAAATGCGTTAAGTCTTATCAGAAATCGAAGTACATTTATATTTACTTCGAATATATTCTAAAAATAAAAGAATAAACTAATATACGACCTGGTGAAATGCGTTAAGTCTTATCACAAATCGAAGTAAATTTATATTTACTTCGAATATATTCTAAAAATAAAAAAATAAACTAATATAAGACCTGGTGAAATGCGTTAAGTCTTATCAGAAATCGAACTACATTTATATTTACTTCGAATATATTCTAAAAATAAAAGAATAAAGTTAGAAATTTGAGTACATTTATATTTACATCGATTATATTCTAAAAATAAAAGAATAAACTAATATACGACCTAGTGAAATGCGTTAAGTCTTATCAGAAATCGAAGTACATTTATATTTACTTCGAATATATTCTAAAAATAAAAGAATAAACTAATATACGACCTGGTGAAATGCGTTAAGTCTTATCAAAAATCGAAGTAAATTTATATTTACTTCGAATATATTCTAAAAATAAAAAAATAAACTAATATAAGACCTGGTGAAATGCGTTAAGTCTTATCAGAAATCGAAATACATTTATATTTACTTCGAATATATTCTAAAAATAAAAGAATAAAGTTAGAAATTTGAGTACATTTATATTTACATCGATTATATTCTAAAAATAAAAGAATAAACTAATATACGACCTAGTGAAATGCGTTAAGTCTTATCAAAAATCGAAGTACATTTATATTTACTTCGAATATATTCTAAAAATAAAAGAATAAACTAATATACGACCTAGTGAAATGCGTTAAGTCTTATCAGAAATCGAAGTACAGTTATATTTACTTCGAATATATTCTAAAAATAAAAGAATAAACTAATATACGACCTAGTGAAATGCGTTAAGTCTTATCAGAAATCGAAGTACATTTATATTTACTTCTAATATATTCTAAAAATAAAAGAATAAACTAATATACGACCTAGAGAAATGCGTTAAGTCTTATCAGAAATCGAAGTACAGTTATATTTACTTCGAATATATTCTAAAAATAAAAGAATAAACTAATATACGACCTAGTGAAATGCGTTAAGTCTTATCAGAAATCGAAGTACAGTTATATTTACTTCGAATATATTCTAAAAATAAAAGAATAAACTAATATACGACCTAGTGAAATGCGTTAAGTCTTATCAGAAATCGAAGTACAGTTATATTTACTTCGAATATATTCTAAAAATAAAAGAATAAACTAATATACGACCTAGTGAAATGCGTTAAGTCTTATCAGAAATCGAAGTACATTTATATTTACTTCGAATATATTCTCAAAATAAAAGAATAAACTAATATACGACCTGGTGAAATGCGTTAAGTCTTATCAAAAATCGAAGTAAATTTATATTTACTTCGAATATATTCTAAAAATAAAAAAATAAACTAATATAAGACCTGGTGAAATGCGTTAAGTCATATCAGAAATCGAACTACATTTATATTTACTTCGAATATATTCTAAAAATAAAAGAATAAAGTTAGAAATTTGAGTACATTTATATTTACATCGATTATATTCTAAAAATAAAAGAATAAACTAATATACGACCTAGTGAAATGCGTTAAGTCTTATCAGAAATTTGAGTGAAATGCGACCTAGTGAAATGCGTTAAGTCTTATCAAAAATCGAAGTACATTTATATTTACTTCGAATATATTCTAAAAATAAAAGAATAAACTAATATACGACCTAGTGAAATGCGTTAAGTCTTATCAGAAATCGAAGTACAGTTATATTTACTTCGAATATATTCTAAAAATAAAAGAATAAACTAATATACGACCTAGTGAAATGCGTTAAGTCTTATCAGAAATCGAAGTACAGTTATATTTACTTCGAATATATTCTAAAAATAAAAGAATAAACTAATATACGACCTAGTGAAATGCGTTAAGTCTTATCAGAAATCGAAGTACATTTATATTTACTTCTAATATATTCTAAAAATAAAAGAATAAACTAATATACGACCTAGTGAAATGCGTTAAGTCTTATCAGAAAACGAAGTACATTTATATTTACTTCGAATATATTCTAAAAATAAAAGAATAAACTAATATACGACCTAGTGAAATGCGTTAATTCTTATCAGAAATCGAAGTACATTTATATTTACTTCGAATATATTCTAAAAATAAAAGAATAAACTAATATACGACCTAGTGAAATGCGTTAATTCTTATCAGAAATCGAAGTACATTTATATTTACTTCGAATATATTCTAAAAATAAAAGAATAAACTAATATACGACCTAGTGAAATGCGTTAAGTCTTATCAGAAATCGAAGTACATTTATATTTACTTCGAATATATTCTAAAAATAAAAGAATAAACTAATATACGACCTAGTGAAATGCGTTAAGTCTTATCAGAAATCGAAGTACATTTATATTTATTTCGAATATATTCTAAAAATAAAAGAATAAACTAATATACGACCCAGTGAAATGCGTTAAGTCTTATCAGAGTTAAGTCTTATCTTCTAACTATAATATGTTCTTTTTTTATCTGTGTAGAATCAAGTCTCAAGCTGTTACCGAAAATTATTTATATAATTTATTTATTATACTATTAATAAAAAAATATAACTTAAAATATCACTATAAATTATGAAGGTAAATATATTCTTCTAACTATAATATGTTCTTTTTTTATCTGTGTAGAATCAAGTCTCAAGCTGTTACCGAAAATTATTTATATAATTTATTTATTATACTATTGATAAAGAAATATAATTTAAAATATCACTATAAATTATGAAGGTAAATATATTCTTCTAACTATAATATGTTCTTTTTTTATCTGTGTAGAATCAAGTCTCAAGCTGTTACCGAAAATTATTTATATAATTTATTTATTATACTATTAATAAAAAAATATAATTTAAAATATCACTATAAATTATGAAGGTAAATATATTCTTCTAACTATAATATGTTCTTTTTTTATCTGTGTAGAATCAAGTCTCAAGCTGTTACCGAAAATTATTTATATAATTTATTTATTATACTATTAATAAAAAAATATAATTTAAAATATCACTATAAATTATGAAGGTAAATATATTCTTCTAACTATAATATGTTCTTTTTTTATCTGTGTAGAATCAAGTCTCAAGCTGTTACCGAAAATTATTTATATATATAATTTATTTATTATACTATTAATAAAGAAATATAATTTAAAATATCACTATAAATTATGAAGGTAAATATATTCTTCTAACTATAATATGTTCTTTTTTTATCTGTGTAGAATCAAGTCTCAAGCTGTTACCGAAAGTTATTTACATATATAATTTATTTATTATACTATTAATAAAGAAATATAATTGAATATATAACTATAAATTATGAAGGCAAATATATTCTTCTAACTATTATATGTTCTTTTTTTATCTGTGTAGAATCAAGTCTCAAGCTGTTACCGAAAGTTATTTACATATATAATTTATTTATTATACTATTAATAAAGAAATATTATTGAATATATAACTATAAATTATGAAGGCAAATATATTCTTCTAACTATTATATGTTCTTTTTTTATCTGTGTAGAATCAAGCCAAGTGAAATGCGTTAATTCTTATCAGAAATCGAAGTACATGTATATTTACTTCGAATATATTCTAAAAATAAAAGAATAAACTAATATACGACTTGGTGAAATGTGTTAATTCTTATCAGAAATCGAAGTACATTTATATTTACTTCTAATATATTCTAAAAATAAAAGAATAAACTAATATACGACCTTGTGAAATGTGTTAATTCTTATCAGAAATCGAAGTACATTTATATTTACTTCTAATATATTCTAAAAATAAAAGAATAAACTAATATACGACATAGTGAAATGCGTTAAGTCTTATCAGAAATCGAAGTACATTTATATTTACTTCGAATATATTCTAAAAATAAAAGAATAAACTAATATACGACCTAGTGAAATGCGTTAATTCTTATCAGAAATCGAAGTACATTTATATTTACTTCGAATATATTCTAAAAATAAAAGAATAAACTAAAATACGACCCAGTGAAATGCGTTAAGTCTTATCAGAAATCGAAGTACATTTATATTACTTCTTATCAGAAATCGAAGTAGTCTTATCAGAAATCGAAGTACATTTATATTACTTCGAATATATTCTAAAAATAAAAGAATAAACTAATATACGACCTAGTGAAATGCTTTAAGTCTTATCAGAAATCGAAGTACATTTATATTTATTTCGAATATATTTTAAAAATAAAAGAATAAACTAATATTCGACCCAGTGAAATGCGTTAAGTCTTATCAGAATTCGATGTACATTTATATTTACTTCGAATATATTCTAAAAATAAAAGAATAAACTTATATACGACCCAGTGAAATGCGTTAAGTCTTATCAGAATTCGATGTACATTTATATTTACTTCGAATATATTCTAAAAATAAAAGAATAAACTAATATACGACCCAGTGAAATGCGTTAAGTCTTATCAGAATTCGATGTACATTTATATTTATTTCGAATATATTCTAAAAATAAAAGAATAAACTAATATACGACCCAGTGAAATGCGTTAAGTCTTATCAGAATTCGATGTACATTTATATTTATTTCGAATATATTCTAAAAATAAAAGAATAAACTAATATACGACCCAGTGAAATGCGTTAAGTTATATGTTCTTTTTTTATCTGTGTAGAATCAAGTCTCAAGCTGTTACCGAAAGTTATTTACATATATAATTTATTTATTATACTATTAATAAAGAAATATTATTGAATATATAACTATAAATTATGAAGGCAAATATATTCTTCTAACTATTATATGTTCTTTTTTTATCTGTGTAGAATCAAGCCAAGTGAAATGCGTTAATTCTTATAAGAAATCGAAGTACATTTATATTTACTTCGAATATATTTTAAAAATAAAAGAATAAACTAATATACGACCAAGTGAAATGCGTTAATTCTTATCAGAAATCGAAGTACATGTATATTTACTTCGAATATATTCTAAAAATAAAAGAATAAACTAATATACGACTTGGTGAAATGTGTTAATTCTTATCAGAAATCGAAGTACATTTATATTTACTTCTAATATATTCTAAAAATAAAAGAATAAACTAATATACGACCTTGTGAAATGTGTTAATTCTTATCAGAAATCGAAGTACATTTATATTTACTTCTAATATATTCTAAAAATAAAAGAATAAACTAATATACGACATAGTGAAATGCGTTAAGTCTTATCAGAAATCGAAGTACATTTATATTTACTTCGAATATATTCTAAAAATAAAAGAATAAACTAATATACGACCTAGTGAAATGCGTTAATTCTTATCAGAAATCGAAGTACATTTATATTTACTTCGAATATATTCTAAAAATAAAAGAATAAACTAAAATACGACCCAGTGAAATGCGTTAAGTCTTATCAGAAATCGAAGTACATTTATATTACTTCGAATATATTCTAAAAATAAAAGAATAAACTAATATACGACCTAGTGAAATGCTTTAAGTCTTATCAGAAATCGAAGTACATTTATATTTATTTCGAATATATTTTAAAAATAAAAGAATAAACTAATATTCGACCCAGTGAAATGCGTTAAGTCTTATCAGAATTCTTATCAGTGCAGTGTCTTATCAGTGCAGTGGACCAGTATTTAGTCGGTGACCGAAAAAGGACTCAGTGCGAGTACCAGTGGTCTAAGTTTAAGGTTAACAACAACCTAGTTTAAGGCAAAAAAAAGCCTAGTGGTCCTAAGTGCACGAGCCGATCGAAGTCAAAATCAAGTACCTGGCATTAAAGAACATGTAAGTCCAGAAGTTAAAAAAAATTGAAAATTGAACAAAATTAAGTATAAAAATGGCCATACATAAAAATGAAAGTAAAATTAAACTTGGCAGCAAAAGAACGCGTAAGCCCAATGTAAAAGTAAAGTCTAAACTTGGCAGCCAGTGAAAGCGTAAGTCCAAAGTAAAAATCAAGTAAAATTTGGCCGCAAAAGAAAGCGTAATACCAAAAGTAATTCGGCTGAGGTCAAAGACCAAGAAGCCTTGTCAGTGAATCACCCAGACTACAAATAGTGTATGTTCAGGAAAGTGTTGCGGTATCTAGTCTTTGAAAGAGGCAGGATGTATCAGACATCCTTCGAGTGGTTAATTAGTAGTAGTATTCAAGTAAATTATTCAACCACGAGCCATCCTAAAAGTACACAGAAAAACGGCACCGTACTGCGCACTAGCAGAAATGTTAGTGTTGTGGAGTTGAGTTCATTGAAATTCAGTATAAATTATGCTTAAGCAGAGCCAAGATCGTAAGTAGATCCTCTGAGCCTGCAATAAAAAGTCAAGCAGTGCCAAGATTCAAAAGTGATCCTCTGAGCCTGCAGTAAATAAATTATTAGTCAATACACGAGCAGTGCCAAGATCAAAAAGTGATCCTCTGAGTCTGCAACGAAACATTAAGTGAGCTTATGGAAAAGCAGTGACAGATCAAAAAGTGACAATCAAGGACGTGCGATTGCTCTGTTTTGTTCCTCTGCGCTTGCTGGAAACGTCAACAAGAACGACAACGAAAGCACTGTTACAACGATGACTGCACCAAAGAAGAAAGAAAAAGATGTGGATCAAAGATGACAAATTTTGATTATATAAATTCTTGTATTGTAAATTTAATTTGTTGTTTTGTCCCTTTTTGTCATCCCACATCTTTGTATTTTGTTGAAAATGAGTGTTTGCTAAGAGAGACAGACGCTCTGGCTTTAAAGATTGTATAATAGTCTAAAAGACTATAGTGATATTGTCACAACATTGAAAGCTTCGGCTTTAAGTGAAGCCGAACCTTTTTTTCAAGGGGGGAGGTGTTGTGTAGTGGTATCGCTATAGTATAAAAGCCAGTGAAAGAGTCAGTCTAGTTGAATCATACTAGCGCGGCTAGTCCCTGATTCCCGTCGTCTATTCCAACCCTTTAACCTTCGCCTACACTTTGTATTTCTACACCGGATAAATTGTTATTGTTGTGCACGTCAACATCAGTCAAATCTCGGACACCTCCGGTCGTAACAGAAATGCGTTAAGTCTTATCAGAAATCGAAGTACATTTATATTTACTTCGAATATATTCTAAAAATAAAAGAATAAACTAATATACGACCTAGTGAAATGCTTTAAGTCTTATCAGAAATCGAAGTACATTTATATTTACTTCGAATATATTCTAAAAATAAAAGAGTAAACTAATATACGACCTGGTGAAATGCTTTAAGTCTTATCAGAAATCGAAGTACATTTATATTTACTTCGAATATATTCTAAAAATAAAAGAGTAAACTAATATACGACCTGGTGAAATGCTTTAAGTCTAAAATAAAAGAATAAACTAATATACTGAAAATAACAGAATAAACATTTATATTAGAAATAAACATTTAAAAAAAAAAATAAAAAAAAAAAAAAAAAAATAAAAAAAAAAAAAAAATAAACATTTTAATAAACATTTACATCAGAAATCGAAGTACATTTATATTTACTTCGAATATATTCTAAAAATAAAAGAGTAAACTAATATACGACCTGGTGAAATGCTTTAAGTCTTATCAGAAATCGAAGTACATTTATATTTACTTCGAATATATTCTAAAAATAAAAGAGTAAACTAATATACGACCTGGTGAAATGCTTTAAGTCTTATCAGAAATCGATGTACATTTATATTTACTTCGAATATATTCTAAAAATAAAAGAATAAACTAATATTCGACCCAGTGAAATGCGTTAAGTCTTATCAGAAATCGATGTACATTTATATTTACTTCGAATATATTCTAAAAATAAAAGAATAAACTAATATACGACCCAGTGAAATGCGTTAAGTCTTATCAGAATTCGATGTACATTTATATTTATTTCGAATATATTCTAAAAATAAAAGAATAAACTAATATTCGACCCAGTGAAATGCGTTAAGTCTTATCAGAAATCGATGTACATTTATATTTACTTCGAATATATTCTAAAAATAAAAGAATAAACTAATATTCGACCCAGTGAAATGCGTTAAGTCTTATCAGAAATCGATGTACATTTATATTTACTTCGAATATATTCTAAAAATAAAAGAATAAACTAATATACTACCCAGTGAAATGCGTTAAGTCTTATCAGAATTCGATGTACATTTATATTTATTTCGAATATATTTTAAAAATAAAAGAATAAACTAATATACGACCTCGTGAAATGCGTTAAGTCTTATCAGAAATCGAAGTACATTTATATTTACTTCGAATATATTTTAAAAATAAAAGAGTAAACTAATATACGACCTAGTGAAATGCTTTAAGTCTTATCAGAAATCGAAGTACATTTATATTTACTTCGAATATATTCTAAAAATAAAAGAGTAAACTAATATACGACCTGGTGAAATGCTTTAAGTCTTATCAGAAATCGATGTACATTTATATTTACTTCGAATATATTCTAAAAATAAAAGAGTAAACTAATATACGACCTGGTGAAATGCTTTAAGTCTTATCAGAAATCGAAGTACATTTATATTTACTTCGAATATATTCTAAAAATAAAAGAGTAAACTAATATACGACCTGGTGAAATGCTTTAAGTCTTATCAGAAATCGAGGTACATTTATATTTACTTCGAATATATTCTAAAAATAAAAGAGTAAACTAATATACGAACTGGTGAAATGCTTTAAGTCTTATCAGAAATCGATGTACATTTATATTTACTTCGAATATATTCTAAAAATAAAAGAATAAACTAATATTCGACCCAGTGAAATGCGTTAAGTCTTATCAGAAATCGATGTACATTTATATTTACTTCGAATATATTCTAAAAATAAAAGAATAAACTAATATACGACCCAGTGAAATGCGTTAAGTCTTATCAGAAATCGATGTACATTTATATTTACTTCGAATATATTCTAAAAATAAAAGAATAAACTAATATACGACCTCGTGAAATGCGTTAAGTCTTATCAGAAATCGAAGTACATTTATATTTACTTCGAATATATTCTAAAAATAAAAGAATAAACTAATATACGACCTAGTGAAATGCTTTAAGTCTTATCAGAAATCGAAGTACATTTATATTTACTTCGAATATATTCTAAAAATAAAAGAATAAACTAAAATACGACCCAGTGAAATGCGTTAAGTCTTATCAGAAATCTAAGTA
This sequence comes from Meloidogyne enterolobii, assembly GCA_963681835.1. Taxonomy (NCBI): domain Eukaryota; kingdom Metazoa; phylum Nematoda; class Chromadorea; order Rhabditida; family Meloidogynidae; genus Meloidogyne; species Meloidogyne enterolobii. The sequence continues at coordinate 24,829 of CAVMJV010000129.1, forward strand.
CATTTATATTTACTTCGAATATATTCTAAAAATAAAAGAATAAACTAATATACGACCTAGTGAAATGCTTTAAGTCTTATCAGAAATCGATGTACATTTATATTTACTTCGAATATATTCTAAAAATAAAAGAATAAACTAAAATACGACCCAGTGAAATGCGTTAAGTCTTATCAGAAATCGAAGTACATTTATATTTACTTCGAATATATTCTAAAAATAAAAGAATAAACTAATATACGACCTAGTGAAATGCTTTAAGTCTTATCAGAAATCGAAGTACATTTATATTTACTTCGAATATATTCTAAAAATAAAAGAATAAACTAAAATACGACCTGGTGAAATGCTTTAAGTCTTATCAGAAATCGAAGTACATTTATATTTACTTCGAATATATTCTAAAAATAAAAGAGTAAACTAATATACGACCTGGTGAAATGCTTTAAGTCTTATCAGAAATCGAAGTACATTTATATTTACTTCGAATATATTCTAAAAATAAAAGAGTAAACTAATATACGACCTGGTGAAATGCTTTAAGTCTTATCAGAAATCGATGTACATTTATATTTACTTCGAATATATTCTAAAAATAAAAGAATAAACTAATATTCGACCCAGTGAAATGCGTTAAGTCTTATCAGAAATCGATGTACATTTATATTTACTTCGAATATATTCTAAAAATAAAAGAATAAACTAATATACGACCCAGTGAAATGCGTTAAGTCTTATCAGAAATCGATGTACATTTATATTTACTTCGAATATATTCTAAAAATAAAAGAATAAACTAATATACGACCTAGTGAAATGCGTTAAGTCTTATCAGAAATCGAAGTACATTTATTTTTACTTCGAATATATTCTAAAAATAAAAGAATAAACTAATATACGACCTAGTGAAATGCGTTAAGTCTTATCAGAAATCGAAGTACATTTATATTTACTTCGAATATATTCTAAAAATAAAAGAATAAACTAATATACGACCTAGTGAAATGCGTTAAGTCTTATCAGAAATCGATGTACATTTATATTTACTTCGAATATATTCTAAAAATAAAAGAATAAACTAATATTCGACCCAGTGAAATGCGTTAAGTCTTATCAGAAATCGATGTACATTTATATTTACTTCGAATATATTCTAAAAATAAAAGAATAAACTAATATTCGACCCAGTGAAATGCGTTAAGTCTTATCAGAAATCGATGTACATTTATATTTACTTCGAATATATTCTAAAAATAAAAGAATAAACTAATATACGACCCAGTGAAATGCGTTAAGTCTTATCAGAATTCGATGTACATTTATATTTATTTCGAATATATTCTAAAAATAAAAGAATAAACTAAAATACGACCCAGTGAAATGCGTTAAGTCTTATCAGAAATCGAAGTACATTTATATTTACTTCGAATATATTCTAAAAATAAAAGAGTGAACTAATATACGACCTAGTGAAATGCTTTAAGTCTTATCAGAAATCGAAGTACATTTATATTTACTTCGAATATATTCTAAAAATAAAAGAGTAAACTAATATACGACCTGGTGAAATGCTTTAAGTCTTATCAGAAATCGATGTACATTTATATTTACTTCGAATATATTCTAAAAATAAAAGAGTAAACTAATATACGACCTGGTGAAATGCTTTAAGTCTTATCAGAAATCGAAGTACATTTATATTTACTTCGAATATATTCTAAAAATAAAAGAGTAAACTAATATACGACCTGGTGAAATGCTTTAAGTCTTATCAGAAATCGAGGTACATTTATATTTACTTCGAATATATTCTAAAAATAAAAGAATAAACTAATATTCGACCCAGTGAAATGCGTTAAGTCTTATCAGAAATCGATGTACATTTATATTTACTTCGAATATATTCTAAAAATAAAAGAATAAACTAATATACTACCCAGTGAAATGCGTTAAGTCTTATCAGAATTCGATGTACATTTATATTTATTTCGAATATATTTTAAAAATAAAAGAATAAACTAATATACGACCTCGTGAAATGCGTTAAGTCTTATCAGAAATCGAAGTACATTTATATTTACTTCGAATATATTCTAAAAATAAAAGAGTAAACTAATATACGACCCAGTGAAATGCGTTAAGTCTTATCAGAAATCGATGTACATTTATATTTACTTCGAATATATTCTAAAAATAAAAGAATAAACTAATATTCGACCCAGTGAAATGCGTTAAGTCTTATCAGAAATCGATGTACATTTATATTTACTTCGAATATATTCTAAAAATAAAAGAATAAACTAATATACTACCCAGTGAAATGCGTTAAGTCTTATCAGAATTCGATGTACATTTATATTTATTTCGAATATATTTTAAAAATAAAAGAATAAACTAATATACGACCTCGTGAAATGCGTTAAGTCTTATCAGAAATCGAAGTACATTTATATTTACTTCGAATATATTCTAAAAATAAAAGAGTAAACTAATATACGACCTAGTGAAATGCTTTAAGTCTTATCAGAAATCGAAGTACATTTATATTTACTTCGAATATATTCTAAAAATAAAAGAGTAAACTAATATACGACCTGGTGAAATGCTTTAAGTCTTATCAGAAATCGATGTACATTTATATTTACTTCGAATATATTCTAAAAATAAAAGAGTAAACTAATATACGACCTGGTGAAATGCTTTAAGTCTTATCAGAAATCGAAGTACATTTATATTTACTTCGAATATATTCTAAAAATAAAAGAGTAAACTAATATACGACCTGGTGAAATGCTTTAAGTCTTATCAGAAATCGAGGTACATTTATATTTACTTCGAATATATTCTAAAAATAAAAGAGTAAACTAATATACGAACTGGTGAAATGCTTTAAGTCTTATCAGAAATCGATGTACATTTATATTTACTTCGAATATATTCTAAAAATAAAAGAATAAACTAATATTCGACCCAGTGAAATGCGTTAAGTCTTATCAGAAATCGATGTACATTTATATTTACTTCGAATATATTCTAAAAATAAAAGAATAAACTAATATACGACCCAGTGAAATGCGTTAAGTCTTATCAGAAATCGATGTACATTTATATTTACTTCGAATATATTCTAAAAATAAAAGAATAAACTAATATACGACCTCGTGAAATGCGTTAAGTCTTATCAGAAATCGAAGTACATTTATATTTACTTCGAATATATTCTAAAAATAAAAGAATAAACTAATATACGACCTAGTGAAATGCTTTAAGTCTTATCAGAAATCGAAGTACATTTATATTTACTTCGAATATATTCTAAAAATAAAAGAATAAACTAAAATACGACCCAGTGAAATGCTTTAAGTCTTATCAGAAATCGAAGTACATTTATATTTACTTCGAATATATTCTAAAAATAAAAGAATAAACTAATATACGACCTAGTGAAATGCTTTAAGTCTTATCAGAAATCGAAGTACATTTATATTTACTTCGAATATATTCTAAAAATAAAAGAATAAACTAAAATACGACCCAGTGAAATGCGTTAGATCTTAATAGAAATCTAAGTACATTTATATTTACTTCGAATATATTCTAAAAATAAAAGAATAAACTAATATACGACCTAGTGAAATGCTTTAAGTCTTATCAGAAATCGATGTACATTTATATTTACTTCGAATATATTCTAAAAATAAAAGAATAAACTAATATACGACCTAGTGAAATGCTTTAAGTCTTATCAGAAATCGAAGTACATTTATATTTACTTCGAATATATTCTAAAAATAAAAGAATAAACTAATATACGACCTAGTGAAATGCTTTAAGTCTTATCAGAAATCGAAGTACATTTATATTTACTTCGAATATATTCTAAAAATAAAAGAATAAACTAATATACGACCTAGTGAAATGCTTTAAGTCTTATCAGAAATCGAAGTACATTTATATTTACTTCGAATATATTCTAAAAATAAAAGAATAAACTAAAATACGACCCAGTGAAATGCGTTAGATCTTAATAGAAATCTAAGTACATTTATATTTACTTCGAATATATTCTAAAAATAAAAGAATAAACTAATATACGACCCAGTGAAATGCTTTAAGTCTTATCAGAAATCGAAGTACATTTATATTTACTTCGAATATATTCTAAAAATAAAAGAATAAACTAATATACGACCTAGTGAAATGCTTTAAGTCTTATCAGAAATCGAAGTACATTTATATTTACTTCGAATATATTCTAAAAATAAAAGAATAAACTAATATACGACCTAGTGAAATGCTTTAAGTCTTATCAGAAATCGAAGTACATTTATATTTACTTCGAATATATTCTAAAAATAAAAGAGTAAACTAATATACGACCTGGTGAAATGCTTTAAGTCTTATCAGAAATCGAGGTACATTTATATTTACTTCGAATATATTCTAAAAATAAAAGAATAAACTAAAATACGACCCAGTGAAATGCGTTAAGTCTTATCAGAAATCTAAGTACATTTATATTTACTTCGAATATATTCTAAAAATAAAAGAATAAACTAATATACGACCTAGTGAAATGCTTTAAGTCTTATCAGAAATCGATGTACATTTATATTTACTTCGAATATATTCTAAAAATAAAAGAATAAACTAAAATACGACCCAGTGAAATGCGTTAAGTCTTATCAGAAAACCGAAGTACATTTATATTTACTTCGAATATATTCTAAAAATAAAAGAATAAACTAATATACGACCTAGTGAAATGCTTTAAGTCTTATCAGAAATCGAAGTACATTTATATTTACTTCGAATATATTCTAAAAATAAAAGAATAAACTAATATACGACCTAGTGAAATGCTTTAAGTCTTATCAGAAATCGAAGTACATTTATATTTACTTCGAATATATTCTAAAAATAAAAGAATAAACTAATATACGACCTAGTGAAATGCTTTAAGTCTTATCAGAAATCGAAGTACATTTATATTTACTTCGAATATATTCTAAAAATAAAAGAGTAAACTAATATACGACCTGGTGAAATGCTTTAAGTCTTATCAGAAATCGAGGTACATTTATATTTACTTCGAATATATTCTAAAAATAAAAGAATAAACTAAAATACGACCCAGTGAAATGCGTTAAGTCTTATCAGAAATCTAAGTACATTTATATTTACTTCGAATATATTCTAAAAATAAAAGAATAAACTAATATACGACCTAGTGAAATGCTTTAAGTCTTATCAGAAATCGATGTACATTTATATTTACTTCGAATATATTCTAAAAATAAAAGAATAAACTAAAATACGACCCAGTGAAATGCGTTAAGTCTTATCAGAAATCGAAGTACATTTATATTTACTTCGAATATATTCTAAAAATAAAAGAATAAACTAATATACGACCTAGTGAAATGCTTTAAGTCTTATCAGAAATCGAAGTACATTTATATTTACTTCGAATATATTCTAAAAATAAAAGAATAAACTAAAATACGACCTGGTGAAATGCTTTAAGTCTTATCAGAAATCGAAGTACATTTATATTTACTTCGAATATATTCTAAAAATAAAAGAGTAAACTAATATACGACCTGGTGAAATGCTTTAAGTCTTATCAGAAATCGAAGTACATTTATATTTACTTCGAATATATTCTAAAAATAAAAGAGTAAACTAATATACGACCTGGTGAAATGCTTTAAGTCTTATCAGAAATCGATGTACATTTATATTTACTTCGAATATATTCTAAAAATAAAAGAGTAAACTAATATACGACCTGGTGAAATGCTTTAAGTCTTATCAGAAATCGAAGTACATTTATATTTACTTCGAATATATTCTAAAAATAAAAGAGTAAACTAATATACGACCTGGTGAAATGCTTTAAGTCTTATCAGAAATCGAGGTACATTTATATTTACTTCGAATATATTCTGAAAATAAAAGAGTAAACTAATATACGAACTGGTGAAATGCTTTAAGTCTTATCAGAAATCGATGTACATTTATATTTACTTCGAATATATTCTAAAAATAAAAGAATAAACTAATATACGAACTGGTGAAATGCTTTAAGTCTTATCAGAAATCGATGTACATTTATATTTACTTCGAATATATTCTAAAAATAAAAGAATAAACTAATATACGACCCAGTGAAATGCGTTAAGTCTTATCAGAAATCGATGTACATTTATATTTACTTCGAATATATTCTAAAAATAAAAGAATAAACTAATATACGACCTCGTGAAATGCGTTAAGTCTTATCAGAAATCGAAGTACATTTATATTTACTTCGAATATATTCTAAAAATAAAAGAATAAACTAATATACGACCTAGTGAAATGCTTTAAGTCTTATCAGAAATCGAAGTACATTTATATTTACTTCGAATATATTCTAAAAATAAAAGAATAAACTAAAATACGACCCAGTGAAATGCGTTAAGTCTTATCAGAAATCTAAGTACATTTATATTTACTTCGAATATATTCTAAAAATAAAAGAATAAACTAATATACGACCTAGTGAAATGCTTTAAGTCTTATCAGAAATCGATGTACATTTATATTTACTTCGAATATATTCTAAAAATAAAAGAATAAACTAAAATACGACCCAGTGAAATGCGTTAAGTCTTATCAGAAATCGAAGTACATTTATATTTACTTCGAATATATTCTAAAAATAAAAGAATAAACTAATATACGACCTAGTGAAATGCTTTAAGTCTTATCAGAAATCGAAGTACATTTATATTTACTTCGAATATATTCTAAAAATAAAAGAATAAACTAAAATACGACCTGGTGAAATGCTTTAAGTCTTATCAGAAATCGAAGTACATTTATATTTACTTCGAATATATTCTAAAAATAAAAGAGTAAACTAATATACGACCTGGTGAAATGCTTTAAGTCTTATCAGAAATCGAAGTACATTTATATTTACTTCGAATATATTCTAAAAATAAAAGAGTAAACTAATATACGACCTGGTGAAATGCTTTAAGTCTTATCAGAAATCGATGTACATTTATATTTACTTCGAATATATTCTAAAAATAAAAGAATAAACTAATATTCGACCCAGTGAAATGCGTTAAGTCTTATCAGAAATCGATGTACATTTATATTTACTTCGAATATATTCTAAAAATAAAAGAATAAACTAATATACGACCCAGTGAAATGCGTTAAGTCTTATCAGAAATCGATGTACATTTATATTTACTTCGAATATATTCTAAAAATAAAAGAATAAACTAATATACGACCTGGTGAAATGCTTTAAGTCTTATCAGAAATCGAGGTACATTTATATTTACTTCGAATATATTCTAAAAATAAAAGAATAAACTAATATACGACCCAGTGAAATGCGTTAAGTCTTATCAGAAATCGATGTACATTTATATTTACTTCGAATATATTCTAAAAATAAAAGAATAAACTAATATACGACCTGGTGAAATGCTTTAAGTCTTATCAGAAATCGAAGTACATTTATATTTACTTCGAATATATTCTAAAAATAAAAGAGTAAACTAATATACGACCTGGTGAAATGCTTTAAGTCTTATCAGAAATCGAGGTACATTTATATTTACTTCGAATATATTCTAAAAATAAAAGAGTAAACTAATATACGAACTGGTGAAATGCTTTAAGTCTTATCAGAAATCGATGTACATTTATATTTACTTCGAATATATTCTAAAAATAAAAGAATAAACTAATATTCGACCCAGTGAAATGCGTTAAGTCTTATCAGAAATCGATGTACATTTATATTTACTTCGAATATATTCTAAAAATAAAAGAATAAACTAATATACGACCCAGTGAAATGCGTTAAGTCTTATCAGAAATCGATGTACATTTATATTTACTTCGAATATATTCTAAAAATAAAAGAATAAACTAATATACGACCTCGTGAAATGCGTTAAGTCTTATCAGAAATCGAAGTACATTTATATTTACTTCGAATATATTCTAAAAATAAAAGAATAAACTAATATACGACCCAGTGAAATGCGTTAAGTCTTATCAGAAATCGATGTACATTTATATTTACTTCGAATATATTCTAAAAATAAAAGAATAAACTAATATACGACCTAGTGAAATGCTTTAAGTCTTATCAGAAATCGATGTACATTTATATTTACTTCGAATATATTCTAAAAATAAAAGAATAAACTAAGATACGACCCAGTGAAATGCGTTAAGTCTTATCAGAAATCGAAGTACATTTATATTTACTTCGAATATATTCTAAAAATAAAAGAATAAACTAATATACGACCTAGTGAAATGCTTTAAGTCTTATCAGAAATCGAAGTACATTTATATTTACTTCGAATATATTCTAAAAATAAAAGAATAAACTAAAATACGACCTGGTGAAATGCTTTAAGTCTTATCAGAAATCGAAGTACATTTATATTTACTTCGAATATATTCTAAAAATAAAAGAGTAAACTAATATACGACCTGGTGAAATGCTTTAAGTCTTATCAGAAATCGAAGTACATTTATATTTACTTCGAATATATTCTAAAAATAAAAGAGTAAACTAATATACGACCTGGTGAAATGCTTTAAGTCTTATCAGAAATCGATGTACATTTATATTTACTTCGAATATATTCTAAAAATAAAAGAGTAAACTAATATACGACCTGGTGAAATGCTTTAAGTCTTATCAGAAATCGAAGTACATTTATATTTACTTCGAATATATTCTAAAAATAAAAGAGTAAACTAATATACGACCTGGTGAAATGCTTTAAGTCTTATCAGAAATCGAGGTACATTTATATTTACTTCGAATATATTCTAAAAATAAAAGAGTAAACTAATATACGAACTGGTGAAATGCTTTAAGTCTTATCAGAAATCGATGTACATTTATATTTACTTCGAATATATTCTAAAAATAAAAGAATAAACTAATATTCGACCCAGTGAAATGCGTTAAGTCTTATCAGAAATCGATGTACATTTATATTTACTTCGAATATATTCTAAAAATAAAAGAATAAACTAATATACGACCCAGTGAAATGCGTTAAGTCTTATCAGAAATCGATGTACATTTATATTTACTTCGAATATATTCTAAAAATAAAAGAATAAACTAATATACGACCTCGTGAAATGCGTTAAGTCTTATCAGAAATCGAAGTACATTTATATTTACTTCGAATATATTCTAAAAATAAAAGAATAAACTAATATACGACCTAGTGAAATGCTTTAAGTCTTATCAGAAATCGAAGTACATTTATATTTACTTCGAATATATTCTAAAAATAAAAGAATAAACTAAAATACGACCCAGTGAAATGCGTTAAGTCTTATCAGAAATCTAAGTACATTTATATTTACTTCGAATATATTCTAAAAATAAAAGAATAAACTAATATACGACCTAGTGAAATGCTTTAAGTCTTATCAGAAATCGATGTACATTTATATTTACTTCGAATATATTCTAAAAATAAAAGAATAAACTAAAATACGACCCAGTGAAATGCGTTAAGTCTTATCAGAAATCGAAGTACATTTATATTTACTTCGAATATATTCTAAAAATAAAAGAATAAACTAATATACGACCTAGTGAAATGCTTTAAGTCTTATCAGAAATCGAAGTACATTTATATTTACTTCGAATATATTCTAAAAATAAAAGAATAAACTAAAATACGACCTGGTGAAATGCTTTAAGTCTTATCAGAAATCGAAGTACATTTATATTTACTTCGAATATATTTTAAAAATAAAAGAGTAAACTAATATACGACCTGGTGAAATGCTTTAAGTCTTATCAGAAATCGAAGTACATTTATATTTACTTCGAATATATTCTAAAAATAAAAGAGTAAACTAATATACGACCTGGTGAAATGCTTTAAGTCTTATCAGAAATCGATGTACATTTATATTTACTTCGAATATATTCTAAAAATAAAAGAATAAACTAATATTCGACCCAGTGAAATGCGTTAAGTCTTATCAGAAATCGATGTACATTTATATTTACTTCGAATATATTCTAAAAATAAAAGAATAAACTAATATACGACCTGGTGAAATGCTTTAAGTCTTATCAGAAATCGAAGTACATTTATATTTACTTCGAATATATTCTAAAAATAAAAGAGTAAACTAATATACGACCTGGTGAAATGCTTTAAGTCTTATCAGAAATCGAGGTACATTTATATTTACTTCGAATATATTCTAAAAATAAAAGAATAAACTAATATTCGACCCAGTGAAATGCGTTAAGTCTTATCAGAAATCGATGTACATTTATATTTACTTCGAATATATTCTAAAAATAAAAGAATAAACTAATATACGACCCAGTGAAATGCGTTAAGTCTTATCAGAAATCGATGTACATTTATATTTACTTCGAATATATTCTAAAAATAAAAGAATAAACTAATATTCGACCCAGTGAAATGCGTTAAGTCTTATCAGAAATCGATGTACATTTATATTTACTTCGAATATATTCTAAAAATAAAAGAATAAACTAATATACGACCTGGTGAAATGCTTTAAGTCTTATCAGAAATCGAAGTACATTTATATTTACTTCGAATATATTCTAAAAATAAAAGAGTAAACTAATATACGACCTGGTGAAATGCTTTAAGTCTTATCAGAAATCGATGTACATTTATATTTACTTCGAATATATTCTAAAAATAAAAGAATAAACTAATATTCGACCCAGTGAAATGCGTTAAGTCTTATCAGAAATCGATGTACATTTATATTTACTTCGAATATATTCTAAAAATAAAAGAATAAACTAATATACGACCCAGTGAAATGCGTTAAGTCTTATCAGAAATCGATGTACATTTATATTTACTTCGAATATATTCTAAAAATAAAAGAATAAACTAATATACGACCTCGTGAAATGCGTTAAGTCTTATCAGAAATCGAAGTACATTTATATTTACTTCGAATATATTCTAAAAATAAAAGAATAAACTAATATACGACCTAGTGAAATGCTTTAAGTCTTATCAGAAATCGAAGTACATTTATATTTACTTCGAATATATTCTAAAAATAAAAGAATAAACTAAAATACGACCCAGTGAAATGCGTTAAGTCTTATCAGAAATCTAAGTACATTTATATTTACTTCGAATATATTCTAAAAATAAAAGAATAAACTAATATACGACCTAGTGAAATGCTTTAAGTCTTATCAGAAATCGATGTACATTTATATTTACTTCGAATATATTCTAAAAATAAAAGAATAAACTAAAATACGACCCAGTGAAATGCGTTAAGTCTTATCAGAAATCGAAGTACATTTATATTTACTTCGAATATATTCTAAAAATAAAAGAATAAACTAATATACGACCTAGTGAAATGCTTTAAGTCTTATCAGAAATCGAAGTACATTTATATTTACTTCGAATATATTCTAAAAATAAAAGAATAAACTAAAATACGACCTGGTGAAATGCTTTAAGTCTTATCAGAAATCGAAGTACATTTATATTTACTTCGAATATATTCTAAAAATAAAAGAGTAAACTAATATACGACCTGGTGAAATGCTTTAAGTCTTATCAGAAATCGAAGTACATTTATATTTACTTCGAATATATTCTAAAAATAAAAGAGTAAACTAATATACGACCTGGTGAAATGCTTTAAGTCTTATCAGAAATCGAAGTACATTTATATTTACTTCGAATATATTCTAAAAATAAAAGAGTAAACTAATATACGACCTGGTGAAATGCTTTAAGTCTTATCAGAAATCGATGTACATTTATATTTACTTCGAATATATTCTAAAAATAAAAGAATAAACTAATATTCGACCCAGTGAAATGCGTTAAGTCTTATCAGAAATCGATGTACATTTATATTTACTTCGAATATATTCTAAAAATAAAAGAATAAACTAATATACGACCCAGTGAAATGCGTTAAGTCTTATCAGAAATCGATGTACATTTATATTTACTTCGAATATATTCTAAAAATAAAAGAGTAAACTAATATACGACCTGGTGAAATGCTTTAAGTCTTATCAGAAATCGAGGTACATTTATATTTACTTCGAATATATTCTAAAAATAAAAGAGTAAACTAATATACGAACTGGTGAAATGCTTTAAGTCTTATCAGAAATCGATGTACATTTATATTTACTTCGAATATATTCTAAAAATAAAAGAATAAACTAATATTCGACCCAGTGAAATGCGTTAAGTCTTATCAGAAATCGATGTACATTTATATTTACTTCGAATATATTCTAAAAATAAAAGAATAAACTAATATACGACCCAGTGAAATGCGTTAAGTCTTATCAGAAATCGATGTACATTTATATTTACTTCGAATATATTCTAAAAATAAAAGAATAAACTAATATACGACCTCGTGAAATGCGTTAAGTCTTATCAGAAATCGAAGTACATTTATATTTACTTCGAATATATTCTAAAAATAAAAGAATAAACTAATATACGACCTAGTGAAATGCTTTAAGTCTTATCAGAAATCGAAGTACATTTATATTTACTTCGAATATATTCTAAAAATAAAAGAATAAACTAAAATACGACCCAGTGAAATGCGTTAAGTCTTATCAGAAATCTAAGTACATTTATATTTACTTCGAATATATTCTAAAAATAAAAGAATAAACTAATATACGACCTAGTGAAATGCTTTAAGTCTTATCAGAAATCGATGTACATTTATATTTACTTCGAATATATTCTAAAAATAAAAGAATAAACTAAAATACGACCCAGTGAAATGCGTTAAGTCTTATCAGAAATCGAAGTACATTTATATTTACTTCGAATATATTCTAAAAATAAAAGAATAAACTAATATACGACCTAGTGAAATGCTTTAAGTCTTATCAGAAATCGAAGTACATTTATATTTACTTCGAATATATTCTAAAAATAAAAGAATAAACTAAAATACGACCTGGTGAAATGCTTTAAGTCTTATCAGAAATCGAAGTACATTTATATTTACTTCGAATATATTCTAAAAATAAAAGAGTAAACTAATATACGACCTGGTGAAATGCTTTAAGTCTTATCAGAAATCGAAGTACATTTATATTTACTTCGAATATATTCTAAAAATAAAAGAGTAAACTAATATACGACCTGGTGAAATGCTTTAAGTCTTATCAGAAATCGATGTACATTTATATTTACTTCGAATATATTCTAAAAATAAAAGAATAAACTAATATTCGACCCAGTGAAATGCGTTAAGTCTTATCAGAAATCGATGTACATTTATATTTACTTCGAATATATTCTAAAAATAAAAGAATAAACTAATATACGACCCAGTGAAATGCGTTAAGTCTTATCAGAAATCGATGTACATTTATATTTACTTCGAATATATTCTAAAAATAAAAGAATAAACTAATATACGACCTAGTGAAATGCGTTAAGTCTTATCAGAAATCGAAGTACATTTATATTTACTTCGAATATATTCTAAAAATAAAAGAATAAACTAATATACGACCTAGTGAAATGCGTTAAGTCTTATCAGAAATCGAAGTACATTTATATTTACTTCGAATATATTCTAAAAATAAAAGAATAAACTAATATACGACCTAGTGAAATGCGTTAAGTCTTATCAGAAATCGATGTACATTTATATTTACTTCGAATATATTCTAAAAATAAAAGAATAAACTAATATTCGACCCAGTGAAATGCGTTAAGTCTTATCAGAAATCGATGTACATTTATATTTACTTCGAATATATTCTAAAAATAAAAGAATAAACTAATATTCGACCCAGTGAAATGCGTTAAGTCTTATCAGAAATCGATGTACATTTATATTTACTTCGAATATATTCTAAAAATAAAAGAATAAACTAATATACGACCCAGTGAAATGCGTTAAGTCTTATCAGAATTCGATGTACATTTATATTTATTTCGAATATATTCTAAAAATAAAAGAATAAACTAAAATACGACCCAGTGAAATGCGTTAAGTCTTATCAGAAATCGAAGTACATTTATATTTACTTCGAATATATTCTAAAAATAAAAGAGTAAACTAATATACGACCTAGTGAAATGCTTTAAGTCTTATCAGAAATCGAAGTACATTTATATTTACTTCGAATATATTCTAAAAATAAAAGAGTAAACTAATATACGACCTGGTGAAATGCTTTAAGTCTTATCAGAAATCGATGTACATTTATATTTACTTCGAATATATTCTAAAAATAAAAGAGTAAACTAATATACGACCTGGTGAAATGCTTTAAGTCTTATCAGAAATCGAAGTACATTTATATTTACTTCGAATATATTCTAAAAATAAAAGAGTAAACTAATATACGACCTGGTGAAATGCTTTAAGTCTTATCAGAAATCGAGGTACATTTATATTTACTTCGAATATATTCTAAAAATAAAAGAATAAACTAATATTCGACCCAGTGAAATGCGTTAAGTCTTATCAGAAATCGATGTACATTTATATTTACTTCGAATATATTCTAAAAATAAAAGAATAAACTAATATACTACCCAGTGAAATGCGTTAAGTCTTATCAGAATTCGATGTACATTTATATTTATTTCGAATATATTTTAAAAATAAAAGAATAAACTAATATACGACCTCGTGAAAAGTAAATATAAATGTAGTCTTATCAGAAATCGAAGTACATTTATATTTACTTCGAATATATTCTAAAAATAAAAGAGTAAACTAATATACGACCCAGTGAAATGCGTTAAGTCTTATCAGAAATCGATGTACATTTATATTTACTTCGAATATATTCTAAAAATAAAAGAATAAACTAATATTCGACCCAGTGAAATGCGTTAAGTCTTATCAGAAATCGATGTACATTTATATTTACTTCGAATATATTCTAAAAATAAAAGAATAAACTAATATACTACCCAGTGAAATGCGTTAAGTCTTATCAGAATTCGATGTACATTTATATTTATTTCGAATATATTTTAAAAATAAAAGAATAAACTAATATACGACCTCGTGAAATGCGTTAAGTCTTATCAAAAATCGAAGTACATTTATATTTACTTCGAATATATTCTAAAAATAAAAGAGTAAACTAATATACGACCTAGTGAAATGCTTTAAGTCTTATCAGAAATCGAAGTACATTTATATTTACTTCGAATATATTCTAAAAATAAAAGAGTAAACTAATATACGACCTGGTGAAATGCTTTAAGTCTTATCAGAAATCGATGTACATTTATATTTACTTCGAATATATTCTAAAAATAAAAGAGTAAACTAATATACGACCTGGTGAAATGCTTTAAGTCTTATCAGAAATCGAAGTACATTTATATTTACTTCGAATATATTCTAAAAATAAAAGAGTAAACTAATATACGACCTGGTGAAATGCTTTAAGTCTTATCAGAAATCGAGGTACATTTATATTTACTTCGAATATATTCTAAAAATAAAAGAGTAAACTAATATACGAACTGGTGAAATGCTTTAAGTCTTATCAGAAATCGATGTACATTTATATTTACTTCGAATATATTCTAAAAATAAAAGAATAAACTAATATTCGACCCAGTGAAATGCGTTAAGTCTTATCAGAAATCGATGTACATTTATATTTACTTCGAATATATTCTAAAAATAAAAGAATAAACTAATATACGACCCAGTGAAATGCGTTAAGTCTTATCAGAAATCGATGTACATTTATATTTACTTCGAATATATTCTAAAAATAAAAGAATAAACTAATATACGACCTCGTGAAATGCGTTAAGTCTTATCAGAAATCGAAGTACATTTATATTTACTTCGAATATATTCTAAAAATAAAAGAATAAACTAATATACGACCTAGTGAAATGCTTTAAGTCTTATCAGAAATCGAAGTACATTTATATTTACTTCGAATATATTCTAAAAATAAAAGAATAAACTAAAATACGACCCAGTGAAATGCGTTAAGTCTTATCAGAAATCTAAGTACATTTATATTTACTTCGAATATATTCTAAAAATAAAAGAATAAACTAATATACGACCTAGTGAAATGCTTTAAGTCTTATCAGAAATCGATGTACATTTATATTTACTTCGAATATATTCTAAAAATAAAAGAATAAACTAAAATACGACCCAGTGAAATGCGTTAAGTCTTATCAGAAATCGAAGTACATTTATATTTACTTCGAATATATTCTAAAAATAAAAGAATAAACTAATATACGACCTAGTGAAATGCTTTAAGTCTTATCAGAAATCGAAGTACATTTATATTTACTTCGAATATATTCTAAAAATAAAAGAATAAACTAAAATACGACCTGGTGAAATGCTTTAAGTCTTATCAGAAATCGAAGTACATTTATATTTACTTCGAATATATTCTAAAAATAAAAGAGTAAACTAATATACGACCTGGTGAAATGCTTTAAGTCTTATCAGAAATCGAAGTACATTTATATTTACTTCGAATATATTCTAAAAATAAAAGAGTAAACTAATATACGACCTGGTGAAATGCTTTAAGTCTTATCAGAAATCGATGTACATTTATATTTACTTCGAATATATTCTAAAAATAAAAGAATAAATTAATATTCGACCCAGTGAAATGCGTTAAGTCTTATCAGAAATCGATGTACATTTATATTTACTTCGAATATATTCTAAAAATAAAAGAATAAACTAATATACGACCCAGTGAAATGCGTTAAGTCTTATCAGAAATCGATGTACATTTATATTTACTTCGAATATATTCTAAAAATAAAAGAATAAACTAATATACGACCTAGTGAAATGCGTTAAGTCTTATCAGAAATCGAAGTACATTTATATTTACTTCGAATATATTCTAAAAATAAAAGAATAAACTAATATACGACCTAGTGAAATGCGTTAAGTCTTATCAGAAATCGAAGTACATTTATATTTACTTCGAATATATTCTAAAAATAAAAGAATAAACTAATATACGACCTAGTGAAATGCGTTAAGTCTTATCAGAAATCGATGTACATTTATATTTACTTCGAATATATTCTAAAAATAAAAGAATAAACTAATATTCGACCCAGTGAAATGCGTTAAGTCTTATCAGAAATCGATGTACATTTATATTTACTTCGAATATATTCTAAAAATAAAAGAATAAACTAATATTCGACCCAGTGAAATGCGTTAAGTCTTATCAGAAATCGATGTACATTTATATTTACTTCGAATATATTCTAAAAATAAAAGAATAAACTAATATACGACCCAGTGAAATGCGTTAAGTCTTATCAGAATTCGATGTACATTTATATTTATTTCGAATATATTCTAAAAATAAAAGAATAAACTAAAATACGACCCAGTGAAATGCGTTAAGTCTTATCAGAAATCGATGTACATTTATATTTACTTCGAATATATTCTAAAAATAAAAGAATAAACTAATATACGACCTAGTGAAATGCGTTAAGTCTTATCAGAAATCGATGTACATTTATATTTACTTCGAATATATTCTAAATATAAAAGAATAAACTAATATACGACCTCGTGAAATGCGTTAAGTCTTATCAGAAATCGAAGTACATTTATATTTACTTCGAATATATTCTAAAAATAAAAGAATAAACTAATATACGACCTAGTGAAATGCTTTAAGTCTTATCAGAAATCGAAGTACATTTATATTTAATTCGAATATATTCTAAAAATAAAAGAATAAACTAAAATACGACCCAGTGAAATGCGTTAAGTCTTATCAGAAATCGATGTACATTTATATTTACTTCGAATATATTCTAAAAATAAAAGAATAAACTAATATACGACCTAGTGAAATGCGTTAAGACTTATCAGAAATCGATGTACATTTATATTTACTTCGAATATATTCTAAAAATAAAAGAATAAACTAAAATACGACCCAGTGAAATGCGTTAAGTCTTATCAGAAATCGAAGTACATTTATATTTACTTCGAATATATTCTAAAAATAAAAGAATAAACTAATATACGACCTAGTGAAATGCTTTAAGTCTTATCAGAAATCGATGTACATTTATATTTACTTCGAATATATTCTAAAAATAAAAGAATAAACTAATATACGACATAGTGAAATGCGTTAAGTCTTATCAGAAATCGAAGTACATTTATATTTACTTCGAATATATTCTAAAAATAAAAGAATAAACTAATATACGACCTAGTGAAATGCGTTAAGTCTTATCAGAAATCGATGTACATTTATATTTACTTCGAATATATTCTAAAAATAAAAGAATAAACTAATATTCGACCCAGTGAAATGCGTTAAGTCTTATCAGAAATCGATGTACATTTATATTTACTTCGAATATATTCTAAAAATAAAAGAATAAACTAATATACGACCCAGTGAAATGCGTTAAGTCTTATCAGAAATCGAAGTACATTTATATTTACTTCGAATATATTCTAAAAATAAAAGAATAAACTAATATTCGACCCAGTGAAATGCGTTAAGTCTTATCAGAAATCGATGTACATTTATATTTACTTCGAATATATTCTAAAAATAAAAGAATAAACTAATATACGACCCAGTGAAATGCGTTAAGTCTTATCAGAAATCGATGTACATTTATATTTACTTCGAATATATTCTAAAAATAAAAGAATAAACTAATATACGACCTAGTGAAATGCGTTAAGACTTATCAGAAATCGATGTACATTTATATTTACTTCGAATATATTCTAAAAATAAAAGAATAAACTAATATACGACCTGGTGAAATGCTTTAAGTCTTATCAGAAATCGATGTACATTTATATTTACTTCGAATATATTCTAAAAATAAAAGAATAAACTAATATTCGACCCAGTGAAATGCGTTAAGTCTTATCAGAAATCGATGTACATTTATATTTACTTCGAATATATTCTAAAAATAAAAGAATAAACTAATATTCGACCCAGTGAAATGCGTTAAGTCTTATCAGAAATCGATGTACATTTATATTTACTTCGAATATATTCTAAAAATAAAAGAATAAACTAATATACGACCCAGTGAAATGCGTTAAGTCTTATCAGAAATCGATGTACATTTATATTTACTTCGAATATATTCTAAAAATAAAAGAATAAACTAATATACGACCTAGTGAAATGCGTTAAGTCTTATCAGAAATCGAAGTACTTATATTTACTTCGAATATATTCTAAAAATAAAAGAATAAACTAATATACGACCTAGTGAAATGCGTTAAGTCTTATCAGAAATTGATGTACATTTATATTTACTTCGAATATATTCTAAATATAAAAGAATAAACTAATATACGACCTCGTGAAATGCGTTAAGTCTTATCAGAAATCGAAGTACATTTATATTTACTTCGAATATATTCTAAAAATAAAAGAATAAACTAATATACGACCTAGTGAAATGCTTTAAGTCTTATCAGAAATCGAAGTACATTTATATTTACTTCGAATATATTCTAAAAATAAAAGAATAAACTAAAATACGACCCAGTGAAATGCGTTAGATCTTAATAGAAATCTAAGTACATTTATATTTACTTCGAATATATTCTAAAAATAAAAGAATAAACTAATATACGACCTAGTGAAATGCTTTAAGTCTTATCAGAAATCGATGTACATTTATATTTACTTCGAATATATTCTAAAAATAAAAGAATAAACTAAAATACGACCCAGTGAAATGCGTTAAGTCTTATCAGAAATCGAAGTACATTTATATTTACTTCGAATATATTCTAAAAATAAAAGAATAAACTAATATACGACCTAGTGAAATGCTTTAAGTCTTATCAGAAATCGATGTACATTTATATTTACTTCGAATATATTCTAAAAATAAAAGAATAAACTAATATACGACATAGTGAAATGCGTTAAGTCTTATCAGAAATCGAAGTACATTTATATTTACTTCGAATATATTCTAAAAATAAAAGAATAAACTAATATACGACCTAGTGAAATGCGTTAAGTCTTATCAGAAATCGATGTACATTTATATTTACTTCGAATATATTCTAAAAATAAAAGAATAAACTAATATTCGACCCAGTGAAATGCGTTAAGTCTTATCAGAAATCGATGTACATTTATATTTACTTCGAATATATTCTAAAAATAAAAGAATAAACTAATATACGACCCAGTGAAATGCGTTAAGTCTTATCAGAAATCGAAGTACATTTATATTTACTTCGAATATATTCTAAAAATAAAAGAATAAACTAATATTCGACCCAGTGAAATGCGTTAAGTCTTATCAGAAATCGATGTACATTTATATTTACTTCGAATATATTCTAAAAATAAAAGAATAAACTAATATACGACCCAGTGAAATGCGTTAAGTCTTATCAGAAATCGATGTACATTTATATTTACTTCGAATATATTCTAAAAATAAAAGAATAAACTAATATACGACCTAGTGAAATGCGTTAAGACTTATCAGAAATCGATGTACATTTATATTTACTTCGAATATATTCTAAAAATAAAAGAATAAACTAATATACGACCTAGTGAAATGCGTTAAGTCTTATCAGAAATCGAAGTACATTTATATTTACTTCGAATATATTCTAAAAATAAAAGAATAAACTAATATACGACCTAGTGAAATGCGTTAAGTCTTATCAGAAATTGATGTACATTTATATTTACTTCGAATATATTCTAAATATAAAAGAATAAACTAATATACGACCTCGTGAAATGCGTTAAGTCTTATCAGAAATCGAAGTACATTTATATTTACTTCGAATATATTCTAAAAATAAAAGAATAAACTAATATACGACCTAGTGAAATGCTTTAAGTCTTATCAGAAATCGAAGTACATTTATATTTACTTCGAATATATTCTAAAAATAAAAGAATAAACTAAAATACGACCCAGTGAAATGCGTTAGATCTTAATAGAAATCTAAGTACATTTATATTTACTTCGAATATATTCTAAAAATAAAAGAATAAACTAATATACGACCTAGTGAAATGCTTTAAGTCTTATCAGAAATCGATGTACATTTATATTTACTTCGAATATATTCTAAAAATAAAAGAATAAACTAAAATACGACCCAGTGAAATGCGTTAAGTCTTATCAGAAATCGAAGTACATTTATATTTACTTCGAATATATTCTAAAAATAAAAGAATAAACTAATATACGACCTAGTGAAATGCTTTAAGTCTTATCAGAAATCGATGTACATTTATATTTACTTCGAATATATTCTAAAAATAAAAGAATAAACTAATATACGACATAGTGAAATGCGTTAAGTCTTATCAGAAATCGAAGTACATTTATATTTACTTCGAATATATTCTAAAAATAAAAGAATAAACTAATATACGACCTAGTGAAATGCGTTAAGTCTTATCAGAAATCGATGTACATTTATATTTACTTCGAATATATTCTAAAAATAAAAGAATAAACTAATATTCGACCCAGTGAAATGCGTTAAGTCTTATCAGAAATCGATGTACATTTATATTTACTTCGAATATATTCTAAAAATAAAAGAATAAACTAATATACGACCCAGTGAAATGCGTTAAGTCTTATCAGAAATCGAAGTACATTTATATTTACTTCGAATATATTCTAAAAATAAAAGAATAAACTAATATTCGACCCAGTGAAATGCGTTAAGTCTTATCAGAAATCGATGTACATTTATATTTACTTCGAATATATTCTAAAAATAAAAGAATAAACTAATATACGACCCAGTGAAATGCGTTAAGTCTTATCAGAAATCGAAGTACATTTATATTTACTTCGAATATATTCTAAAAATAAAAGAATAAACTAATATTCGACCCAGTGAAATGCGTTAAGTCTTATCAGAAATCGATGTACATTTATATTTACTTCGAATATATTCTAAAAATAAAAGAATAAACTAATATACGACCCAGTGAAATGCGTTAAGTCTTATCAGAAATCGAAGTACATTTATATTTACTTCGAATATATTCTAAAAATAAAAGAATAAACTAAAATACGACCCAGTGAAATGCGTTAGATCTTAATAGAAATCTAAGTACATTTATATTTACTTCGAATATATTCTAAAAATAAAAGAATAAACTAATATACGACCTAGTGAAATGCTTTAAGTCTTATCAGAAATCGATGTACATTTATATTTACTTCGAATATATTCTAAAAATAAAAGAATAAACTAAAATACGACCCAGTGAAATGCGTTAAGTCTTATCAGAAATCGAAGTACATTTATATTTACTTCGAATATATTCTAAAAATAAAAGAATAAACTAATATACGACCTAGTGAAATGCTTTAAGTCTTATCAGAAATCGATGTACATTTATATTTACTTCGAATATATTCTAAAAATAAAAGAATAAACTAATATACGACATAGTGAAATGCGTTAAGTCTTATCAGAAATCGAAGTACATTTATATTTACTTCGAATATATTCTAAAAATAAAAGAATAAACTAATATACGACCTAGTGAAATGCGTTAAGTCTTATCAGAAATCGATGTACATTTATATTTACTTCGAATATATTCTAAAAATAAAAGAATAAACTAATATTCGACCCAGTGAAATGCGTTAAGTCTTATCAGAAATCGATGTACATTTATATTTACTTCGAATATATTCTAAAAATAAAAGAATAAACTAATATACGACCCAGTGAAATGCGTTAAGTCTTATCAGAAATCGAAGTACATTTATATTTACTTCGAATATATTCTAAAAATAAAAGAATAAACTAATATTCGACCCAGTGAAATGCGTTAAGTCTTATCAGAAATCGATGTACATTTATATTTACTTCGAATATATTCTAAAAATAAAAGAATAAACTAATATACGACCCAGTGAAATGCGTTAAGTCTTATCAGAAATCGATGTACATTTATATTTACTTCGAATATATTCTAAAAATAAAAGAATAAACTAATATACGACCTAGTGAAATGCGTTAAGACTTATCAGAAATCGATGTACATTTATATTTACTTCGAATATATTCTAAAAATAAAAGAATAAACTAATATACGACCTAGTGAAATGCGTTAAGTCTTATCAGAAATCGAAGTACATTTATATTTACTTCGAATATATTCTAAAAATAAAAGAATAAACTAATATTCGACCCAGTGAAATGCGTTAAGTCTTATCAGAAATCGATGTACATTTATATTTACTTCGAATATATTCTAAAAATAAAAGAATAAACTTATATACGACCCAGTGAAATGCGTTAAGTCTTATCAGAAATCGAAGTACATTTATATTTACTTCGAATATATTCTAAAAATAAAAGAGTAAACTAATATACGACCTGGTGAAATGCTTTAAGTCTTATCAGAAATCGATGTACATTTATATTTACTTCGAATATATTCTAAAAATAAAAGAATAAACTAATATTCGACCCAGTGAAATGCGTTAAGTCTTATCAGAAATCGATGTACATTTATATTTACTTCGAATATATTCTAAAAATAAAAGAATAAACTAATATACGACCCAGTGAAATGCGTTAAGTCTTATCAGAAATCGATGTACATTTATATTTACTTCGAATATATTCTAAAAATAAAAGAATAAACTAATATACGACCCAGTGAAATGCGTTAAGTCTTATCAGAAATCGATGTACATTTATATTTACTTCGAATATATTCTAAAAATAAAAGAATAAACTAATATACGACCTAGTGAAATGCGTTAAGTCTTATCAGAAATCGATGTACATTTATATTTACTTCGAATATATTCTAAAAATAAAAGAATAAACTAATATACGACCCAGTGAAATGCGTTAAGTCTTATCAGAAATCGATGTACATTTATATTTACTTCGAATATATTCTAAAAATAAAAGAATAAACTAATATACGACCTAGTGAAATGCGTTAAGTCTTATCAGAAATCGAAGTACATTTATATTTACTTCGAATATATTCTAAAAATAAAAGAATAAACTAATATACGACCTAGTGAAATGCGTTAAGTCTTATCAGAAATCGAAGTACATTTATATTTACTTCGAATATATTCTAAAAATAAAAGAATAAACTAATATACGACCTAGTGAAATGCGTTAAGTCTTATCAGAAATCGATGTACATTTATATTTACTTCGAATATATTCTAAAAATAAAAGAATAAACTAATATACGACCTAGTGAAATGCGTTAAGTCTTATCAGAAATCGAAGTACATTTATATTTACTTCGAATATATTCTAAAAATAAAAGAATAAACTAATATACGACCTAGTGAAATGCGTTAAGTCTTATCAGAAATCGAAGTACATTTATATATACTTCGAATATATTTTAAAAATAAAAGAATAAACTAATATACGACCTAGTGAAATGCGTTAAGTCTTATCAGAAATCGAAGTACATTTATATATACTTCGAATATATTCTAAAAATAAAAGAATAAACTAATATACGACCTAGTGAAATGCGTTAAGTCTTATCAGAAATCGAAGTACATTTATATATACTTCGAATATATTCTAAAAATAAAAGAATAAACTAATATACGACCTCGTGAAATGCGTTAAGTCTTATCAGAAATCGATGTACATTTATATTTACTTCGAATATATTCTAAAAATAAAAGAATAAACTAATATACGACCTCGTGAAATGCGTTAAGTCTTATCAGAAATCGAAGTACATTTATATTTACTTCGAATATATTCTAAAAATAAAAGAATAAACTAATATACGACCTAGTGAAATGCTTTAAGTCTTATCAGAAATCGAAGTACATTTATATTTACTTCGAATATATTCTAAAAATAAAAGAATAAACTAAAATACGACCCAGTGAAATGCGTTAAGTCTTATCAGAAATCGAAGTACATTTATATTTACTTCGAATATATTCTAAAAATAAAAGAATAAACTAATATACGACCTAGTGAAATGCTTTAAGTCTTATCAGAAATCGATGTACATTTATATTTACTTCGAATATATTCTAAAAATAAAAGAATAAACTAAAATACGACCCAGTGAAATGCGTTAAGTCTTATCAGAAATCGAAGTACATTTATATTTACTTCGAATATATTCTAAAAATAAAAGAATAAACTAATATACGACCTAGTGAAATGCTTTAAGTCTTATCAGAAATCGAAGTACATTTATATTTACTTCGAATATATTCTAAAAATAAAAGAATAAACTAAAATACGACCTGGTGAAATGCTTTAAGTCTTATCAGAAATCGAAGTACATTTATATTTACTTCGAATATATTCTAAAAATAAAAGAGTAAACTAATATACGACCTGGTGAAATGCTTTAAGTCTTATCAGAAATCGAAGTACATTTATATTTACTTCGAATATATTCTAAAAATAAAAGAGTAAACTAATATACGACCTGGTGAAATGCTTTAAGTCTTATCAGAAATCGATGTACATTTATATTTACTTCGAATATATTCTAAAAATAAAAGAATAAACTAATATTCGACCCAGTGAAATGCGTTAAGTCTTATCAGAAATCGATGTACATTTATATTTACTTCGAATATATTCTAAAAATAAAAGAATAAACTAATATTCGACCAGTGAAATGCGTTAAGTCTTATCAGAAATCGATGTACATTTATATTTACTTCGAATATATTCTAAAAATAAAAGAATAAACTAATATACGACCTAGTGAAATGCGTTAAGTCTTATCAGAAATCGAAGTACATTTATATTTACTTCGAATATATTCTAAAAATAAAAGAATAAACTAATATACGACCTAGTGAAATGCGTTAAGTCTTATCAGAAATCGAAGTACATTTATATTTACTTCGAATATATTCTAAAAATAAAAGAATAAACTAATATACGACCTAGTGAAATGCGTTAAGTCTTATCAGAAATCGATGTACATTTATATTTACTTCGAATATATTCTAAAAATAAAAGAATAAACTAATATACGACCTAGTGAAATGCGTTAAGTCTTATCAGAAATCGATGTACATTTATATTTACTTCGAATATATTCTAAAAATAAAAGAATAAACTAATATACGACCTAGTGAAATGCGTTAAGTCTTATCAGAAATCGAAGTACATTTATATTTACTTCGAATATATTCTAAAAATAAAAGAATAAACTAATATACGACCTAGTGAAATGCGTTAATTCTTATAAGAAATCGAAGTACATTTATATTTACTTCGAATATATTCTAAAAATAAAAGAATAAACTAATATACGACCTAGTGAAATGCGTTAAGTCTTATCAGAAATCGATGTACATTTATATTTACTTCGAATATATTCTAAAAATAAAAGAATAAACTAATATACGACCTAGTGAAATGCGTTAAGTCTTATCAGAAATCGAAGTACATTTATATTTACTTCGAATATATTCTAAAAATAAAAGAATAAACTAATATACGACCTAGTGAAATGCGTTAAGTCTTATCAGAAATCGATGTACATTTATATTTACTTCGAATATATTCTAAAAATAAAAGAATAAACTAATATACGACCTAGTGAAATGCGTTAAGTCTTATCAGAAATCGATGTACATTTATATTTACTTCGAATATATTCTAAAAATAAAAGAATAAACTAATATACGACCTAGTGAAATGCGTTAAGTCTTATCAGAAATCGAAGTACATTTATATTTACTTCGAATATATTCTAAAAATAAAAGAATAAACTAATATACGACCTAGTGAAATGCGTTAAGTCTTATCAGAAATCGAAGTACATTTATATTTACTTCGAATATATTCTAAAAATAAAAGAATAAACTAATATACGACCTAGTGAAATGCGTTAAGTCTTATCAGAAATCGATGTACATTTATATTTACTTCGAATATATTCTAAAAATAAAAGAATAAACTAATATACGACCTAGTGAAATGCGTTAAGTCTTATCAGAAATCGAAGTACATTTATATTTACTTCGAATATATTCTAAAAATAAAAGAATAAACTAATATACGACCTAGTGAAATGCGTTAAGTCTTATCAGAAATCGAAGTACATTTATATATACTTCGAAATATTCTAAAAATAAAAGAATAAACTAATATACGACCTAGTGAAATGCGTTAAGTCTTATCAGAAATCGAAGTACATTTATATATACTTCGAATATATTCTAAAAATAAAAGAATAAACTAATATACGACCTAGTGAAATGCGTTAAGTCTTATCAGAAATCGAAGTACATTTATATATACTTCGAATATATTCTAAAAATAAAAGAATAAACTAATATACGACCTCGTGAAATGCGTTAAGTCTTATCAGAATTCGATGTACATTTATATTTACTTCGAATATATTTTAAAAATAAAAGAATAAACTAATATACGACCTCGTGAAATGCGTTAAGTCTTATCAGAAATCGAAGTACATTTATATTTACTTCGAATATATTTTAAAAATAAAAGAATAAACTAATATACGACCTAGTGAAATGCGTTAAGTCTTATCAGAAATCGATGTACATTTATATTTACTTCGAATATATTCTAAAAATAAAAGAATAAACTAATATTCGACACAGTGAAATGCGTTAAGTCTTATCAGAAATCGATGTACATTTATATTTACTTCGAATATATTCTAAAAATAAAAGAATAAACTAATATTCGACCCAGTGAAATGCGTTAAGTCTTATCAGAAATCGATGTACATTTATATTTACTTCGAATATATTCTAAAAAAAAAGAATAAACTAATATTCGACCCAGTGAAATGCGTTAAGTCTTATCAGAAATCGATGTACATTTATATTTACTTCGAATATATTCTAAAAATAAAAGAATAAACTAATATTCGACCTCGTGAAATGCGTTAAGTCTTATCAGAGTTCGATGTACATTTATATTTACTTCGAATATATTTTAAAAATAAAAGAATAAACTAATATACGACCTCGTGAAATGCGTTAAGTCTTATCAGAAATCGAAGTACATTTATATTTACTTCGAATATATTTTAAAAATAAAAGAATAAACTAATATACGACCTAGTGAAATGCGTTAAGTCTTATCAGATATCGATGTACATTTATATTTACTTCGAATATATTCTAAAAATAAAAGAATAAACTAATATTCGACCCAGTGAAATGCGTTAAGTCATATCAGAAATCGATGTACATTTATATTTACTTCGAATATATTCTAAAAATAAAAGAATAAACTAATATTCGACCCAGTGAAATGCGTTAAGTCTTATCAGAAATCGATGTACATTTATATTTACTTCGAATATATTCTAAAAATAAAAGAATAAACTAATATTCGACCCAGTGAAATGCGTTAAGTCTTATCAGAAATCGATGTACATTTATATTTACTTCGAATATATTCTAAAAATAAAAGAATAAACTAATATTCGACCCAGTGAAATGCGTTAAGTCTTATCAGAAATCGATGTACATTTATATTTACTTCGAATATATTCTAAAAATAAAAGAATAAACTAATATTCGACACAGTGAAATGCGTTAAGTCTTATCAGAAATCGATGTACATTTATATTTACTTCGAATATATTCTAAAAATAAAAGAATAAACTAATATTCGACCCTTTGAAATGCGTTAAGTCTTATCAGAAATCGATGTACATTTATATTTACTTCGAATATATTCTAAAAATAAAAGAATAAACTAATATTCGACCCAGTGAAATGCGTTAGGTCTTATCAGAAATCGATGTACATTTATATTTACTTCGAATATATTCTAAAAATAAAAGAATAAACTAATATTCGACCTCGTGAAATGCGTTAAGTCTTATCAGAATTCGATGTACATTTATATTTACTTCGAATATATTTTAAAAATAAAAGAATAAACTAATATACGACCTCGTGAAATGCGTTAAGTCTTATCAGAAATCGAAGTACATTTATATTTACTTCGAATATATTTTAAAAATAAAAGAATAAACTAATATACGACCTAGTGAAATGCGTTAAGTCTTATCAGAAATCGATGTACATTTATATTTACTTCGAATATATTCTAAAAATAAAAGAATAAACTAATATTCGACACAGTGAAATGCGTTAAGTCTTATCAGAAATCGATGTACATTTATATTTACTTCGAATATATTCTAAAATAAAAAATAAAATAATATTCGACCCAGTGAAATGCGTTAAGTCTTATCAGAAATCGATGTACATTTATATTTACTTCGAATATATTCTAAAAATAAAAGAATAAACTAATATTCGACCAGTGAAATGCGTTAAGTCTTATCAGAAATCGATGTACATTTATATTTACTTCGAATATATTCTAAAAATAAAAGAATAAACTAATATTCGACCCAGTGAAATGCGTTAAGTCTTATCAGAAATCGATGTACATTTATATTTACTTCGAATATATTCTAAAAATAAAAGAATAAACTAATATTCGACACAGTGAAATGCGTTAAGTCTTATCAGAAATCGATGTACATTTATATTTACTTCGAATATATTCTAAAAATAAAAGAATAAACTAATATTCGACCCTTTGAAATGCGTTAAGTCTTATCAGAAATCGATGTACATTTATATTTACTTCGAATATATTCTAAAAATAAAAGAATAAACTAATATTCGACCCAGTGAAATGCGTTAGGTCTTATCAGAAATCGATGTACATTTATATTTACTTCGAATATATTCTAAAAATAAAAGAATAAACTAATATTCGACCTCGTGAAATGCGTTAAGTCTTATCAGAATTCGATGTACATTTATATTTACTTCGAATATATTTTAAAAATAAAAGAATAAACTAATATACGACCTCGTGAAATGCGTTAAGTCTTATCAGAAATCGAAGTACATTTATATTTACTTCGAATATATTTTAAAAATAAAAGAATAAACTAATATACGACCTAGTGAAATGCGTTAAGTCTTATCAGAAATCGATGTACATTTATATTTACTTCGAATATATTCTAAAAATAAAAGAATAAACTAATATTCGACACAGTGAAATGCGTTAAGTCTTATCAGAAATCGATGTACATTTATATTTACTTCGAATATATTCTAAAATAAAAAATAAAATAATATTCGACCCAGTGAAATGCGTTAAGTCTTATCAGAAATCGATGTACATTTATATTTACTTCGAATATATTCTAAAAATAAAAGAATAAACTAATATTCGACCAGTGAAATGCGTTAAGTCTTATCAGAAATCGATGTACATTTATATTTACTTCGAATATATTCTAAAAATAAAAGAATAAACTAATATTCGACCCAGTGAAATGCGTTAAGTCTTATCAGAAATCGATGTACATTTATATTTACTTCGAATATATTCTAAAAATAAAAGAATAAACTAATATACGACCCAGTGAAATGCGTTAAGTCTTATCAGAAATCGATGTACATTTATATTTATTTCGAATATATTCTAAAAATAAAAGAATAAACTAATATTCGACCCAGTGAAATGCGTTAAGTCTTATCAGAAATCGATGTACATTTATATTTACTTCGAATATATTCTAAAAATAAAAGAATAAACTAATATTCGACCCAGTGAAATGCGTTAAGTCTTATCAGAAATCGATGTACATTTATATTTACTTCGAATATATTCTAAAAATAAAAGAATAAACTAATATTCGACCCAGTGAAATGCGTTAAGTCTTATCAGAAATCGATGTACATTTATATTTACTTCGAATATATTCTAAAAATAAAAGAATAAACTAATATTCGACCCAGTGAAATGCGTTAAGTCTTATCAGAAATCGATGTACATTTATATTTACTTCGAATATATTCTAAAAATAAAAGAATAAACTAATATACGACCCAGTGAAATGCGTTAAGTCTTATCAGAAATCGATGTACATTTATATTTATTTCGAATATATTCTAAAAATAAAAGAATAAACTAATATTCGACCCAGTGAAATGCGTTAAGTCTTATCAGAAATCGATGTACATTTATATTTATTTCGAATATATTCTAAAAATAAAAGAATAAACTAATATTCGACCCAGTGAAATGCGTTAAGTCTTATCAGAAATCGATGTACATTTATATTTACTTCGAATATATTCTAAAAATAAAAGAATAAACTAATATACGACCTAGTGAAATGCGTTAAGTCTTATCAGAAATCGATGTACATTTATATTTACTTCGAATATATTCTAAATATAAAAGAATAAACTAATATACGACCTCGTGAAATGCGTTAAGTCTTATCAGAAATCGATGTACATTTATATTTACTTCGAATATATTCTAAAAATAAAAGAATAAACTAATATACGACCTAGTGAAATGCTTTAAGTCTTATCAGAAATCGATGTACATTTATATTTACTTCGAATATATTCTAAAAATAAAAGAATAAACTAATATTCGACCCAGTGAAATGCGCTAAGTCTTATCAGAAATCGATGTACATTTATATTTACTTCGAATATATTCTAAAAATAAAAGAATAAACTAATATACGACCTAGTGAAATGCGTTAAGTCTTATCAGAAATCGATGTACATTTATATTTACTTCGAATATATTTTAAAAATAAAAGAATAAACTAATATACGACCTAGTGAAATGCGTTAAGTCTTATCAGAAATCGATGTACATTTATATTTACTTCGAATATATTCTAAAAATAAAAGAATAAACTAATATTCGACACAGTGAAATGCGTTAAGTCTTATCAGAAATCGATGTACATTTATATTTACTTTGAATATATTCTAAAAATAAAAGAATAAACTAATATTCGACACAGTGAAATGCGTTAAGTCTTATCAGAAATCGATGTACATTTATATTTACTTCGAATATATTCTAAAATAAAAAATAAAATAATATTCGACCCAGTGAAATGCGTTAAGTCTTATCAGAAATCGATGTACATTTATATTTACTTCGAATATATTCTAAAAATAAAAGAATAAACTAATATTCGACCAGTGAAATGCGTTAAGTCTTATCAGAAATCGATGTACATTTATATTTACTTCGAATATATTCTAAAAATAAAAGAATAAACTAATATTCGACCCAGTGAAATGCGTTAAGTCTTATCAGAAATCGATGTACATTTATATTTACTTCGAATATATTCTAAAAATAAAAGAATAAACTAATATACGACCCAGTGAAATGCGTTAAGTCTTATCAGAAATCGATGTACATTTATATTTATTTCGAATATATTCTAAAAATAAAAGAATAAACTAATATTCGACCCAGTGAAATGCGTTAAGTCTTATCAGAAATCGATGTACATTTATATTTACTTCGAATATATTCTAAAAATAAAAGAATAAACTAATATTCGACCCAGTGAAATGCGTTAAGTCTTATCAGAAATCGATGTACATTTATATTTACTTCGAATATATTCTAAAAATAAAAGAATAAACTAATATTCGACCCAGTGAAATGCGTTAAGTCTTATCAGAAATCGATGTACATTTATATTTACTTCGAATATATTCTAAAAATAAAAGAATAAACTAATATTCGACCCAGTGAAATGCGTTAAGTCTTATCAGAAATCGATGTACATTTATATTTATTTCGAATATATTCTAAAAATAAAAGAATAAACTAATATTCGACCCAGTGAAATGCGTTAAGTCTTATCAGAAATCGATGTACATTTATATTTACTTCGAATATATTCTAAAAATAAAAGAATAAACTAATATACGACCTAGTGAAATGCGTTAAGTCTTATCAGAAATCGATGTACATTTATATTTACTTCGAATATATTCTAAATATAAAAGAATAAACTAATATACGACCTCGTGAAATGCGTTAAGTCTTATCAGAAATCGATGTACATTTATATTTACTTCGAATATATTCTAAAAATAAAAGAATAAACTAATATACGACCTAGTGAAATGCTTTAAGTCTTATCAGAAATCGATGTACATTTATATTTACTTCGAATATATTCTAAAAATAAAAGAATAAACTAATATTCGACCCAGTGAAATGCGCTAAGTCTTATCAGAAATCGATGTACATTTATATTTACTTCGAATATATTCTAAAAATAAAAGAATAAACTAATATACGACCTAGTGAAATGCTAAAAGTCTTATCAGAAATCGAAGTACATTTATATTTACTTCGAATATATTCTAAAAATAAAAGAGTAAACTAATATACGACCTGGTGAAATGCTTTAAGTCTTATCAGAAATCGATGTACATTTATATTTACTTCGAATATATTCTAAAAATAAAAGAATAAACTAATATTCGACCCAGTGAAATGCGTTGAGTCTTATCAGAAATCGATGTACATTTATATTTACTTCGAATATATTCTAAAAATAAAAGAATAAACTAATATACGACCCAGTGAAATGCGTTAAGTCTTATCAGAAATCGAAGTACATTTATATTTACTTCGAATATATTCTAAAAATAAAAGAATAAACTAATATACGACCCAGTGAAATGCGTTAAGTCTTATCAGAAATCGATGTACATTTATATTTACTTCGAATATATTCTAAAAATAAAAGAATAAACTAATATACGACCCAGTGAAATGCGTTAAGTCTTATCAGAAATCGAAGTACATTTATATTTACTTCGAATATATTCTAAAAATAAAAGAATAAACTAATATTCGACCCAGTGAAATGCGTTAAGTCTTATCAGAAATCGATGTACATTTATATTTACTTCGAATATATTCTAAAAATAAAAGAATAAACTAATATTCGACCCAGTGAAATGCGTTAAGTCTTATCAGAAATCGATGTACATTTATATTTACTTCGAATATATTCTAAAAATAAAAGAATAAACTAATATTCGACCCAGTCAAATGCGTTAAGTCTTATCAAAAATCGATGTACATTTATATTTACTTCGAATATATTCTAAAAATAAAAGAATAAACTAATATTCGACCCAGTGAAATGCGTTAAGTCTTATCAGAAATCGATGTACATTTATATTTACTTCGAATATATTCTAAAAATAAAAGAATAAACTAATATACGACCCAGTGAAATGCGTTAAGTCTTAT
Source organism: Meloidogyne enterolobii (assembly GCA_963681835.1). Lineage (NCBI taxonomy): Eukaryota > Metazoa > Nematoda > Chromadorea > Rhabditida > Meloidogynidae > Meloidogyne > Meloidogyne enterolobii. The sequence goes on from CAVMJV010000129.1 coordinate 59,026, forward strand.
CAGAAATCGATGTACATTTATATTTATTTCGAATATATTCTAAAAATAAAAGAATAAACTAATATTCGACCCAGTATAATGCGTTAAGTCTTATCAGAAATCGATGTACATTTATATTTACTTCGAATATATTCTAAAAATAAAAGAATAAACTAATATTCGACCCAGTGAAATGCGTTAAGTCTTATCAGAAATCGATGTACATTTATATTTACTTCGAATATATTCTAAAAATAAAAGAATAAACTAATATTCGACCCAGTGAAATGCGTTAAGTCTTATCAGAAATCGATGTACATTTATATTTATTTCGAATATATTCTAAAAATAAAAGAATAAACTAAAATACGACCCAGTGAAATGCGTTAAGTCTTATCAGAAATCGAAGTACATTTATATTTACTTCGAATATATTCTAAAAATAAAAGAATAAACTAATATACGACCTAGTGAAATGCTTTAAATCTTATCAGAAATCGAAGTACATTTATATTTACTTCGAATATATTCTAAAAATAAAAGAATAAACTAATATTCGACCCAGTGAAATGCGTTAAGTCTTATCAGAAATCGATGTACATTTATATTTACTTCGAATATATTCTAAAAATAAAAGAATAAACTAATATTCGACCCAGTGAAATGCGTTAAGTCTTATCAGAAATCGATGTACATTTATATTTACTTCGAATATATTCTAAAAATAAAAGAATAAACTAATATACGACCCAGTGAAATGCGTTAAGTTATCAGAAATCGAAATACATTCATATTTACTTCGAATATATTCTAAAAATAAAAGAATAAACTAATATTCGACCCAGTGAAATGCGTTAAGTCTTATCAGAAATCGATGTACATTTATATTTACTTCGAATATATTCTAAAAATAAAAGAATAAACTAATATTCGACCCATTGAAATGCGTTAAGTCTTATCAGAAATCGATGTACATTTATATTTACTTCGAATATATTCTAAAAATAAAAGAATAAACTAATATTCGACCCAGTGAAATGCGTTAAGTCTTATCAGAAATCGATGTACATTTATATTTACTTCGAATATATTCTAAAAATAAAAGAATAAACTAATATACGACCCAGTGAAATGCGTTAAGTCTTATCAGAAATCGAAATACATTCATATTTACTTCGAATATATTCTAAAAATAAAAGAGTAAACTAATATACGACCTGGTGAAATGCTTTAAGTCTTATCAGAAATCGATGTACATTTATATTTACTTCGAATATATTCTAAAAATAAAAGAATAAACTAATATTCGACCCAGTGAAATGCGTTGAGTCTTATCAGAAATCGATGTACATTTATATTTACTTCGAATATATTCTAAAAATAAAAGAATAAACTAATATACGACCCAGTGAAATGCGTTAAGTCTTATCAGAAATCGAAGTACATTTATATTTACTTCGAATATATTCTAAAAATAAAAGAATAAACTAATATACGACCCAGTGAAATGCGTTAAGTCTTATCAGAAATCGAAGTACATTTATATTTACTTCGAATATATTCTAAAAATAAAAGAATAAACTAATATACGACCCAGTGAAATGCGTTAACTCTTATCAGAAATCGATGTACATTTATATTTACTTCGAATATATTCTAAAAATAAAAGAATAAACTAATATACGACCCAGTGAAATGCGTTAAGTCTTATCAGAAATCGAAGTACATTTATATTTACTTCGAATATATTCTAAAAATAAAATAATAAACTAATATACGACCCAGTGAAATGCGTTAAGTCTTATCAGAAATCGATGTACATTTATATTTACTTCGAATATATTCTAAAAATAAAAGAATAAACTAATATACGACCCAGTGAAATGCGTTAAGTCTTATCAGAAATCGAAGTACATTTATATTTACTTCGAATATATTCTAAAAATAAAAGAATAAACTAATATTCGACCCAGTGAAATGCGTTAAGTCTTATCAGAAATCGATGTACATTTATATTTACTTCGAATATATTTTAAAAATAAAAGAATAAACTAATATTCGACCCAGTGAAATGCGTTAAGTCTTATCAGAAATCGATGTACATTTATATTTACTTCGAATATATTCTAAAAATAAAAGAATAAACTAATATTCGACCCAGTGAAATGCGTTAAGTCTTATCAGAAATCGATGTACATTTATATTTACTTCGAATATATTCTAAAAATAAAAGAATAAACTAATATACGACCCAGTGAAATGCGTTAAGTCTTATCAGAAATCGAAGTACATTTATATTTACTTCGAATATATTCTAAAAATAAAAGAATAAACTAATATACGACCCAGTGAAATGCGTTAAGTCTTATCAGAAATCGATGTACATTTATATTTACTTCGAATATATTCTAAAAATAGAAGAATAAACTAATATACGACCCAGTGAAATGCGTTAAGTCTTATCAGAAATCGATGTACATTTATATTTACTTCGAATATATTCTAAAAATAAAAGAATAAACTAATATTCGACCCAGTGAAATGCGTTAAGTCTTATCAGAAATCGATGTACATTTATATTTACTTCGAATATATTCTAAAAATAAAAGAATAAACTAATATTCGACCCAGTGAAATGCGTTAAGTCTTATCAGAAATCGATGTACATTTATATTTACTTCGAATTTATTCTAAAAATAAAAGAATAAACTAATATACGACCCAGTGAAATGCGTTAAGTCTTATCAGAAATCGATGTACATTTATATTTACTTCGAATATATTCTAAAAATAAAAGAATAAACTAATATACGACCTAGTGAAATGCTTTAAGTCTTATCAGAAATCGAAGTACATTTATATTTACTTCGAATATATTCTAAAAATAAAAGAGTAAACTAATATACGACCTGGTGAAATGCTTTAAGTCTTATCAGAAATCGATGTACATTTATATTTACTTCGAATATATTCTAAAAATAAAAGAATAAACTAATATTCGACCCAGTGAAATGCGTTAAGTCTTATTAGAAATCGATGTACATTTATATTTACTTCGAATATATTCTAAAAATAAAAGAATAAACTAATATACGACCTCGTGAAATGCGTTAAGTCTTATCAGAAATCGAAGTACATTTATATTTACTTCGAATATATTCTAAAAATAAAAGAATAAACTAATATACGACCTCGTGAAATGCGTTAAGTCATATCAGAAATCGAAGTACATTTATATTTACTTCGAATATATTCTAAAAATAAAAGAATCAACTAATATACAACCTCGTGAAATGCGTTAAGTCTTATCAGAAATCGAAGTACATTTATATTTACTTCGAATATATTCTAAAAATAAAAGAATAAACTAATATACGACCTCGTGAAATGCGTTAAGTCTTATCAGAAATCGAAGTACATTTATATTTACTTCGAATATATTCTAAAAATAAAAGAATAAACTAATATACGACCTCGTGAAATGCGTTAAGTCTTATCAGAAATCGAAGTACATTTATATACTCTTCGAATATATTCTAAAAATAAAAGAATAAACTAATATACGACCTCGTGAAATGCGTTAAGTCTTATCAGAAATCGAAGTACATTTATATTTACTTCGAATATATTCTAAAAATAAAAGAATAAACTAATATACGACCTCGTGAAATGCGTTAAGTCTTATCAGAAATCGAAGTACATTTATATTTACTTCGAATATATTCTAAAAATAAAAGAATAAACTAATATACGACCTCGTGAAATGCGTTAAGTCTTATCAGAAATCGAAGTACATTTATATTTACTTCGAATATATTCTAAAATTAAAAGAATAAACTAATATACGACCTCGTGAAATGCGTTAAGTCTTATCAGAAATCGAAGTACATTTATATTTACTTCGAATATATTCTAAAAATAAAAGAATAAACTAATATACGACCTCGTGAAATGCGTTAAGTCTTATCAGAAATCGAAGTACATTTATATTTACTTCGAATATATTCTAAAAATAAAAGAATAAACTAATATACGACCTCGTGAAATGCGTTAAGTCTTATCAGAAATCGATGTACATTTATATTTACTTCGAATATATTCTAAAAATAAAAGAATAAACTAATATACGACCTCGTGAAATGCGTTAAGTCTTATCAGAAATCGAAGTACATTTATATTTACTTCGAATATATTCTAAAAATAAAAGAATAAACTAATATACGACCTCGTGAAATGCGTTAAGTCTTATCAGAAATCGAAGTTCATTTATATTTACTTCGAATATATTCTAAAAATAAAAGAATAAACTAATATACAACCTCGTGAAATGCGTTAAATCTTATCAGAAATTGAAGTACATTTATATTTACTTCGAATATATTCTAAAAATAAAAGAATAAACTAATATATGACCTCGTGAAATGCGTTAAGTTTTATCAGAAATCGAAGTACATTTATATTTACTTCGAATATATTCTAAAAATAAAATAATAAACTAATATACGACCTCGTGAAATGCGTTAAGTCTTATCAGAAATCGAAGTACATTTATATACTCTTCGAATATATTCTAAAAATAAAGAATAAACTAATATACGACCTAGTGAAATGCTTTAAGTCTTATCAGAAATCGAAGTACATTTATATTTACTTCGAATATATTCTAAAAATAAAAGAGTAAACTAATATACGACCTGGTGAAATGCTTTAAGTCTTATCAGAAATCGATGTACATTTATATTTACTTCGAATATATTCTAAAAATAAAAGAATAAACTAATATACGACCTCGTGAAATGCGTTAAGTCTTATCAGAAATCGAAGTACATTTATATTTACTTCGAATATATTCTAAAAATAAAAGAATAAACTAATATTCGACCCAGTGAAATGCGTTAAGTCTTATCAGAAATCGATGTACATTTATATTTACTTCGAATATATTCTAAAAATAAAGAATAAACTAATATACGACCTAGTGAAATGCTTTAAGTCTTATCAGAAATCGAAGTACATTTATATTTACTTCGAATATATTCTAAAAATAAAAGAATAAACTAATATTCGACCCAGTGAAATGCGTTAAGTCTTATCAGAAATCGATGTACATTTATATTTACTTCGAATATATTCTAAAAATAAAGAATAAACTAATATACGACCTAGTGAAATGCTTTAAGTCTTATCAGAAATCGAAGTACATTTATATTTACTTCGAATATATTCTAAAAATAAAAGAGTAAACTAATATACGACCTGGTGAAATGCTTTAAGTCTTATCAGAAATCGATGTACATTTATATTTACTTCGAATATATTCTAAAAATAAAGAATAAACTAATATACGACCTAGTGAAATGCTTTAAGTCTTATCAGAAATCGAAGTACATTTATATTTACTTCGAATATATTCTAAAAATAAAAGAATAAACTAATATTCGACCCAGTGAAATGCGTTAAGTCTTATCAGAAATCGATGTACATTTATATTTACTTCGAATATATTCTAAAAATAAAGAATAAACTAATATACGACCTAGTGAAATGCTTTAAGTCTTATCAGAAATCGAAGTACATTTATATTTACTTCGAATATATTCTAAAAATAAAAGAATAAACTAATATTCGACCCAGTGAAATGCGTTAAGTCTTATCAGAAATCGATGTACATTTATATTTACTTCGAATATATTCTAAAAATAAAAGATAAACTAATATACGACCTCGTGAAATGCGTTAAGTCTTATCAGAAATCGAAGTACATTTATATTTACTTCGAATATATTCTAAAAATAAAAGAATAAACTAATATACGACCTCGTGAAATGCGTTAAGTCTTATCAGAAATCGAAGTACATTTATATTTACTTCGAATATATTCTAAAAATAAAAGAATAAACTAATATACGACCTCGTGAAATGCGTTAAGTCTTATCAGAAATCGAAGTACATTTATATTCACTTCGAATATATTCTAAAAATAAAAGAATAAACTAATATACGACCTCGTGAAATGCGTTAAGTCTTATCAGAAATCGAAGTACATTTATATACTCTTCGAATATATTCTAAAAATAAAAGAATAAACTAATATACGACCTCGTGAAATGCGTTAAGTCTTATCAGAAATCGAAGTACATTTATATTTACTTCGAATATATTCTAAAAATAAAAGAATAAACTAATATACGACCTCGTGAAATGCGTTAAGTCTTATCAGAAATCGAAGTACATTTATATTTACTTCGAATATATTCTAAAAATAAAAGAATAAACTAATATACGACCTCGTGAAATGCGTTAAGTCTTATCAGAAATCGAAGTACATTTATATTTACTTCGAATATATTCTAAAAATAAAAGAATAAACTAATATATGACCTCGTGAAATGCGTTAAGTCTTATCAGAAATCGAAGTACATTTATATTTACTTCGAATATATTCTAAAAATAAAAGAATAAACTAATATACGACCTCGTGAAATGCGTTAAGTCTTATCAGAAATCGAAGTACATTTATATACTCTTCGAATATATTCTAAAAATAAAGAATAAACTAATATACGACCTAGTGAAATGCTTTAAGTCTTATCAGAAATCGAAGTACATTTATATTTACTTCGAATATATTCTAAAAATAAAAGAGTAAACTAATATACGACCTGGTGAAATGCTTTAAGTCTTATCAGAAATCGATGTACATTTATATTTACTTCGAATATATTCTAAAAATAAAAGAATAAACTAATATACGACCTCGTGAAATGCGTTAAGTCTTATCAGAAATCGAAGTACATTTATATTTACTTCGAATATATTCTAAAAATAAAAGAATAAACTAATATACGACCTCGTGAAATGCGTTAAGTCTTATCAGAAATCGAAGTACATTTATATTTACTTCGAATATATTCTAAAAATAAAAGAATAAACTAATATACGACCTCGTGAAATGCGTTAAGTCTTATCAGAAATCGAAGTACATTTATATTTACTTCGAATATATTCTAAAAATAAAAGAATAAACTAATATACGACCTCGTGAAATGCGTTAAGTCTTATCAGAAATCGAAGTACATTTATATTTACTTCGAATATATTCTAAAAATAAAAGAATAAACTAATATATGACCTCGTGAAATGCGTTAAGTCTTATCAGAAATCGAAGTACATTTATATTTACTTCGAATATATTCTAAAAATAAAAGAATAAACTAATATACGACCTCGTGAAATGCGTTAAGTCTTATCAGAAATCGAAGTACATTTATATACTCTTCGAATATATTCTAAAAATAAAGAATAAACTAATATACGACCTAGTGAAATGCTTTAAGTCTTATCAGAAATCGAAGTACATTTATATTTACTTCGAATATATTCTAAAAATAAAAGAGTAAACTAATATACGACCTGGTGAAATGCTTTAAGTCTTATCAGAAATCGATGTACATTTATATTTACTTCGAATATATTCTAAAAATAAAAGAATAAACTAATATACGACCTCGTGAAATGCGTTAAGTCTTATCAGAAATCGAAGTACATTTATATTTACTTCGAATATATTCTAAAAATAAAAGAATAAACTAATATACGACCTCGTGAAATGCGTTAAGTCTTATCAGAAATCGAAGTACATTTATATTCACTTCGAATATATTCTAAAAATAAAAGAATAAACTAATATACGACCTCGTGAAATGCGTTAAGTCTTATCAGAAATCGATGTACATTTATATTTACTTCGAATATATTCTAAAAATAAAGAATAAACTAATATACGACCTAGTGAAATGCTTTAAGTCTTATCAGAAATCGAAGTACATTTATATTTACTTCGAATATATTCTAAAAATAAAAGAGTAAACTAATATACGACCTGGTGAAATGCTTTAAGTCTTATCAGAAATCGATGTACATTTATATTTACTTCGAATATATTCTAAAAATAAAGAATAAACTAATATACGACCTAGTGAAATGCTTTAAGTCTTATCAGAAATCGAAGTACATTTATATTTACTTCGAATATATTCTAAAAATAAAAGAATAAACTAATATTCGACCCAGTGAAATGCGTTAAGTCTTATCAGAAATCGATGTACATTTATATTTACTTCGAATATATTCTAAAAATAAAAGATAAACTAATATACGACCTCGTGAAATGCGTTAAGTCTTATCAGAAATCGAAGTACATTTATATTCACTTCGAATATATTCTAAAAATAAAAGAATAAACTAATATACGACCTCGTGAAATGCGTTAAGTCTTATCAGAAATCGAAGTACATTTATATACTCTTCGAATATATTCTAAAAATAAAAGAATAAACTAATATACGACCTCGTGAAATGCGTTAAGTCTTATCAGAAATCGAAGTACATTTATATTTACTTCGAATATATTCTAAAAATAAAAGAATAAACTAATATATGACCTCGTGAAATGCGTTAAGTCTTATCAGAAATCGAAGTACATTTATATTTACTTCGAATATATTCTAAAAATAAAAGAATAAACTAATATACGACCTCGTGAAATGCGTTAAGTCTTATCAGAAATCGAAGTACATTTATATACTCTTCGAATATATTCTAAAAATAAAGAATAAACTAATATACGACCTAGTGAAATGCTTTAAGTCTTATCAGAAATCGAAGTACATTTATATTTACTTCGAATATATTCTAAAAATAAAAGAATAAACTAATATTCGACCCAGTGAAATGCGTTAAGTCTTATCAGAAATCGATGTACATTTATATTTACTTCGAATATATTCTAAAAATAAAAGAATAAACTAATATACGACCTCGTGAAATGCGTTAAGTCTTATCAGAAATCGATGTACATTTATATTTACTTCGAATATATTCTAAAAATAAAGAATAAACTAATATACGACCTAGTGAAATGCTTTAAGTCTTATCAGAAATCGATGTACATTTATATTTACTTCGAATATATTCTAAAAATAAAAGAATAAACTAATATACGACCTCGTGAAATGCGTTAAGTCTTATCAGAAATCGAAGTACATTTATATTTACTTCGAATATATTCTAAAAATAAAAGAATAAACTAATATACGACCTCGTGAAATGCGTTAAGTCTTATCAGAAATCGAAGTACATTTATATTCACTTCGAATATATTCTAAAAATAAAAGAATAAACTAATATACGACCTCGTGAAATGCGTTAAGTCTTATCAGAAATCGATGTACATTTATATTTACTTCGAATATATTCTAAAAATAAAAGAGTAAACTAATATACGACCTGGTGAAATGCTTTAAGTCTTATCAGAAATCGATGTACATTTATATTTACTTCGAATATATTCTAAAAATAAAGAATAAACTAATATACGACCTAGTGAAATGCTTTAAGTCTTATCAGAAATCGAAGTACATTTATATTTACTTAGAATATATTCTAAAAATAAAAGAATAAACTAATATTCGACCCAGTGAAATGCGTTAAGTCTTATCAGAAATCGATGTACATTTATATTTACTTCGAATATATTCTAAAAATAAAAGATAAACTAATATACGACCTCGTGAAATGCGTTAAGTCTTATCAGAAATCGAAGTACATTTATATTTACTTCGAATATATTCTAAAAATAAAAGAATAAACTAATATACGACCTCGTGAAATGCGTTAAGTCTTATCAGAAATCGAAGTACATTTATATTTACTTCGAATATATTCTAAAAATAAAAGAATAAACTAATATACGACCTCGTGAAATGCGTTAAGTCTTATCAGAAATCGAAGTACATTTATATTCACTTCGAATATATTCTAAAAATAAAAGAATAAACTAATATACGACCTCGTGAAATGCGTTAAGTCTTATCAGAAATCGAAGTACATTTATATTTACTTCGAATATATTCTAAAAATAAAAGAATAAACTAATATACGACCTCGTGAAATGCGTTAAGTCTTATCAGAAATCGAAGTACATTTATATTTACTTCGAATATATTCTAAAAATAAAAGAATAAACTAATATACGACCTCGTGAAATGCGTTAAGTCTTATCAGAAATCGAAGTACATTTATATTCACTTCGAATATATTCTAAAAATAAAAGAATAAACTAATATACGACCTCGTGAAATGCGTTAAGTCTTATCAGAAATCGATGTACATTTATATTTACTTCGAATATATTCTAAAAATAAAAGAGTAAACTAATATACGACCTGGTGAAATGCTTTAAGTCTTATCAGAAATCGATGTACATTTATATTTACTTCGAATATATTCTAAAAATAAAAAATAAACTAATATACGACCTAGTGAAATGCTTTAAGTCTTATCAGAAATCGAAGTACATTTATATTTACTTCGAATATATTCTAAAAATAAAAGAATAAACTAATATTCGACCCAGTGAAATGCGTTAAGTCTTATCAGAAATCGATGTACATTTATATTTACTTCGAATATATTCTAAAAATAAAAGATAAACTAATATACGACCTCGTGAAATGCGTTAAGTCTTATCAGAAATCGAAGTACATTTATATTTACTTCGAATATATTCTAAAAATAAAAGAATAAACTAATATACGACCTCGTGAAATGCGTTAAGTCTTATCAGAAATCGAAGTACATTTATATTTACTTCGAATATATTCTAAAAATAAAAGAATAAACTAATATACGACCTCGTGAAATGCGTTAAGTCTTATCAGAAATCGAAGTACATTTATATTCACTTCGAATATATTCTAAAAATAAAAGAATAAACTAATATACGACCTCGTGAAATGCGTTAAGTCTTATCAGAAATCGAAGTACATTTATATACTCTTCGAATATATTCTAAAAATAAAAGAATAAACTAATATACGACCTCGTGAAATGCGTTAAGTCTTATCAGAAATCGAAGTACATTTATATTTACTTCGAATATATTCTAAATATAAAAGAATAAACTAATATACGACCTCGTGAAATGCGTTAAGTCTTATCAGAAATCGAAGTACATTTATATTTACTTCGAATATATTCTAAAAATAAAAGAATAAACTAATATACGACCTCGTGAAATGCGTTAAGTCTTATCAGAAATCGAAGTACATTTATATTTACTTCGAATATATTCTAAAAATAAAAGAATAAACTAATATTCGACCCAGTGAAATGCGTTAAGTCTTATCAGAAATCGATGTACATTTATATTTACTTCGAATATATTCTAAAAATAAAGAATAAACTAATATACGACCTAGTGAAATGCTTTAAGTCTTATCAGAAATCGAAGTACATTTATATTTACTTCGAATATATTCTAAAAATAAAAGAGTAAACTAATATACGACCTGGTGAAATGCTTTAAGTCTTATCAGAAATCGATGTACATTTATATTTACTTCGAATATATTCTAAAAATAAAGAATAAACTAATATACGACCTAGTGAAATGCTTTAAGTCTTATCAGAAATCGAAGTACATTTATATTTACTTCGAATATATTCTAAAAATAAAAGAATAAACTAATATTCGACCCAGTGAAATGCGTTAAGTCTTATCAGAAATCGATGTACATTTATATTTACTTCGAATATATTTTAAAAATAAAAGATAAACTAATATACGACCTCGTGAAATGCGTTAAGTCTTATCAGAAATCGAAGTACATTTATATTTACTTCGAATATATTTTAAAAATAAAAGATAAACTAATATACGACCTCGTGAAATGCGTTAAGTCTTATCAGAAATCGAAGTACATTTATATTTACTTCGAATATATTCTAAAAATAAAAGAATAAACTAATATACGACCTCGTGAAATGCGTTAAGTCTTATCAGAAATCGAAGTACATTTATATACTCTTCGAATATATTCTAAAAATAAAGAATAAACTAATATACGACCTAGTGAAATGCTTTAAGTCTTATCAGAAATCGAAGTACATTTATATTTACTTCGAATATATTCTAAAAATAAAAGAGTAAACTAATATACGACCTGGTGAAATGCTTTAAGTCTTATCAGAAATCGATGTACATTTATATTTACTTCGAATATATTCTAAAAATAAAGAATAAACTAATATACGACCTAGTGAAATGCTTTAAGTCTTATCAGAAATCGAAGTACATTTATATTTACTTCGAATATATTCTAAAAATAAAAGAATAAACTAATATTCGACCCAGTGAAATGCGTTAAGTCTTATCAGAAATCGATGTACATTTATATTTACTTCGAATATATTTTAAAAATAAAAGATAAACTAATATACGACCTCGTGAAATGCGTTAAGTCTTATCAGAAATCGAAGTACATTTATATTTACTTCGAATATATTCTAAAAATAAAAGAATAAACTAATATACGACCTCGTGAAATGCGTTAAGTCTTATCAGAAATCGAAGTACATTTATATACTCTTCGAATATATTCTAAAAATAAAAGAATAAACTAATATACGACCTCGTGAAATGCGTTAAGTCTTATCAGAAATCGAAGTACATTTATATTTACTTCGAATATATTCTAAAAATAAAAGAATAAACTAATATACGACCTCGTGAAATGCGTTAAGTCTTATCAGAAATCGAAGTACATTTATATTTACTTCGAATATATTCTAAAAATAAAGAATAAACTAATATACGACCTAGTGAAATGCTTTAAGTCTTATCAGAAATCGAAGTACATTTATATTTACTTCGAATATATTCTAAAAATAAAAGAATAAACTAATATTCGACCCAGTGAAATGCGTTAAGTCTTATCAGAAATCGATGTACATTTATATTTACTTCGAATATATTTTAAAAATAAAAGATAAACTAATATACGACCTCGTGAAATGCGTTAAGTCTTATCAGAAATCGAAGTACATTTATATTTACTTCGAATATATTCTAAAAATAAAAGAATAAACTAATATACGACCTCGTGAAATGCGTTAAGTCTTATCAGAAATCGAAGTACATTTATATTTACTTCGAATATATTCTAAAAATAAAAGAATAAACTAATATACGACCTCGTGAAATGCGTTAAGTCTTATCAGAAATCGAAGTACATTTATATTCACTTCGAATATATTCTAAAAATAAAAGAATAAACTAATATACGACCTCGTGAAATGCGTTAAGTCTTATCAGAAATCGATGTACATTTATATTTACTTCGAATATATTCTAAAAATAAAAGAATAAACTAATATACGACCTCGTGAAATGCGTTAAGTCTTATCAGAAATCGAAGTACATTTATATTTACTTCGAATATATTCTAAAAATAAAAGAATAAACTAATATACGACCTCGTGAAATGCGTTAAGTCTTATCAGAAATCGAAGTACATTTATATTTACTTCGAATATATTCTAAAAATAAAAGAATAAACTAATATACGACCGCGTGAAATGCGTTAAGTCTTATCAGAAATCGAAGTACATTTATATTTACTTCGAATATATTCTAAAAATAAAAGAATAAACTAATATACGACCTCGTGAAATGCGTTAAGTCTTATCAGAAATCGAAGTACATTTATATTTACTTCGAATATATTCTAAAAATAAAAGAGTAAACTAATATACGACCTAGTGAAATGCTTTAAGTCTTATCAGAAATCGAAGTACATTTATATTTACTTCGAATATATTCTAAAAATAAAAGAGTAAACTAATATTCGACCCAGTGAAATGCGTTAAGTCTTATCAGAAATCGATGTACATTTATATTTACTTCGAATATATTCTAAAAATAAAAGAATAAACTAATATACGACCTCGTGAAATGCGTTAAGTCTTATCAGAAATCGATGTACATTTATATTTACTTCGAATATATTCTAAAAATAAAGAATAAACTAATATACGACCTAGTGAAATGCTTTAAGTCTTATCAGAAATCGAAGTACATTTATATTTACTTCGAATATATTCTAAAAATAAAAGAATAAACTAATATTCGACCCAGTGAAATGCGTTAAGTCTTATCAGAAATCGATGTACATTTATATTTACTTCGAATATATTCTAAAAATAAAGAATAAACTAATATACGACCTAGTGAAATGCTTTAAGTCTTATCAGAAATCGAAGTACATTTATATTTACTTCGAATATATTCTAAAAATAAAAGAGTAAACTAATATACGACCTGGTGAAATGCTTTAAGTCTTATCAGAAATCGATGTACATTTATATTTACTTCGAATATATTCTAAAAATAAAGAATAAACTAATATACGACCTAGTGAAATGCTTTAAGTCTTATCAGAAATAGAAGTACATTTATATTTACTTCGAATATTTTCTAAAAATAAAAGAATAAACTAATATTCGACCCAGTGAAATGCGTTAAGTCTTATCAGAAATCGATGTACATTTATATTTACTTCGAATATATTTTAAAAATAAAAGATAAACTAATATACGACCTCGTGAAATGCGTTAAGTCTTATCAGAAATCGAAGTACATTTATATTTACTTCGAATATATTCTAAAAATAAAAGAATAAACTAATATACGACCTCGTGAAATGCGTTAAGTCTTATCAGAAATCGAAGTACATTTATATTTACTTCGAATATATTCTAAAAATAAAAGAATAAACTAATATACGACCTCGTGAAATGCGTTAAGTCTTATCAGAAATCGAAGTACATTTATATTCACTTCGAATATATTCTAAAAATAAAAGAATAAACTAATATACGACCTCGTGAAATGCGTTAAGTCTTATCAGAAATCGAAGTACATTTATATTTACTTCGAATATATTCTAAAAATAAAAGAATAAACTAATATACGACCTCGTGAAATGCGTTAAGTCTTATCAGAAATCGAAGTACATTTATATTTACTTCGAATATATTCTAAAAATAAAAGAATAAACTAATATACGACCTCGTGAAATGCGTTAAGTCTTATCAGAAATCGAAGTACATTTATATTTACTTCGAATATATTCTAAAAATAAAAGAATAAACTAATATACGACCTCGTGAAATGCGTTAAGTCTTATCAGAAATCGAAGTACATTTATATTTACTTCGAATATATTCTAAAAATAAAAGAATAAACTAATATACGACCTCGTGAAATGCGTTAAGTCTTATCAGAAATCGAAGTACATTTATATTTACTTCGAATATATTCTAAAAATAAAAGAATAAACTAATATACGACCTCGTGAAATGCGTTAAGTCTTATCAGAAATCGAAGTACATTTATATTTACTTCGAATATATTCTAAAAATAAAAGAATAAACTAATATATGACCTCGTGAAATGCGTTAAGTCTTATCAGAAATCGAAGTACATTTATATTTACTTCGAATATATTCTAAAAATAAAAGAATAAACTAATATACGACCTCGTGAAATGCGTTAAGTCTTATCAGAAATCGAAGTACATTTATATACTCTTCGAATATATTCTAAAAATAAAGAATAAACTAATATACGACCTAGTGAAATGCTTTAAGTCTTATCAGAAATCGAAGTACATTTATATTTACTTCGAATATATTCTAAAAATAAAAGAGTAAACTAATATACGACCTGGTGAAATGCTTTAAGTCTTATCAGAAATCGATGTACATTTATATTTACTTCGAATATATTCTAAAAATAAAAGAATAAACTAATATTCGACCCAGTGAAATGCGTTAAGTCTTATCAGAAATCGATGTACATTTATATTTAGTTCGAATATATTCTAAAAATAAAAGAATAAACTAATATACGACCTCGTGAAATGCGTTAAGTCTTATCAGAAATCGAAGTACATTTATATTTACTTCGAATATATTCTAAAAATAAAAGAATAAACTAATATACGACCTCGTGAAATGCGTTAAGTCTTATCAGAAATCGAAGTACATTTATATTTACTTCGAATATATTCTAAAAATAAAAGAATAAACTAATATACGACCTCGTGAAATGCGTTAAGTCTTATCAGAAATCGAAGTACATTTATATTCATTCGAATATATTCTAAAAATAAAAGAATAAACTAATATACAACCTAATGAAATGCGTTAAGTCTTATCAGAAATCGAAGTACATTTATATTTACTTCGAATATATTCTAAAAATAAAAGAATAAACTAATATACGACCTCGTGAAATGCGTTAAGTCTTATCAGAAATCGAAGTACATTTATATTTACTTCGAATATATTCTAAAAATAAAAGAATAAACTAATATACGACCTCGTGAAATGCGTTAAGTCTTATCAGAAATCGAAGTACATTTATATTTACTTCGAATATATTCTAAAAATAAAAAAATAAACTAATATACGACCTCGTGAAATGCGTTAAGTCTTATCAGAAATCGATGTACATTTATATTTACTTCGAATATATTCTAAAAATAAAAGAATAAACTAATATACGACCTCGTGAAATGCGTTAAGTCTTATCAGAAATCGAAGTACATTTATATTTACTTCGAATATATTCTAAAAAATAAAAGAATAAACTAATTTACGACCTCGTGAAATGTGTTAAGTCTTATCAGAAATCGAAGTACATTTATATTTACTTCGAATATATTCTAAAAATAAAAGAATAAACTAATATACGACCTCGTGAAATGCGTTAAGTCTTATCAGAAATCGAAGTACATTTATATTTACTTCGAATATATTCTAAAAATAAAAGAATAAACTAATATACGACCTCGTGAAATGCGTTAAGTCTTATCAGAAATCGAAGTACATTTATATTTACTTCGAATATATTCTAAAAATAAAAGAATAAACTAATATACGACCTCGTGAAATGCGTTAAGTCTTATCAGAAATCGATGTACATTTATATTTACTTCGAATATATTCTAAAAATAAAAGAATAAACTAATATACGACCTCGTGAAATGCGTTAAGTCTTATCAGAAATCGAAGTACATTTATATTTACTTCGAATATATTCTAAAAATAAAAGAATAAACTAATATACGACCTCGTGAAATGCGTTAAGTCTTATCAGAAATCGAAGTACATTTATATTTACTTCGAATATATTCTAAAAATAAAAGAATAAACTAATATACGACCGCGTGAAATGCGTTAAGTCTTATCAGAAATCGAAGTACATTTATATTTACTTCGAATATATTCTAAAAATAAAAGAATAAACTAATATACGACCTCGTGAAATGCGTTAAGTCTTATCAGAAATCGATGTACATTTATATTTACTTCGAATATATTCTAAAAATAAAAGAATAAACTAATATACGACCTCGTGAAATGCGTTAAGTCTTATCAGAAATCGAAGTACATTTATATTTACTTCGAATATATTCTAAAAATAAAAGAATAAACTAATATACGACCGCGTGAAATGCGTTAAGTCTTATCAGAAATCGATGTACATTTATATTTACTTCGAATATATTCTAAAAATAAAAGAATAAACTAATATACGACCTCGTGAAATGCGTTAAGTCTTATCAGAAATCGAAGTACATTTATATTTACTTCGAATATATTCTAAAAATAAAAGAATAAACTAATATACGACCGCGTGAAATGCGTTAAGTCTTATCAGAAATCGATGTACATTTATATTTACTTCGAATATATTCTAAAAATAAAAGAATAAACTAATATACGACCTCGTGAAATGCGTTAAGTCTTATCAGAAATCGAAGTACATTTATATTTACTTCGAATATATTCTAAAAATAAAAGAATAAACTAATATACGACCTCGTGAAATGCGTTAAGTCTTATCAGAAATCGAAGTACATTTATATTTACTTCGAATATATTCTAAAAATAAAAGAATAAACTAATATACGACCGCGTGAAATGCGTTAAGTCTTATCAGAAATCGATGTACATTTATATTTACTTCGAATATATTCTAAAAATAAAAGAATAAACTAATATACGACCTCGTGAAATGCGTTAAGTCTTATCAGAAATCGAAGTACATTTATATTTACTTCGAATATATTCTAAAAATAAAAGAATAAACTAATATACGACCGCGTGAAATGCGTTAAGTCTTATCAGAAATCGATGTACATTTATATTTACTTCGAATATATTCTAAAAATAAAAGAATAAACTAATATACGACCTCGTGAAATGCGTTAGATCTTATCAGAAATCGAAGTACATTTATATTTACTTCGAATATATTCTAAAAATAAAAGAATAAACTAATATACGACCTCGTGAAATGCGTTAAGTCTTATCAGAAATCGAAGTACATTTATATTTACTTCGAATATATTCTAAAAATAAAAGAATAAACTAATATACAACCTCGTGAAATGCGTTAAGTCTTATCAGAAATCGAAGTACATTTATATTTACTTCGAATATATTCTAAAAATAAAAGAATAAACTAATATACGACCTCGTGAAATGCGTTAAGTCTTATCAGAAATCGAAGTACATTTATATACTCTTCGAATATATTCTAAAAATAAAGAATAAACTAATATACGACCTAGTGAAATGCTTTAAGTCTTATCAGAAATCGAAGTACATTTATATTTACTTCGAATATATTCTAAAAATAAAAGAGTAAACTAATATACGACCTGGTGAAATGCTTTAAGTCTTATCAGAAATCGATGTACATTTATATTTACTTCGAATATATTCTAAAAATAAAAGAATAAACTAATATTCGACCCAGTGAAATGCGTTAAGTCTTATCAGAAATCGATGTACATTTATATTTAGTTCGAATATATTCTAAAAATAAAAGAATAAACTAATATACGACCTCGTGAAATGCGTTAAGTCTTATCAGAAATCGAAGTACATTTATATTTACTTCGAATATATTCTAAAAATAAAAGAATAAACTAATATACGACCTCGTGAAATGCGTTAAGTCTTATCAGAAATCGAAGTACATTTATATTTACTTCGAATATATTCTAAAAATAAAAGAATAAACTAATATACGACCTCGTGAAATGCGTTAAGTCTTATCAGAAATCGAAGTACATTTATATTCATTCGAATATATTCTAAAAATAAAAGAATAAACTAATATACAACCTAATGAAATGCGTTAAGTCTTATCAGAAATCGAAGTACATTTATATTTACTTCGAATATATTCTAAAAATAAAAGAATAAACTAATATACGACCTCGTGAAATGCGTTAAGTCTTATCAGAAATCGAAGTACATTTATATTTACTTCGAATATATTCTAAAAATAAAAGAATAAACTAATATACGACCTCGTGAAATGCGTTAAGTCTTATCAGAAATCGAAGTACATTTATATTTACTTCGAATATATTCTAAAAATAAAAAAATAAACTAATATACGACCTCGTGAAATGCGTTAAGTCTTATCAGAAATCGATGTACATTTATATTTACTTCGAATATATTCTAAAAATAAAAGAATAAACTAATATACGACCTCGTGAAATGCGTTAAGTCTTATCAGAAATCGAAGTACATTTATATTTACTTCGAATATATTCTAAAAAATAAAAGAATAAACTAATTTACGACCTCGTGAAATGTGTTAAGTCTTATCAGAAATCGAAGTACATTTATATTTACTTCGAATATATTCTAAAAATAAAAGAATAAACTAATATACGACCTCGTGAAATGCGTTAAGTCTTATCAGAAATCGAAGTACATTTATATTTACTTCGAATATATTCTAAAAATAAAAGAATAAACTAATATACGACCTCGTGAAATGCGTTAAGTCTTATCAGAAATCGAAGTACATTTATATTTACTTCGAATATATTCTAAAAATAAAAGAATAAACTAATATACGACCTCGTGAAATGCGTTAAGTCTTATCAGAAATCGATGTACATTTATATTTACTTCGAATATATTCTAAAAATAAAAGAATAAACTAATATACGACCTCGTGAAATGCGTTAAGTCTTATCAGAAATCGAAGTACATTTATATTTACTTCGAATATATTCTAAAAATAAAAGAATAAACTAATATACGACCTCGTGAAATGCGTTAAGTCTTATCAGAAATCGAAGTACATTTATATTTACTTCGAATATATTCTAAAAATAAAAGAATAAACTAATATACGACCGCGTGAAATGCGTTAAGTCTTATCAGAAATCGAAGTACATTTATATTTACTTCGAATATATTCTAAAAATAAAAGAATAAACTAATATACGACCTCGTGAAATGCGTTAAGTCTTATCAGAAATCGATGTACATTTATATTTACTTCGAATATATTCTAAAAATAAAAGAATAAACTAATATACGACCTCGTGAAATGCGTTAAGTCTTATCAGAAATCGAAGTACATTTATATTTACTTCGAATATATTCTAAAAATAAAAGAATAAACTAATATACGACCGCGTGAAATGCGTTAAGTCTTATCAGAAATCGATGTACATTTATATTTACTTCGAATATATTCTAAAAATAAAAGAATAAACTAATATACGACCTCGTGAAATGCGTTAAGTCTTATCAGAAATCGAAGTACATTTATATTTACTTCGAATATATTCTAAAAATAAAAGAATAAACTAATATACGACCGCGTGAAATGCGTTAAGTCTTATCAGAAATCGATGTACATTTATATTTACTTCGAATATATTCTAAAAATAAAAGAATAAACTAATATACGACCTCGTGAAATGCGTTAAGTCTTATCAGAAATCGAAGTACATTTATATTTACTTCGAATATATTCTAAAAATAAAAGAATAAACTAATATACGACCTCGTGAAATGCGTTAAGTCTTATCAGAAATCGAAGTACATTTATATTTACTTCGAATATATTCTAAAAATAAAAGAATAAACTAATATACGACCGCGTGAAATGCGTTAAGTCTTATCAGAAATCGATGTACATTTATATTTACTTCGAATATATTCTAAAAATAAAAGAATAAACTAATATACGACCTCGTGAAATGCGTTAAGTCTTATCAGAAATCGAAGTACATTTATATTTACTTCGAATATATTCTAAAAATAAAAGAATAAACTAATATACGACCGCGTGAAATGCGTTAAGTCTTATCAGAAATCGATGTACATTTATATTTACTTCGAATATATTCTAAAAATAAAAGAATAAACTAATATACGACCTCGTGAAATGCGTTAAGTCTTATCAGAAATCGAAGTACATTTATATTTACTTCGAATATATTCTAAAAATAAAAGAATAAACTAATATACGACCTCGTGAAATGCGTTAAGTCTTATCAGAAATCGAAGTACATTTATATTTACTTCGAATATATTCTAAAAATAAAAGAATAAACTAATATACAACCTCGTGAAATGCGTTAAGTCTTATCAGAAATCGAAGTACATTTATATTTACTTCGAATATATTCTAAAAATAAAAGAATAAACTAATATACGACCTCGTGAAATGCGTTAAGTCTTATCAGAAATCGAAGTACATTTATATTTACTTCGAATATATTCTAAAAATAAAAGAATAAACTAATATACGACCTCGTGAAATGCGTTAAGTCTTATCAGAAATCGAAGTACATTTATATACTCTTCGAATATATTCTAAAAATAAAGAATAAACTAATATACGACCTAGTGAAATGCTTTAAGTCTTATCAGAAATCGAAGTACATTTATATTTACTTCGAATATATTCTAAAAATAAAAGAGTAAACTAATATACGACCTGGTGAAATGCTTTAAGTCTTATCAGAAATCGATGTACATTTATATTTACTTCGAATATATTCTAAAAATAAAAGAATAAACTAATATACGACCTCGTGAAATGCGTTAAGTCTTATCAGAAATCGAAGTACATTTATATTTACTTCGAATATATTCTAAAAATAAAAGAATAAACTAATATACAACCTCGTGAAATGCGTTAAGTCTTATCAGAAATCGAAGTACATTTATATTTACTTCGAATATATTCTAAAAATAAAAGAATAAACTAATATACAACCTCGTGAAATGCGTTAAGTCTTATCAGAAATCGAAATACATTTATATTTACTTCGAATATATTCTAAAAATAAAAGAATAAACTAATATACGACCCAGTGAAATGCGTTAAGTCTTATCAGAAATCGAAATACATTCATATTTACTTCGAATATATTCTAAAAATAAAAGAATAAACTAATATACGACCCAGTGAAATGCGTTAAGTCTTATCAGAAATCGAAATACATTTATATTTACTTCGAATATATTCTAAAAATAAAAGAATAAACTAATATACGACCCAGTGAAATGCGTTAAGTCTTATCAGAAATCGAAATACATTCATATTTACTTCGAATATATTCTAAAAATAAAAGAATAAACTAATATACGACCCAGTGAAATGCGTTAAGTCTTATCAGAAATCGAAATACATTTATATTTACTTCGAATATATTCTAAAAATAAAAGAATAAACTAATATACGACCCACTGAAATGCGTTAAGTCTTATCAGAAATCGAAATACATTCATATTTACTTCGAATATATTCTAAAAATAAAAGAATAAACTAATATACGACCCAGTGAAATGCGTTAAGTCTTATCAGAAATCGAAATACATTCATATTTACTTCGAATATATTCTAAAAATAAAAGAATAAACTAATATACGACCCAGTGAAATGCGTTAAGTCTTATCAGAAATCGAAATACATTTATATTTACTTCGAATATATTCTAAAAATAAAAGAATAAACTAATATACGACCTAGTGAAATGCGTTAAGTCTTATCAGAAATCGAAATACATTTATATTTACTTCGAATATATTCTAAAAATAAAAGAATAACTAATATACGACCCAGTGAAATGCGTTAAGTCTTATCAAAAATCGAAATACATTTATATTTACTTCGAATATATTCTAAAAATAAAAGAATAAACTAATATACGACCCAGTGAAATGCGTTAAGTCTTATCAGAAATCGAAACACATTTATATTTACTTCGAATATATTCTAAAAATAAAAGAATAAACTAATATACGACCTAGTGAAATGCGTTAAGTCTTATCAGAAATCGAAGTACATTTATATTTACTTCGAATATATTCTAAAAATAAAAGAATAAACTAATATACAACCTCGTGAAATGCGTTAAGTCTTATCAGAAATCGAAATACATTTATATTTACTTCGAATATATTCTAAAAATAAAAGAATAAACTAATATACGACCCAGTGAAATGCGTTAAGTCTTATCAGAAATCGAAATACATTCATATTTACTTCGAATATATTCTAAAAATAAAAGAATAAACTAATATACGACCCAGTGAAATGCGTTAAGTCTTATCAGAAATCGAAATACATTTATATTTACTTCGAATATATTCTAAAAATAAAAGAATAAACTAATATACGACCCAGTGAAATGCGTTAAGTCTTATCAGAAATCGAAATACATTTATATTTACTTCGAATATATTCTAAAAATAAAAGAATAAACTAATATACGACCCAGTGAAATGCGTTAAGTCTTATCAGAAATCGAAATACATTCATATTTACTTCGAATATATTCTAAAAATAAAAGAATAAACTAATATACGACCCAGTGAAATGCGTTAAGTCTTATCAGAAATCGAAATACATTCATATTTACTTCGAATATATTCTAAAAATAAAAGAATAAACTAATATACGACCCAGTGAAATGCGTTAAGTCTTATCAGAAATCGAAATACATTTATATTTACTTCGAATATATTCTAAAAATAAAAGAATAAACTAATATACGACCTAGTGAAATGCGTTAAGTCTTATCAGAAATCGAAATACATTTATATTTACTTCGAATATATTCTAAAAATAAAAGAATAACTAATATACGACCCAGTGAAATGCGTTAAGTCTTATCAAAAATCGAAATACATTTATATTTACTTCGAATATATTCTAAAAATAAAAGAATAAACTAATATACGACCCAGTGAAATGCGTTAAGTCTTATCAGAAATCGAAACACATTTATATTTACTTCGAATATATTCTAAAAATAAAAGAATAAACTAATATACGACCTAGTGAAATGCGTTAAGTCTTATCAGAAATCGATGTACATTTATATTTACTTCGAATATATTATATAAATTTTTATAAATTAACAGTTATCATAAAAGACTGACTAATTATTAATTTTTTAAACGATATTACCATTAAATAATATTTTTTAAACCTTTAATATATAAATTTTTATATATGTTATTCAATTAATGGTATTACAAATAGCAATTAAACATTTTTATAAAAATCATCTTTTTAACAAATTAATTATTTTAGTTTAATTTTTATTATTTAATTTTTTCGATTAATATTGTATACATATTTTCAATTAATTTATTCTAATAAAATAAATATTTATTGAATCTAGCAATTTATTCTTTTTGATTTATATAAGTATATTCTAATTATGATTTTATTTAGAATATTTATTTTGTTGAATATTTTGGTAAGTATTTTTAACTAGTAGTATTTTGTTGCACATATAATTACTAGAGACGGGATTTTATTGAAAAATGTTTTTTTTGCAAACACACTATATCGAGAGAAGCCGCCATTCGTTTTTCAATATTATGTTTCTGAACAAAGTTACATTTCAATTTATTTCAATATTTTGCCAATTTTCGCGTTATCTCAATATTTTGCACTTTTTTCTAATTAATTAAATATTTTTACATATTTTTACCAAAATTTTGGGATTTTTCATAAATTTAGGAAAAAATTAAGAAATCTAGCCGCTCGATAAATTTCAACTTTTTTGGTGTTGGCTATTGAATAAACGATAATTTTTTAATTATTTCACTATTATTTGTGATTTTTTGTCAATACTTTTTGGATTTGGGATTTTTCATAGATTAAAAAAAATTGCTGATTTATGCTGATTTATTTAAATATTTTATGGCCATATTTTGTGATTTTATTTCAATAATAATCCGGTCACTAACAATTACTAGGACTAGTCATTTTGGAGTATAATTACTAGGGATTATTAAAATTACTTTTATACATGTAAATCACATGCGATGAACATTTAAAAATTGCATAAGTATAAGAAATGTTTAATAATATAATTATGGACAACTTTATCGTTTTCGGACCTAACTTTATATTCTTGGTTCGGTTTAGGGTGCGTTTCTGGTTAACCAAAAAATTTGGGAAGACCTAAAACCATCCTCTTAGCCCATATCGTGGGCAAGAATTAAACAATTTACTAATCCCTAAATATTTTAGTATGTTGATGTTTCATATGGGGTAAGAAGTTTACTATTTACATACTATTCAAAATTAAACATTTTAGCGTCATGTAGTGGTAAGAAAGTTGTTAGCTAGATATTACGCAAACCTAAACATTTTAGTATGAAAACTTTACAGATTCTGAAACTGAGGTAGGCAGGTTATAATAATAATTACTTGCTAATAAAGTTTAAACTTTAAGCCTAAAGAGGTATGGTGTTAAGAAATATCTAGTAATCATTTAAAAAATTTAGATTCCTCTTTTTCCAACCAAGGTGAGGAGGTTAATAAATAAATACTACTCAAAGTTAAAATTTTAGTATCTAAGAAACAAGGTAATGAGTTTTATAATTAGTTCATACACAATTGAAAACATTTTAGCAGCCTGGAACGGTAAGTAGATATGAAGATACAGTTATTTTAAAATAACTTAGAATCCTGGTAATTCATATGGTCGTAACTACGGGGTAAGGAAATTAATATTACGTATCACTCAAATTTAAATGTTTAAGACTTATGTTGAACCAGGAAAGGTAAAGAGGTTAATAATTACACAGTACTAAAAATTAAATATTTTAGACTGGTGGATACCAAGTAAGTAGTTTTGTAGTAAATATACTCAAATCTAGTAATTTTAGAATCCTGATTACACGTTAAGTAGATTAAAATTAGTTATATTTAAGCAAGTTAGTATCCTGGAAGGCCATCGTTTAAATAGTTATATTTACTCAAATTTAAAAATTAATGAATCCTCATGGTGGAGGACTAATTTTAAAATTTTCGCCTGTGGTGATTTAAGAATTTGGGGTTTCTCTATGAATTATCCCCAGACCCGCATCTAATCTGACGCTTGGGCTACCTACTTAATCACTATAAGATTGAAAAGATGAATTTGATAATGATTTAGTAAATTTACTCTGATTTTTAAAAGTTATAAATATTCATAAAAACCTCGGCTATACTCATACCTCGGCTTTTAAAGTCTCTATGATCATTGGCCTTGGTTTTAGTATTACATAGTTAATAAATTTAATAAAAATTTCAATCAAATTTTAAATGCCATACTGATCTAACTAAACATTTTAGAATTCTTATGTTGAAAATTCCTATGTTGAACCAAGCGGGGTATGTCTGTTAATAAGTACAAAGACTAACCATAAAACATTATAGAATCGTGGTGGATACAAGGCAAGGCGGTTATAATTATATAGACTCAAATTTAGACATTTTAGAAACCTATTTATAAGGTAAGGAGGTTAAGAAATACGTACCGAAAGTTTGGAAGTTCATCTGGTAGTCAATACAGTGTAAGGAAATAAATATTGACGTATTACTCAAATTTAAATATTTAAGACTAATGTTCGAGGAGAAAAAACGGTAAAAAAGCAAATAATTACACAGTACTAAATTTAAATATTTTAGAATGAAGGATACTCGGTAGATAGTTTTGTAGTATACATACTCAAACTAAAAATTATATATTTAGATTGAGGATTGGCATGTAAATAGTTTTTAGTATACAGACCAGTGCTGGGTATTTGCCATTTGTTGGCTCCGGCTCCGGGTTTCAAAATCTTGGCTCCGGGGTTTTAAATCTTGGCTCCGGCTATCGAGCTGGCGATTTTCGGAGCCGCTCCATGTTGGCTCCGGGTGGAAAATCAATGAATTATTTTTCATTGGGGGATTTGGGTAGATAAAGAGGGATATCGAGTAATATAAGATGATCAAGAGGGTTATCAATGGATTAAGCTGGATTTGGGTGGATTATCGCGTTATTTAGGTGGATTAAGGGCTATATCGGGGGAGGGGGAGGGATTAAGGGAATTTGGATCCAAAAATCTTCCTTTTTTTGCGTCGCAGGCGAAAATTTTGAAAGAAAAGAGACTAAAATTAATCAATTTAAAAAATTTATCCAGCTTCATTTAATAAAAAAATGTTTATTATAATTTATTTTCCAAATAAAAACAAATGATTTATTATTTGTTGTGATATTTTTGAACCTATAATTGGATAAAACTCGAAACCTAACTCACTATCCATTCAACCACTCCTATATTGAAATTGAAAGGAAAGAAAATCTTTTTTACCCGTCTCATTTTTCTCTTCCTTTTCTTTTCACGCCTAACATCTTTGCTTACTTCTTTTTCTCTAACCCATCTTTAGGGGTGTATAGCCGGAGCCGTGGGGGAATTGGAAACCCTTGGCTCCGGCTCCGGGCACTTCAAATTCCTGGCTCCGGGGTTTTCAAAATCTTAGCTCCGGCTCCGCCGGAGCCGGCTCCGGAGCTATACCCAGCACTGATACAGACTAAACTAAAAATTTAATATTTTAGATCACTGGTTTTAAGGTAGATAGTTTTGTAGTATACATACTCAAATCTTATTTTAAATCATTTTAGCCGCCCAACACTTCATATGGTCGTAACTACGGGGTAAGGAAATTAATATTAACGTATCACTCAAATTTAAATATTTAAGACTTATATTGACCCAGAAACGGTAAAGAGGTTAATAATTACATAGTACTAAAAATCAAATATTTTAGATTCGTGCAATCCATGTAGGTAGTTTTGTAGTAAATATACTCAAATCTAGTAATTTTATAAACCTGATTACACGTTAAGTAGATTAAAATTAGTTATATTTAAACAAGTTAGTATCCTGGAAGGCCTCTGCTAAATCAGGGCTCGCATCGACAAAATTCCACTCAAAAGTATCAAACTCTCGATTAAAAAGTATATAGGGAGAAAATTTGCAAAAAAAAAGTAGTCTCAAAATTAAATTAGAAAATATTTATTCGTCCTCAAATCTTTCATATTTTTCTCCTAAATGAATCTTAACTAATAATTTCTTGTTTAACTGAGCATTTTATCAATTTCAATGCATCTTTTCTTGGGGCCGAAGGCGCCAAAAAATTTATTTTTTGCGCCGCAGGCGAAAATTTTGAGAATTTTGGAGGTCCTTAAGCAAGATTTCTTCCATTTTTTGCGCCGCAGGCGAAAATTTTGAGAATTTTGGAGGTCCTTAAGCAAGATTTCTTCCATTTTTTGCGCCGCAGGCGAAAATTTTGAGAATTTTGGAGGCCGTAAGCCAGAAAATTCACTTTTTCGCCCAATCACTTCCCCAATTTCATTTTCAATCAAAAAAAAAGTATATACTTTCAAAAAAGTATAAATTCAATTTCGTAAGCATGGAGGTCGATTTAAAAGTAGAATACTTTTAAAAAAGTAGGAATGCGAGCCCTGTGCTAAATAGTTATTTTTACTCAAATCTAAACATTGTAGAATCCTTATGTTATTAGTTCAACCTAGAGAAGGTCGAGTTCGATGCCTGCCGAGGTCATTGTCTATTTTCAAACCTCAATCTCGATTTTACTGATCTCGTGTCTCGGAACCTCGTCTCGATCCTCAACTAGAACTTCGCCGAGACTTCACAATATACGCCCTTAAAGATTGACTTGTTGAGCAGAAATAGAATAAATTTGGCATATTTTCTTTCAAAAAATTATCATATCCTGCATGCGGCGTTCTAAAAAGAAGAATTTAGTCTTCTTATTGGCCTTCTAAATTACCACAATTTTCGCCTGCGGCGTTGAATTCAAAAAGATTTGGGGTTTCTTGAGAATTGGTCTGAATAAGTTTAAAAAGATGACTAATCATTAAAACTAAACATTTTAGAATCGTGGATACCAGGTAAGAATTTATAATTATAAGCATTAACGATTAATACAATCAAATTTATACATTTTAATAGCCTAATGTTTATCCTTATCAACGAAAGGTAAGGAGTTTAATACATTGCTATTAAAGTCTGTCACATATGTAAATCAATCGGAATCGAAAACCGGTGTTTTTTGAGAATTAACGGTACCGGAAAATGGGTATTCTAATAAATCTTTGTTAGAACAGTTTTTTAGGTCTAAAATAGAGCAGGGTACTTATTGTAGAGTTCATAAATAATTAATTGACTTTTACCATTTTTGAGAAGTATAGTATACAGGAGCTATATATTTTCATGTGCGGAATATAGTTCGGAGATTTTTTTCTATGGTTTTTTTGATTTTGGAATCAAAAAATTATTATTACGGCCCAACGCTACTATGCTACATAAAGTATAGTACTGTTATACTCAATCGAAGGGTATGTGTTTTGGGTAAATTCTTCGGTTCGTATACCCCCTTTATTTTTCTGACCATTTTTCAGTTTTGCTTCCCTTTCTCCATTATTTTTCAAGAGGCAAGTATCATGAATGATTATGTCAAATTCATAATTAGGTATATTAAGCTCTGTCATCAGGCAGGTAACAACACTAAACATAACGAACATAAACTGTTTGGTGATATTTCTCAAGTTTATTTATAATTTTTGATGTATCTCTTTTTTATCCTGTTGAAAAAGTATATAAATATTACTCATACATAAAACTTTTTGATACTTGATTCATGAAAAATAAGGGCGGAATGAAGAGATATACAATAGAGACCGGACTTGAGTGATCGTTCGATAATATCGATATCGATTATCGAAAAATATCGAAAGAATCAAAGAAATTATCGTTCGATAATATCGACATCGATATATCGATATTTTCCATCTATATATCGTATCGATCCGGTCTCTAGTGTAAAACCGAAGAATTACCGTGTTTTGTTTCTAAATTTTGCATACGGTATAGAGTTGGTCACGGTACCGTATTACCGCGGTATTTTTCGGTAATACCGTGGTATTTCTACCGAAATACCGATACCGCCTCAATCAAAAATACCGCGGTATTGTGCGGTATCGGTATTTTACCGAAAATATTTTACCGAAAATACCGATACCGAATTATCGCGTTTGCCTAACACTAATACGGTACCCTATTTGTCAAGAAGTGAAAAGTAACAGAAGAAAAGGAAAATGTCTGGAGGTAACCGAATAGTACCAATATTCTTTTTAAGAACCCGATATAAGATAACAAATATCAATTGTATTATACCTAAACTAAAATATTTTAGAAGTATTTACATTGTCGTGGTGCAGAGGATTGCTTGAGATCTCAAGGATGTTTTGCTAAGATAACAAATATCAATTGGGACACAAAACCATCTGATAAAGGCTATCCATATTATAATAGTAATTAAATTTTAATTAGGAATAGAATGATGGGGAATTTTGGGCTTTGTGACTCCGATTGTCTTTTAATCCCGAATCCACCTCTTAAATCTCATAAAAAATTAATTATAAGGGCTTAAAATCATATCATAAAAACTAAACTCTCAATGATATCGAAAATCTGTTTGAACTATGGCGTAAAAATTTGAGCGGGGACCGAAAATTCTCTGTTTATGATTTTGAGTAAACAAAGTTATCGTACATTATTTTAAGTAATACAGGGATGTGATAGTTGTGATGATGACGATAGCTGCTTTTCCTGTTCGGACGATCTATGTAATGATCATGAATTTGTTCAACAGCATTTTCACACATGTTTGGCAGACCATAATGTACCTGGAACCTTGATTGCTTGTAAGAAAAATGTTGATACATGTCATATTCTAAACTGGGATGGAGAGGAAGGTTTGTTTGCAGTTATAAAGAAGGAAAGGTTCTGCGAACTACATAGTCTAATTTTTAATATAAGCCTTCATTCACTTTTCTTTTGCGTTTTTTGCAACGTCCCAGTTCACTCTCATACTATGTATTTCAACAAAATACTTAGAAATTTAGGAGGACAAAAGTGACAATAGGAAAAGTAAACCGAAACAGATTTTTTTTATATAAAGATAGATTCTGGGGTGATTGTGGCAAATGTGATCCAAGCAGGCATTGTTTCGATTGCAAAGGTAGAAACTGTAATACAGCAGATAAATTCAAAAATGCGTTTTATTGTTATGAGGGAGGTGATGAAGAGGAGGTAATTGGCAACAGTGTATGCCAACAAAAATATTGTTATATATATGTTGATAGTGACGGTAGAATAAACTAGAGTGATAAAACCAATTAGTAATTTATATGATATAGGATATCAAAATGCAGGTTGCGGTAGATGTACCGAAGGAGATTTTATATGCTTTGACTGCAACACAAGAGAATGCAATTCGAGGAATAATTATGATACAGCCTTTAAATGCTATGAAAGTAACGGGAAATTAACGTTTACAAAAGGAAAGGAATGCCTCATTGAAGAATGTTATTTTGCTTTTGATATTAAAGGTATATCTAGTAAATTATATTTTAAACTTGTATATATGAACTTGAAATTTTTTAAATCCAAGAAGGAGAATTGGAAAACGTATATGAAAAACATACAGAGCAAGGATGTGGATATTGCCCTCCTGGTAAAATCCATTGCAAGAGATGCTCCTATAATTTATGCAACACGAAACAATTTGCCGAAACAAATATTTTTATGTGCAATATTCTTGGTAATTTGCGTGGGCTATGCCCTTCTGGTTCAAGCGAATGTCATTTCGGTGGCTGGGTACGGAATTATTTTGCTCTTGTCCAGTTTACGCGTCCAATCTCACCTTTATACGTCCAATGAAAATTTTATTCGATTTGGATTTAATTTTGTAACTATTATTTCTTTCAAAGAAAAGCGGGGGATGTTATTCCGTCAAAGAGGGAAGGTGGTCCGTAATAAGGGGATGTTTTTATGCTAAAAATAAAGTCAGCAATTTTAACAGTACTGCATTCCTTGTCATGATTATTGGAAGCCTAAGGGTTGATTGGGCGTGTAAAGGGCGAGTGGGCTCATAAATTTGACACGAGCCAATTATATTATCAGAACCAATATAATGTTGGATGTGGAAAATGTCCTGAAGCCTTTCTATATACGTGTTTTACTTGTAAAACACCATTTTGTAATACAAAAGATAATCTGCTTAATACATTTAAATGTCTAAAAAGTATAAACGGAAAATATTCTGATCATAAAGCTAGGGAATGCTACACAAAAAGATGTTTTATTTCTGTTGATCTTCTTAAAGGTATTTTTAAGTTATGGCAAAACTAGGAATGCCACTTGTTGAGAAAAAAGCCAGGCCGTGTTTCGATTTCAGTTTAGGGTCAGAAAAGTCCTGAGATACGGTTTTCGGATACCGTGTTAAAGATATCCCGTGACCTCACTGTTCAAAACTAGATAACATACCTACGGTATCAAAAGCAAAACGAAGATTCCTTGTCGTTTCGCTTATCGGTCTGAAAATATTAAATATCTTTTTGTCTCTTGATAACTAGTGCGCAATTAACTAACCTCGACGGATTAGTCTCTGTCGAAGTTTAAATATGAGTAAGCAGAAATAATTAGTTGTCAGCAAATAGAAATGTTTTATCTTAATTTATAAGTGTTTACTAAAGCTCGACGGCTTTGACAATCGATGACACGTTTGGATCTTAATTACAATCGATGACAAGATTGGATGTTAAATAGAGTTGGGTTAGTCCGGATCCCAACGTATACTCCGGGGGTTTTCTCCGGTTGTTACTCACCGTATTAGTATGATCGAAGTTATTAAAAGGATTTCCTTGTTAGATGACTCTAATAACAAAAATTTATCTATTTAAAATAAATAAAAAATAACATTAATTGAAAATGAATTGAAGAAAAAGAAAACTTTGTCTCAATGTGCGCTCGCGACAACGGGATGTTATCAAGATTCGAATGTCATAACTATGAGTATGCCTTTAGGCAAAAAATTTTCCAAAATACACAGGGAAATAAAAAAAACGCAAAAATCTTTAATAAATTTGAACAAAGTTAAAGTCTATGTACATATTTATGGGGGCATAAAATACTTTTTATTCCTCAATTTCTAAGGTAAAACGGATGAAGTAGCGTTAGAAAAATATACAAAGCAAGGATGTGGAGAGTGCCCCAAGGGTGCAAAACAATGCAGGACATGCACAAAAGATATATGTAACAATAAAGATTTCTATCAAGGAATGGGATATTGTTGGAAAAATGATAATGAAATTATAGAATGCAGTAAAAAGAAATATAAAGGAAAATGCTATTATGCTTATTACAATGATCAGAAAGGTAAAGGGAAAATATAAATAATAAATTGTTAAAAATTTTCACCCAAAAGTTTTTTTGTTCTTTAAAGTTGGGGTTTGTGTTAACTTTCAGATTACTTTAGCTATCATTTGTAAAATCAAATTTTTTAAACCAAAAGTTCGAACATTTGAACCCACGTAATCTATGTTTTTTGCCTATTTCGATCGACTTTAAACTAATGACCTATTATACATTTTAAATATAAAATGCACTGTGGGGAAGAGGGGACGACATGAATACACATACGCATGTAAATATTTTCATAATTCAGTTGAACAAGGCTGTGGGGACTCACCAAAGAAAATGGAAAACTTATTAAAATATGCTATTTGTGATAAAACGAGTGTATGTAACACAAAAGAATTTTTTAACAAGACTTTATTTTGTTTGAATAAAGGAAAGGAAGAAAAGAATCACAAGAAGGGAATAAAAGATTGTGATCAAGAATGTTTTGTTCATAGAAATTCTGATGGAAAAGGTACATAACAGGTATGTACTAGTTGAGAAAAAAAGCCGGGTCAGGGTTTCGGATAAAAAAATCCAGGATTCGGGTGGGTCAGCATCAGGACAAAGATTGAACAATGTAGGGTAGAGTTTTGGGTCGGGGTTTGATAAATTTCTATGATCGGACTTTGGGTACCTTGTGACTTCACTGTTACATGTATAAAAATTACTGAATAAAATTTATTCTGAATCGAAATTGGAACAAGTTTGTGGGGGATGTAAGGAAAATATCGAAAAAATCCTTTATGGAATGCCGTTAAGGATTTGCCATACTAATTATAATCCTTTCCTAGTAATACAAGGATGTGGAGGGTGCATGAAGAACGACCAAATTGACTGTATTTCATGTAAAGAGGATTATTGTAACACTGAAAACAAAGTTGCCAAGCTTTGTTGGACAAATAAAAATGAAAAATGTAGAACTAAAAATCCTTGTTATACATTGAGAACATCAACAAATGAGGGTTATAATTCAATCTGACGTTAATGTTAAAAATTTTTTTTAAAGTTAAAAAAGGATGTGGAAAGTGCACTTTCCATACATGTAAAGAATGTAATGACCATCTTTGTAATAATCAAGATCCTTTCTATTGCTTTGGACTTATGGGTAGTTATAAGAATTGTAAAAAATCTGACTGTTATATTGCTAAAATTGAAGAGAAGAATGGAGGTGTGTTAGTATACATGTTACTCTTTGAAATCTCGATTTGCAAAATGAGTGATTTCTGCTCTTGGCTTTTTCCCGACACTAGCTATCCTTTCACTCCGATCCCGAACCCCTGAACTCTAAGGGTCGGTTTTCTACAATATAAACCTTAATATTTAGACGAGAAGATAGACCAATTCCACTATGATTGTGGAAAATGTCCATCAGGGATTCTCAACCTTTCTCCATACATCAAGACTAAAGATCTAACACTCCAAAACAAAATAAAGAAAATAAATATGAGTAATGTTCAATGCGCCCAATGTAACAATAAACCAGCTTGTAATGCAGATACATTTTTTGAAAGTCAATTGTTTTGTTGGGAAAAAGAGTTTAACAAATGGACAGCAACGAAAGGAAAAAGAGTTTGTAAGGAAGGATTTTGCTTTGTTGGGATTAATAAAAAAGAAAAGGGTAAATTAGAATTTAAGGTATTTGTCGGTTATCTGTGTCCCCATTTTTAAATACAAATAACAAATATGGTGTCGTTAGTTTTAGAAGTGGTAGACATAACGGTAAATGTCCAGCTCGCTATCTACCTGTTTGCAAAGGGATACTTCGTACTTACTGATACAGTATATCTTTTGATTTGGAAAAGAGAAAATTAAGTAAAAATATATTTATTTTACAAATAATCAAATAACGTAAACTTTCGACAACATTTGATAATTAATTTCTAGAATATCATGGGATTAGAACCTTTAATTGGATTATAATGTCTCGTTTCATATTTTCACAAATCAATTCAGTCTTCAAAAGCCGAAAGCTTCGTAAATATTCTATAGTTAAAAGCAGGGATTTTTTCTTTGATTAGATATCAAGTATCGGTACTACTCCGTTATCCCTATCCGTTTTTGCAAGACGTTTTTGCGTACAAATTTTACTCTTCAAATGATGTCGTGATGTCACGCGATATTTCTTATTCCTCCATTTTGCGCTTTCCACATTTTTTACAATTTTTGAATATTACACCCAGTCTTTGGATCAATAAAGTTGTGTCTAAGTTGAAAGCATTAATTCTAAATATGTATAACTTTTCATGCTTAATATAACTTTTCATGCTTTGAAGTGTTCAAAGCCAGCCTCTTCGATTTCATTTGTCTTATATCCTTTCCCAAGAATCGCTATATGTAGTTGTTCCTGCCTTAAAGTAATTTTCAATTGCTTGCAAAAGTTTCCTGCCTTAAAAAGTAATAATTGTAACAATTCCTGCCTTAAAGTAATAATTAAAAAATAAAGAAACCCTACCGTTAAAATAAAACACTCATTTGTTTCACGGCAGATGCCTCCAAAAACCCACTGCTGTGGCAATACGTGACCTATATTATTTTTTCTTTTTGAAAATAGACTTTCGTCTATTTCTACAATCTTATTATCACCACCAATATTTTTCTGTTCTCTAGCAGCAAGAGCTGCAACACAAGTCTCGCGTAGATACATATTGCAGTGGATCACGGTGTTGTGATTCATTTCTAGTTGTTCTTCACACAATTTAATTGTGTGAGTTTTTTAGAACAGCTATAGATAAAGCGTATAATTGTTAAAATGGTAGTCGTGTATTGCTGGACAAGTTTCTACTTCGAAGACTAATATACGACCTGGTGAAATGTGTTAATTCTAATATATTCTAAAAATATACGACCTAGTGAAATTCGTTAAGTCTTATCAGAAATCGAAGTACATTTATATTTACTTCGAATATATTCTAAAAATAAAAGAATAAACTAATATACGACCTAGTGAAATGCGTTAATTCTTATCAGAAATCGAAGTACATTTATATTTACTTCGAATATATTCTAAAAATAAAAGAATAAACTAATATACGACCTAGTGAAATGCGTTAAGTCTTATCAGATATCGATGTACATTTATATTTACTTCGAATATATTTTAAAAATAAAAGAATAAACTAATATACGACCTAGTGAAATGCGTTAATTCTTATCAGAAATCGAAGTACATTTATATTTACTTCGAATATATTCTAAAAATAAAAGAATAAACTAATATACGACCTAGTGAAATGCGTTATTCTTATCAGAAATCGAAGTACATTTATATTTACTTCGAATATATTATAAAAATAAAAGAATAAACTAATATACGACCTAGTGAAATGCGTTAATTCTTATCAGAAATCGAAGTACATTTATATTTACTTCGAATATATTCTAAAAATAAAAGAATAAACTAATATACGACCTAGTGAAATGCGTTAAGTCTTATCAGAAATCGAAGTACATTTATATTTACTTCGAATATATTCTAAAAATAAAAGAATAAACTAATATACGACCTAGTGAAATGCGTTAATTCTTATCAGAAATCGAAGTACATTTATATTTACTTCGAATATATTCTAAAAATAAAAGAATAAACTAATATACGACCTAGTGAAATGCGTTAATTCTTATCAGAAATCGAAGTACATTTATATTTACTTCGAATATATTCTAAAAATAAAAGAATAAACTAATATACGACCTAGTGAAATGCGTTAATTCTTATCAGAAATCGAAGTACATTTATATTTACTTCGAATATATTCTAAAAATAAAAGAATAAACTAATATACGACCTAGTGAAATGCGTTAAGTCTTATCAGAAATCGAAGTACATTTATATTTACTTCGAATATATTCTAAAAATAAAAGAATAAACTAATATACGACCTAGTGAAATGCGTTAATTCTTATCAGAAATCGAAGTACATTTATATTTACTTCGAATATATTCTAAAAATAAAAGAATAAACTAATATACGACCTAGTGAAATGCGTTAAAGCTTATCAGAAATCGAAGTACATTTATATTTACTTCGAATATATTCTAAAAATAAAAGAATAAACTAATATACGACCTAGTGAAATGCGTTAATTCTTATCAGAAATCGAAGTACATTTATATTTACTTCGAATATATTCTAAAAATAAAAGAATAAACTAATATACGACCTAGTGAAATGCGTTAAAGCTTATCAGAAATCGAAGTACATTTATATTTACTTCGAATATATTCTAAAAATAAAAGAATAAACTAATATACGACCTAGTGAAATGCGTTAAAGCTTATCAGAAATCGAAGTACATTTATATTTACTTCGAATATATTCTAAAAATAAAAGAATAAACTAATATACGACCTAGTGAAATGCGTTAATTCTTATCAGAAATCGAAGTACATTTATATTTACTTCGAATATATTCTAAAAATAAAAGAATAAACTAATATACGACCTAGTGAAATGCGTTAAAGCTTATCAGAAATCGAAGTACATTTATATTTACTTCGAATATATTCTAAAAATAAAAGAATAAACTAATATACGACCTCGTGAAATGCGTTAAGTCTTATCAGAAATCGAAGTACATTTATATTTACTTCGAATATATTCTAAAAATAAAAGAATAAACTAATATACGACCTAGTGAAATGCGTTAATTCTTATCAGAAATCGAAGTACATTTATATTTACTTCGAATATATTCTAAAAATAAAAGAATAAACTAATATACGACCTAGTGAAATGCGTTAAAGCTTATCAGAAATCGAAGTACATTTATATTTACTTCGAATATATTCTAAAAATAAAAGAATAAACTAATATACGACCTAGTGAAATGCGTTAATTCTTATCAGAAATCGAAGTACATTTATATTTACTTCGAATATATTCTAAAAATAAAAGAATAAACTAATATACGACCTGGTGAAATGCGTTAAGTCTTATCAGAAATCGAAGTACATTTATATTTACTTCGAATATATTCTAAAAATAAAAGAATAAACTAATATACGACCTGGTGAAATGCGTTAAGTCTTATCAGAAATCGAAGTACATTTATATTTACTTCGAATATATTCTAAAAATAAAAGAATAAACTAATATACGACCGAGTGAAATGCGTTAAGTCTTATCAGAAATCGAAGTACATTTATATTTACTTCGAATATATTCTAAAAATAAAAGAATAAACTAATATACGACCTGGTGAAATGCGTTAAGTCTTATCAGAAATCGAAGTACATTTATATTTACTTCGAATATATTCTAAAAATAAAAGAATAAACTAATATACGACCGAGTGAAATGCGTTAAGTCTTATCAGAAATCGAAGTACATTTATATTTACTTCGAATATATTCTAAAAATAAAAGAATAAACTAATATACGACCTAGTGAAATGCGTTAAGTCTTATCAGAAATCGAAGTACATTTACTTCGAATATATTCTAAAAATAAAAGAATAAACTAATATACGACCTAGTGAAATGCGTTAATTCTTATCAGAAATCGAAGTACATTTATATTTACTTCGAATATATTCTAAAAATAAAAGAATAAACTAATATACGACCTAGTGAAATGCGTTAAGTCTTATCAGATATCGATGTACATTTATATTTACTTCGAATATATTTTAAAAATAAAAGAATAAACTAATATACGACCTAGTGAAATGCGTTAATTCTTATCAGAAATCGAAGTACATTTATATTTACTTCGAATATATTCTAAAAATAAAAGAATAAACTAATATACGACCTAGTGAAATGCGTTATTCTTATCAGAAATCGAAGTACATTTATATTTACTTCGAATATATTATAAAAATAAAAGAATAAACTAATATACGACCTAGTGAAATGCGTTAATTCTTATCAGAAATCGAAGTACATTTATATTTACTTCGAATATATTCTAAAAATAAAAGAATAAACTAATATACGACCTAGTTAAGTCTTATCAGAAATCGAAGTACATTTATATTTACTTCGAATATATTCTAAAAATAAAAGAATAAACTAATATACGACCTAGTGAAATGCGTTAATTCTTATCAGAAATCGAAGTACATTTATATTTACTTCGAATATATTCTAAAAATAAAAGAATAAACTAATATACGACCTAGTGAAATGCGTTAATTCTTATCAGAAATCGAAGTACATTTATATTTACTTCGAATATATTCTAAAAATAAAAGAATAAACTAATATACGACCTAGTGAAATGCGTTAATTCTTATCAGAAATCGAAGTACATTTATATTTACTTCGAATATATTCTAAAAATAAAAGAATAAACTAATATACGACCTAGTGAAATGCGTTAAGTCTTATCAGAAATCGAAGTACATTTATATTTACTTCGAATATATTCTAAAAATAAAAGAATAAACTAATATACGACCTAGTGAAATGCGTTAATTCTTATCAGAAATCGAAGTACATTTATATTTACTTCGAATATATTCTAAAAATAAAAGAATAAACTAATATACGACCTAGTGAAATGCGTTAATTCTTATCAGAAATCGAAGTACATTTATATTTACTTCGAATATATTCTAAAAATAAAAGAATAAACTAATATACGACCTAGTGAAATGCGTTAAAGCTTATCAGAAATCGAAGTACATTTATATTTACTTCGAATATATTCTAAAAATAAAAGAATAAACTAATATACGACCTGGTGAAATGCGTTAAGTCTTATCAGAAATCGAAGTACATTTATATTTACTTCGAATATATTCTAAAAATAAAAGAATAAACTAATATACGACCTAGTGAAATGCGTTAATTCTTATCAGAAATCGAAGTACATTTATATTTACTTCGAATATATTCTAAAAATAAAAGAATAAACTAATATACGACCTAGTGAAATGCGTTAATTCTTATCAGAAATCGAAGTACATTTATATTTACTTCGAATATATTCTAAAAATAAAAGAATAAACTAATATACGACCTAGTGAAATGCGTTAAAGCTTATCAGAAATCGAAGTACATTTATATTTACTTCGAATATATTCTAAAAATAAAAGAATAAACTAATATACGACCTGGTGAAATGCGTTAAGTCTTATCAGAAATCGAAGTACATTTATATTTACTTCGAATATATTCTAAAAATAAAAGAATAAACTAATATACGACCTAGTGAAATGCGTTAATTCTTATCAGAAATCGAAGTACATTTATATTTACTTCGAATATATTCTAAAAATAAAAGAATAAACTAATATACGACCTGGTGAAATGCGTTAAGTCTTATCAGAAATCGAAGTACATTTATATTTACTTCGAATATATTCTAAAAATAAAAGAATAAACTAATATACGACCTGGTGAAATGCGTTAAGTCTTATCAGAAATCGAAGTACATTTATATTTACTTCGAATATATTCTAAAAATAAAAGAATAAACTAATATACGACCGAGTGAAATGCGTTAAGTCTTATCAGAAATCGAAGTACATTTATATTTACTTCGAATATATTCTAAAAATAAAAGAATAAACTAATATACGACCTGGTGAAATGCGTTAAGTCTTATCAGAAATCGAAGTACATTTATATTTACTTCGAATATATTCTAAAAATAAAAGAATAAACTAATATACGACCGAGTGAAATGCGTTAAGTCTTATCAGAAATCGAAGTACATTTATATTTACTTCGAATATATTCTAAAAATAAAAGAATAAACTAATATACGACCTGGTGAAATGCGTTAAGTCTTATCAGAAATCGAAGTACATTTACTTCGAATATATTCTAAAAATAAAAGAATAAACTAATATACGACCGAGTGAAATGCGTTAAGTCTTATCAGAAATCGAAGTACATTTATATTTACTTAGAATATATTCTAAAAATAAAAGAATAAACTAATATACGACCTGGTGAAATGCGTTAAGTCTTATCAGAAATCGAAGTACATTTATATTTACTTCGAATATATTCTAAAAATAAAAGAATAAACTAATATACGACCGAGTGAAATGCGTTAAGTCTTATCAGAAATCGAAGTACATTTATATTTACTTCGAATATATTCTAAAAATAAAAGAATAAACTAATATACGACCGAGTGAAATGCGTTAAGTCTTATCAGAAATCGAAGTACATTTATATTTACTTCGAATATATTATAAAAATAAAAGAATAAACTAATATACGACCTAGTGAAATGCGTTAAGTCTTATCAGAAATCGAAGTACATTTATATTTACTTCGAATATATTCTAAAAATAAAAGAATAAACTAATATACGACCTAGTGAAATGCGTTAAGTCTTATCAGAAATCGAAGTACATTTATATTTACTTCGAATATATTCTAAAAATAAAAGAATAAACTAATATACGACCTGGTGAAATGCGTTAAGTCTTATCAGAAATCGAAGTACATTTATATTTACTTCGAATATATTCTAAAAATAAAAGAATAAACTAATATACGACCGAGTGAAATGCGTTAAGTCTTATCAGAAATCGAAGTACATTTATATTTACTTCGAATATATTCTAAAAATAAAAGAATAAACTAATATACGACCTAGTGAAATGCGTTAAGTCTTATCAGAAATCGAAGTACATTTATATTTACTTCGAATATATTCTAAAAATAAAAGAATAATCTAATATACGAACTAGTGAATTGCGTTAAGTCTTATCAGAAATCGATGTACATTTATATTTACTTCGAATATATTCTGAAAATAAAAGAATAAACTAATATACGACCTAGTGAAATGCGTCTTATTTTAAGTCTTAAATTAAGTCTTATCAGAAATCAAAATACTTTTATACTTTCTTATAATATATTATATAAATTTTTTATAAATTAACAGTTATCATAAACGACTGACTAATTTTTCATTTTTTAAACGATACATACCATTAAAAAATATTTTTTTAAACCTTTAATATATAATTTTTTATATGTGTTTTCAATTAATGATATTACAAATAGCCATTAAACATTTTTATAAAAATCATTTTTTAAACAAATTAATTATTTTAGTTTAATTTTTACTATTTAATTTTTTCAATTAATATTTTATACATATTTCCAATAAATTTATTTTATCAAATAAATATTTAATGAATCTAGCAATTTATTTTCTTTACGATTCTAATAAGTATATTCCACTTATGATGTTATTAAAAATATTTATTTTGTTGAACCTTTTGGTAAGTATTTTTAGTAGTAGTATTTTGTTGCTCATATAATTACTAGAGACAGGATTTTATTGAAAAATGTTTTTTGCGCATAACATAGCGAGAAAATTAGTTTTTCATTATTATGATTCTGAACAAAGTTATATTTCAATTTATTTCAATATTTTGCCAATTTCCGCGTTATTTCAATATTTTGGCACTTTTTTCTAATTAATTCAATATTTTTGCATATTTTTACCAAAATTTTGGGATTTTTGATAAATTTAGGAAAAAATTAAGAAATCTAGCCGTCGTTAAATTTCAAATTTTTTGGGTTTTACTAGTAAATAAGCTATAATTCATTTAATATTTCACTAATTTTTGGAATTTTTTGTCTATATTTTGATGATTTATTTCAATATTTTATGGCCATATTTTGAGATTTTATTTCAATAAAAATCCGGTCTCTAACAATTACTAGGACTAGTCATTTTCGTTTATAATTACGAGGGATTATAAAATTACCTTTGGACATGTAAAAACCATGTGATGAACATTTCAAAATTTCATAATTTATAGAAATGTTTAATAATTTAATTGTAGACAAGTTTGTCGTTTTCGGACCTAACTTTATATTCTTGGTTCAGTTTAGCGGTTCGTTTCTGGTTAACCAAAAATTTGGGGAGACCTTGTCCATCATATGAGCCTATCGTGGGCATGAGTTGAACAATTACTAAACTTTAAATATTTTAGTATGTTGATGTTTCACATGGGGTAAGAAGTTTACTAATTAAATACTATTCAAAATTAAACATTTTAGAGGCATGTAGTGGTAAGGAAGTTGATAGTTAGATATTACTCAAACCTAAACATTTTAGTATGAAAACTTTACAGATTCTGAAACTGAGGTAAGCAGGTTAATAATTACTTTCTAATAAAGTTTAAACTTTAAGCCTAAAGAGGTATGGTGTTAAGAAATATCTAGTAATCATTTAAAAAATTTAGATTCCTCTTTTTCCAACTAAGGTAAGGAGGTTAATAAATAAATACGACTCAAAATTAAAATTTTAGTATCTAGGATACAGGGTAAGGAGTTTTATAATGAGTTCATACACAATTGAAAATATTTTAGCAGCCTGGAACGGTAAGTAGATATGTACATAGATACAGTTATTTAAAAAAACTTAGAATCCTGGAAGTTCATATGGTCGTAACTACGGGGTAAGGAAATTAATATTAACGTATCACTCAAATTTAAATATTTAAGACTTATGTTGAACCAGGAAAGGTAAAGAGTTTAATGATTACATAGTACTAAAATTTAAATATTTTAGACTGGTGGATACCAAGTAAGTAGTTTTGTAGTAAATATACTCAAATCTAGTAATTTTAGAATCTTGATTACACGTTAAGTAGATTAAAATTAGTTATATTTAAGCAAGTTAGTATCCTGGAATGCTATCGTTTAAATAGTTATATTTACTCAAATTTGGGGTTTCTCTATGAATTATCCCCAGACCCGCATCTAATCTGACGCTTGGGCTACCTACTTAATCACTATAAGATTGAAAAGATGAATTTGATAATGATTTAGTAAATTTACTCTGATTTTTAAAAGTTATAAATATTCATAAAAACCTCGGCTATACTCATACCTCGGCTTTTAAAGTCT
This sequence comes from Meloidogyne enterolobii, assembly GCA_963681835.1. Lineage (NCBI taxonomy): Eukaryota > Metazoa > Nematoda > Chromadorea > Rhabditida > Meloidogynidae > Meloidogyne > Meloidogyne enterolobii. The sequence continues at coordinate 103,121 of CAVMJV010000129.1, forward strand.
CTATGATCATTGGCCTTGGTTTTAGTATTACATAGTTAATAAATTTAATAAAAATTTCAATCAAATTTTAAATGCCATACTGATCTAACTAAACATTTTAGAATTCTTATGTTGAAAATTCCTATGTTGAACCAAGCGGGGTATGTCTGTTAATAAGTACAAAGACTAACCATAAAACATTATAGAATCGTGGTGGATACAAGGCAAGGCGGTTATAATTATATAGACTCAAATTTAGACATTTTAGAAACCTATTTATAAGGTAAGGAGGTTAAGAAATACGTACCGAAAGTTTGGAAGTTCATCTGGTAGTCAATACAGTGTAAGGAAATAAATATTGACGTATTACTCAAATTTAAATATTTAAGACTAATGTTCGAGGAGAAAAAACGGTAAAAAAGCAAATAATTACACAGTACTAAATTTAAATATTTTAGAATGAAGGATACTCGGTAGATAGTTTTGTAGTATACATACTCAAACTAAAAATTATATATTTAGATTGAGGATTGGCATGTAAATAGTTTTTAGTATACAGACCAGTGCTGGGTATTTACCATTTGTTGGCTCCGGCTCCGGGTTTCAAAATCTTGGCTCCGGGGTTTTAAATCTTGGCTCCGGCTATCGAGCTGGCGATTTTCGGAGCCGCTCCATGTTGGCTCCGGGTGGAAAATCAATGAATTATTTTTCATTGGGGGATTTGGGTAGATAAAGAGGGATATCGAGTAATATAAGATGATCAAGAGGGTTATCAATGGATTAAGCTGGATTTGGGTGGATTATCGCGTTATTTAGGTGGATTAAGGGCTATATCGGGGGAGGGGGAGGGATTAAGGGAATTTGGATCCAAAAATCTTCCTTTTTTTGCGTCGCAGGCGAAAATTTTGAAAGAAAAGAGACTAAAATTAATCAATTTAAAAAATTTATCCAGCTTCATTTAATAAAAAAATGTTTATTATAATTTATTTTCCAAATAAAAACAAATGATTTATTATTTGTTGTGATATTTTTGAACCTATAATTGGATAAAACTCGAAACCTAACTCACTATCCATTCAACCACTCCTATATTGAAATTGAAAGGAAAGAAAATCTTTTTTACCCGTCTCATTTTTCTCTTCCTTTTCTTTTCACGCCTAACATCTTTGCTTACTTCTTTTTCTCTAACCCATCTTTAGGGGTGTATAGCCGGAGCCGTGGGGGAATTGGAAACCCTTGGCTCCGGCTCCGGGCACTTCAAATTCCTGGCTCCGGGGTTTTCAAAATCTTAGCTCCGGCTCCGCCGGAGCCGGCTCCGGAGCTATACCCAGCACTGATACAGACTAAACTAAAAATTTAATATTTTAGATCACTGGTTTTAAGGTAGATAGTTTTGTAGTATACATACTCAAATCTTATTTTAAATCATTTTAGCCGCCCAACACTTCATATGGTCGTAACTACGGGGTAAGGAAATTAATATTAACGTATCACTCAAATTTAAATATTTAAGACTTATATTGACCCAGAAACGGTAAAGAGGTTAATAATTACATAGTACTAAAAATCAAATATTTTAGATTCGTGCAATCCATGTAGGTAGTTTTGTAGTAAATATACTCAAATCTAGTAATTTTATAAACCTGATTACACGTTAAGTAGATTAAAATTAGTTATATTTAAACAAGTTAGTATCCTGGAAGGCCTCTGCTAAATCAGGGCTCGCATCGACAAAATTCCACTCAAAAGTATCAAAATCTCGATTAAAAAGTATATAGGGAGAAAATTTGCAAAAAAAAAGTAGTCTCAAAATTAAATTAGAAAATATTTATTCGTCCTCAAATCTTTCATATTTTTCTCCTAAATGAATCTTAACTAATAATTTCTTGTTTAACTGAGCATTTTATCAATTTCAATGCATCTTTTCTTGGGGCCGAAGGCGCCAAAAAATTTATTTTTTGCGCCGCAGGCGAAAATTTTGAGAATTTTGGAGGTCCTTAAGCAAGATTTCTTCCATTTTTTGCGCCGCAGGCGAAAATTTTGAGAATTTTGGAGGTCCTTAAGCAAGATTTCTTCCATTTTTTGCGCCGCAGGCGAAAATTTTGAGAATTTTGGAGGCCGTAAGCCAGAAAATTCACTTTTTCGCCCAATCACTTCCCCAATTTCATTTTCAATCAAAAAAAAGTATATACTTTCAAAAAAGTATAAATTCAATTTCGTAAGCATGGAGGTCGATTTAAAAGTAGAATACTTTTAAAAAAGTAGGAATGCGAGCCCTGTGCTAAATAGTTATTTTTACTCAAATCTAAACATTGTAGAATCCTTATGTTATTAGTTCAACCTAGAGAAGGTCGAGTTCGATGCCTGCCGAGGTCATTGTCTATTTTCAAACCTCAATCTCGATTTTACTGATCTCGTGTCTCGGAACCTCGTCTCGATCCTCAACTAGAACTTCGCCGAGACTTCACAATATACGCCCTTAAAGATTGACTTGTTGAGCAGAAATAGAATAAATTTGGCATATTTTCTTTCAAAAAATTATCATATCCTGCATGCGGCGTTCTAAAAAGAAGAATTTAGTCTTCTTATTGGCCTTCTAAATTACCACAATTTTCGCCTGCGGCGTTGAATTCAAAAAGATTTGGGGTTTCTTGAGAATTGGTCTGAATAAGTTTAAAAAGATGACTAATCATTAAAACTAAACATTTTAGAATCGTGGATACCAGGTAAGAATTTATAATTATAAGCATTAACGATTAATACAATCAAATTTATACATTTTAATAGCCTAATGTTTATCCTTATCAACGAAAGGTAAGGAGTTTAATACATTGCTATTAAAGTCTGTCACATATGTAAATCAATCGGAATCGAAAACCGGTGTTTTTTGAGAATTAACGGTACCGGAAAATGGGTATTCTAATAAATCTTTGTTAGAACAGTTTTTTAGGTCTAAAATAGAGCAGGGTACTTATTGTAGAGTTCATAAATAATTAATTGACTTTTACCATTTTTGAGAAGTATAGTATACAGGAGCTATATATTTTCATGTGCGGAATATAGTTCGGAGATTTTTTTCTATGGTTTTTTTGATTTTGGAATCAAAAAATTATTATTACGGCCCAACGCTACTATGCTACATAAAGTATAGTACTGTTATACTCAATCGAAGGGTATGTGTTTTGGGTAAATTCTTCGGTTCGTATACCCCCTTTATTTTTCTGACCATTTTTCAGTTTTGCTTCCCTTTCTCCATTATTTTTCAAGAGGCAAGTATCATGAATGATTATGTCAAATTCATAATTAGGTATATTAAGCTCTGTCATCAGGCAGGTAACAACACTAAACATAACGAACATAAACTGTTTGGTGATATTTCTCAAGTTTATTTATAATTTTTGATGTATCTCTTTTTTATCCTGTTGAAAAAGTATATAAATATTACTCATACATAAAACTTTTTGATACTTGATTCATGAAAAATAAGGGCGGAATGAAGAGATATACAATAGAGACCGGACTTGAGTGATCGTTCGATAATATCGATATCGATTATCGAAAAATATCGAAAGAATCAAAGAAATTATCGTTCGATAATATCGACATCGATATATCGATATTTTCCATCTATATATCGTATCGATCCGGTCTCTTGTGTAAAACCGAAGAATTACCGTGTTTTGTTTCTAAATTTTGCATACGGTATAGAGTTGGTCACGGTACCGTATTACCGCGGTATTTTTCGGTAATACCGTGGTATTTCTACCGAAATACCGATACCGCCTCAATCAAAAATACCGCGGTATTGTGCGGTATCGGTATTTTACCGAAAATATTTTACCGAAAATACCGATACCGAATTATCGCGTTTGCCTAACACTAATACGGTACCCTATTTGTCAAGAAGTGAAAAGTAACAGAAGAAAAGGAAAATGTCTGGAGGTAACCGAATAGTACCAATATTCTTTTTAAGAACCCGATATAAGATAACAAATATCAATTGTATTATACCTAAACTAAAATATTTTAGAAGTATTTACATTGTCGTGGTGCAGAGGATTGCTTGAGATCTCAAGGATGTTTTGCTAAGATAACAAATATCAATTGGGACACAAAACCATCTGATAAAGGCTATCCATATTATAATAGTAATTAAATTTTAATTAGGAATAGAATGATGGGGAATTTTGGGCTTTGTGACTCCGATTGTCTTTTAATCCCGAATCCACCTCTTAAATCTCATAAAAAATTAATTATAAGGGCTTAAAATCATATCATAAAAACTAAACTCTCAATGATATCGAAAATCTGTTTGAACTATGGCGTAAAAATTTGAGCGGGGACCGAAAATTCTCTGTTTATGATTTTGAGTAAACAAAGTTATCGTACATTATTTTAAGTAATACAGGGATGTGATAGTTGTGATGATGACGATAGCTGCTTTTCCTGTTCGGACGATCTATGTAATGATCATGAATTTGTTCAACAGCATTTTCACACATGTTTGGCAGACCATAATGTACCTGGAACCTTGATTGCTTGTAAGAAAAATGTTGATACATGTCATATTCTAAACTGGGATGGAGAGGAAGGTTTGTTTGCAGTTATAAAGAAGGAAAGGTTCTGCGAACTACATAGTCTAATTTTTAATATAAGCCTTCATTTACTTTTCTTTTGCGTTTTTTTTGCAACGTCCCAGTTCATCTCATACTATATAATTCTACAAAATACTTAGAAATTTAGGACGACAAAAGTGACATTAGGAAAAGTAAACCGAACCAGATTTTTTTATATAAAGATATATTCTGGGGTGGATGTGGCAAATGTGATCCAAGCAGGCATTGTTTCGATTGCAAAGGTAGAAATTGTAATACAGCAGATAAATTCAAAAATGCGTTTTATTGTTATGAGGGAGGTGATGAAGAAATTGGCAACAGTGTATGCCAGCAAAATTATTGTTATATATATGTTGATAGTAACGGTAAAATAATCCAGTGTGATAAATCCCATTAGTAATTTTTATCTAAAACAGTCAATCAAAATGCGGGTTGCGGTAGATGTACAGAAGGAGATTTTATATGCTTTGATTGCAATACAAGAGAATGCAATTCGAGGAATAATTATGATAAAGCCTTTAAATGTTATGAAAGTAACGGGAAATTAACGCTTACGAAAGGAAAGGAATGCCTCATTGAAAAATGTTATTTTGCTTTTGATATTAAAGGTATACACTTGTATATATGAATAGGGTTGCCAAAATGGACCGACTCGGACCGAAAGATCGAGTCAAGCCTCGATGTTTGGCCCGAAAAAGTCTCGTACCGGCCCGACTCGATAAATCTGGGCCCGAAAAAGACTCGTAACAGCCCGACTCGATAAAGTTAGGCCCGAAAGTGACTCGTACCGGCCCGACTCGATAAAAACAGGCCCGAAAGAAATTGTCTCGGAAAAAGTCGGCCCGACTCGAACGAGACTCGATAATATTTTTACTAGATTTGTGGACAAAAATGGGTGAAATCTGGCTCCTTGGCCTTCCAAAATTCGAAAAATTTTCGCCTGCGGCGCTGAAAAAGGAAGAAGTTTGGTCCTTAGCCTTCCGAATATCTCAAAATTTTTGCTACCATTTATAGCGCCGCAGGCGAAAACTTTTTCGACCATTCTTCTACTATTTTTTCCCCCTTTCCCCTATTTCGGGGGGGGGGGGCTCTAGCCCGGCCCCCAGCCCCCTAGATACGGCCTTGGATTAAGTGTTACTTAATTGGCACCAGTGATTTGGAGGTATATCAGTGATTTCATCTTTTTTTACCACTGGAGTCGAAAAGTTTAAGACTTTTTCGGGGGGGGGGGGGGGGGGGGGCTCTAGCACGATATCCCCGATATATATAACGCATGATATCCCCGATATCCCTTCAAATCTCCTCATTCCTTCTAAATCCCATTACAATATATCACCTTAATCATCTGATATGCGATCCTAAACCCCTTAATCATCTGATCTCCTTTAATAAAACCAAATCTAGCAATATCTCACCCCAATCCTCAGATAATTTAAATCACCTTAATCCTTCAAATCACCTTAATCCTTCAATCCATTTCAATTCTCTTCAGCCCTTCATTTACCCTCCTGATCCATCGATATACCTTTTAATTCACAGATATCCCTCCAAATCCACTAATTATTTTTAAATAAATCTTTTAAAAAAAGACTCGAAAATGTCTCGGTGCCCGACTCGATAAAGTCAGGCCCGAAAGTGACTCGTTCCGGCCCGACTCGATAAATTTAGGCCCGAAAAAGACTCGTATCGGCCCGACTCGATAAAGTTAGGCCCGAAAAAGACTCGTACCGGCCCGACTCGATAAAAACAAGCCCGAAAAAAATGCCTCGACCGTCGGCCCGACTCGAAAACGGCAACCCTATATATGAACTTGAAATTTTTTAATTCCAAGAAGGAGAATTGGAAAACGTATATGAAAAACATACAGAGCAAGGATGTGGATATTGCCCTCCTGGTAAAATCCATTGCAAGACATGCTCCTATAATTTATGCAACACGAAACAATTTGCCGAAACAAACATTTTTATGTGCAATATTCTTGGTAATAAGCTTGGGCTATGCCCTTCTGGCTCAAGCGAATGTCATTACGGTGGCTGGGTAAGGAATTATTTTGCTCTTGTCCAGTTTACGCGTCCAATCTCACCTTTATACGTCCAATGAAAATTTTATTCGATTTGGATTTAATTTTGTAACTATTATTTCTTTTCAAGAAAAGCGGGGGATGTTATTCCGTCAACGAGGGAAGGACGTCCGTAACAAGGTGATGTTTTTATGCTAAAAATAGAGACAGCAATTTTGTACAGTACCGTATTCCTTACCGTACTAACGATAATACCATTACCTCGAAATTTAATGCACTGCATTCCTTGTCATGATCATTGGAAGCCTAAGGGTTAATTGGGCGTGTAAAGGGAAAGTGGGCGCATAAACTTGACACGACCCAATTATATTATCAGAACCAATATAATGTTGGATGTGGAAAATGTCCTGAAGCCTTTTTATATACGTGTTTTACTTGTAAAACACCATTTTGCAATACACAAGATAATCTGCTTAAGACATTTAAATGTGTAGAAAGTATAAACGGAAAATATTCTGATCATAAAGCTAGAGAATGCGACACAAAAAGATGCTTTATTTCTGTTGATCTTCTTAAAGGTATTTTTGAGTTATGTCAAAACTAAGAATGCGACATGTTGAGAAATAAGCCAGGCCGGGTTTCGGTTCCAGTTTTGGGCTGAAAAAAGTCCTGGGTACAGTTTTCGGATACCGTGTTTGGATATCCCGTGACCTCACTTTCGAAACTAGATAACATACCTACGGTATCAAAAGTAAAAAGAAATTCCCTGTCGTTTCGTATCGGTCTGAAAATATTAAATATCTTTTTGTCTCTTGATAACTAGTGCGCAATTAACTAACCTCGACGGATTAGTCTCTGTCGAAGTTTAAATATGAGTAAGCAGAAATAATTAGTTGTCAGCAAATAGAAATGTTTTATCTTAATTTATAAGTGTTTACTAAAGCTCGACGGCTTTGACAATCGATGACACGTTTGGATGTTAAATAGAGTTGGGTTAGTCCGGATCCCAACGTATACTCCGGGGGTTTTCTCTGGTTGATACTCCCCGTATTACACACCCTTGTATGATCGAAGTTACTAAAAGGATTTCCTTGTTAGATGACTCTAATGACAAAAATTTATTTATTTAAAATAAATAAAAAATAAATTAATTGTAAATGAATTGAAGAAACAGAAAACTTTGTCTCAATGCGTGCTCGCGACAACGGGATGTTATCGAGATTCGAATATCATAACTATGAGTGTGCCTTTAGGCAAAAAATTTTCCAAAATACACAGGGAAATAAAAAAAACGCAAAAATCTTTAATAAATGTGAACAAAGTTAACGTCTATGTATTTATGGGGGCATAAATTATTTTTATTTAACCAATTTCTAAGGTATAACGGAAGAAGTGGCGTTAGAAAAATATACAAAGCAAGGATGTGGAGAATGTCCAAAGGGTGCTAGACAATGTCGGACATGCACAAAAGATATATGTAACAATAAAGATTTCTATCAAGAAATAAGATATTGTTGGAAAAATGATAATGAAATTGTAGAATGCAGTAAAAAGCAATATAAAGGAAAATGCTATTATGCTTATTACAATGATCAGAAAGGTAAAGGGTTTGACCATTTGAACTCCCGCAACATGTTTTTTGACTATTACGGTCGCATTTAACACGTCTCATATTTATTAAATCCTGGTATCATTCGACTCAGCAAGACAAGCTTTAGTTATTAACGATGACCTTTTTATACATCTTAAACAAAAAATGGACTGGGAGGAAGAGGGGACGACATGAATACACACTAAACTTGAGTATACATCTAAATATTTTCATAATACAGTTGAACAAGGCTGTGGGGACTCACCAAAGAAAACGGAAAACTTATTAAAATATGCTATTTGTGATAAAACGACTATATGCAACTCAAAAGAATTTTTTAAGAAAACTTTATATTGTCTGAATAAAGGGAAGGAAGAAAAGAATCACAAGAAGGGAATAAAACATTGTGATCAGGAATGTTTTGTTTATAGAAATTCTGATGGAAAAGGTACATAACAGGCATGTACTAGTTGAGAAAAAAGTCGTGTCGGGTTTCGGATAAAAAGTTCAGGATTTTGGTCTCGAGCGGGTCAGCATGGGGACAAAGATTGAACAAAGTAGGGTAGAGTTTTGGGTCGGGATTTGATAAATTTCTATGATCGGGCTTCGGGTACCTTGTGACTTCGCTGATACACGTATAAAATTTACTAAATAAAATTTATTCTTAATCAAAATTAGAACAAGGTTGTGGGTGTAAAAAACCCTTTATGGAATACCGTTAAGGATTTGCCATACTAATTATAATCCTTTCCAAGTAACACAAGGATGTGGAAAGTGTTTAAATAACGACAAAATTGACTGTATTACATGTAAAGAGCGTTATTGTAACACTGAAGACAAGGTTGCCAAGCTTTGTTGGACAAATAAAAATGAAAAATGTAGAACTAAAAATCCTTGTTATACATTGAGAACATCAACAAATGAGGGTTTTAATTCAATCTCACGTTAAAATTTTAAAAAAATTTTTAAGTGAAAAAAGGATGTGGAAAGTGCACTTTCGATACATGTGAAGAATGTAATGAACATCTTTGTAATAATCAAGATCCTTTCTATTGCTATGGATCTATGGGTAACTACAAAAAGTGTAAGAAAATTGACTGTTATATTGCTAAAATTGAAGAGAAGAATGGAGGTTTGTTAGTATACATGCTTCTCTTTAAAGTAGATCCTGTCACTTTGATCCCGAAACCCCCGAACTCTAAGGGTCGGTTTTCTACTCTAATATAAAACCCCAATATTATAGAAGAGAAGATAGACCAATTCCACTATGATTGTGGAAAATGTCCATCAGGGATTCTCAACCTTTCTCCATACATCAAGACTAAAGATCTAACACTCCAAAACAAAATAAAGAAAATAAATATGAGTAATGTTCAATGCGCCCAATGTAACAATAAACCAGCTTGTAATGCAGATACATTTTTTGGAAGTCAATTGTTTTGTTGGGAAAAAGATTTAAAGGAATGGACAGCAACGAAAGGAAAAAGAGTTTGTAAGAAAGGATTTTGCTTTGTTGGGATTATTAAAAAAGAAAAGGGTAAATTAGAATTTAAGGTATTCGTCGGTTATCAATGCCCATTTTTAAATACAAATAGCAAATATTGTGTAGTTAGTTTTAGAAGTGGGTAGAGCATAATGGTAAATGTCCAGCTCGCTATCTACCTGTCCACAAAGGGATACTTCCTACATACTGATACAGTATACCTTTTCACTTGGAAAAGAGAGAAATAAGTTAAAATATATTTATTTCACAAATAATCAAATAACGTAAACATTTGACAACATTCGATAATAATTTTCTAGAATATCGGGGGATAAGAACCTTTAATTGGATTATAATGTCTAGGATCATATTTTCGACAAATCAATCCAGTCTTCAAAAGCCGAAAGCTTGTAGATATTCAATAGTTAAAAGCAGGGATTTTTTCTTTGATTCGATATCAAGTATCGGTACTACTCCATTATCCCTCGCGTTTTTGAAGACTTTTTTTGCGGACAAATTTTATTTATGAAAAGAAAATATAAAAGCAAAATATATGAAAGAAAGAGTCATTTTTTATAACATTACATACTTATGATTGATTTTGAAGTGTTCAAAGCCAGCCTCTTTAATTTCATTCGTCTTATATCCTTTCCAGGAATCGCTATATATAGTTGTTCCTGCCTGAATGTAATTTTCAGTTGCTTGCAAAAATGTTGCCGCCTTCTGATCAGTTACCTATTATACCATAATTAAAAAAATAAAGAAACCCTATCGTTAAAATGAAACACTCATTTATCTTCACGGCAGATGCCTCCAAAAACCAACTGCTGTGGCAATACGTGACCTGTATTATTTTTTCTTTTTAAAAATAGACTTTCGTCTATTTCTACAATCTTATTATCACCACCAATATTTTTCTGTTCTCTAGCAGCAAGAGCTGCAACGCAGGTCTCGCGTAGATACATATTGCAGTCGATCACGGTGTTGTGATTCATTTCTAGTTGTTCTTCATTCTTCACACAATTTAATTGATGTGAGCTATTTAGAACAGCTATAGATAAAGCGAATAATTGATAAAATGGTAGTCGTGTATTGCTGGACCAGTTTCTACTTCGAAGACGTATTTGCTGGCCACATCTGTAACATTTTCAAACTGGATATAAAATATGTTCTCACTTAACTACATATTAAATCTTTAATTTTCTCTTACTTTTCCAAATGGAAAAAGTTTGCTTTATAATTGAGAAAGAAAAATGGGCGTGCACGCAAAAAATGCTGAGGGAAGTAATATTGAGCATTTCCTTTGCGGACAGGTAGATGCGAGCTGGAAATTTACCGAGCATAACTGACATGTACAAATATATATTTAAATGATTTTTACTTACCATTCCTAAACTTTCTTTGTTTAATTATAGTTATAGTGCAAGGTTGTGGTAAATGTTCGGGTCAACGTAATCTGGATAAATGTTTTAATTGTTCAAATTCACTCTGCAATGATGAAACTAAACTTCCTCAAATTAAATGTTACCAACTTACTTACAATCAAAAGCCATATGTGGCGAAAGCTAAGACATGCCATCGAATCATTGACAGTTGCTATATTGCTAGGGACGTCTATTTGAGGGGTAAGAAAATTTTTTGATAGATTTTTATTTTAAAGAAAATTAATTTTAAGCCGAACAAAACTGCGGTGAATGCCCTACAAAATACAAAAATTGTGTAACGTGTAATCACTCTGATTTATGTAATGAGGACTCTTTACTTCCTGTATCAACAACAACGGCTGAAACAAAAACAAATGGAATGATATCCTCCACAACCACGAAAGTATCAGTTAAAAAGAAAACTACTACTCTTATTAGTGGGACAACACCTCGTTTTTCTCTACGATCATCGGCACTAATAAATAAATATAAAAATAATATGATGTCATTTGCTCTATTAACATTGATAATTTATTATATTTTTTGATAAAAATTTGGTCAAATTTGAATAATATTTTAATCGAATAAAAATATTTCGTAGCGCGAATTCTTATTTTAATTATTTTTTTATTTATCCATTTTTAACTTCTTAATATTTTTAAAATCTATTGAATTTTTTGGCAGCTTAATCCATCAATGTTGATAATGATAAAATGAAGTTTATTATTAAAAAAAATTAGAAGTTTATTATTTATTATGTATTTATTATTATTACATTAACTTATATTATTTATTACTATAAATATAATTAAGTTTTTATTAAAAGTTTTTTTTATTATAAGTTTATTAAAACTCAAACAAATAATAACAAATACAATCAAGTAATAGAGAATTAAATGGAGAACAAAATAAATTAGGGGTTTTGAAACGACCCTCTTTCGTCTCAAACTAGAGGCGCAGGCAAATTTGTCACACCTCTTGCAAATGCGTCACACCTCTTGTGCTAGGATTTATTCCATTCCCAAATCAAAGCAATTCGAAACGATTCCAGACTTTTGTGAGGCTCGGCACATCCTTTGGACTTGAGAAAAGAATGGAAATTATTATCAATCAGATTCAAGTTCGGGGTGTAGGGTGTCCATTACTTGACACCCTACACAAGTTCACACACTTAAGCTATGTGACTAAACTTCCGTTTTTAATAAATAAATTATTCTGAATAATTAATTTGTAAATTAATGGAATTTAAAAGTAGTTCCGACGAAATAAAAGAATAAAATGCAAATTAATCTGAGATTCAAATAGTGGTTGGGGCGAGATATGAACAAAGTATCGACAAAATTTAACCCATTTTTAAAAATTTTGGGCAATTTTCTCGTTATTTTTCCCAAAAATATCAAAATATGCATGTCTCTCTCTCTAGAGTAAATCTTAGATGGGCACTTGAGTAAAGCTTTGTTGCTCGTTTTCAGCTAATGTATAAGGTTATTCTGCGACTGGAAGCGAACCAGCATCTTCAGTTTATCGTCCGAGTTTTTTAATGCATTAAATTTAATTGATATATTAATTTGTAAATTAACGGAAATTAATTTAATGACTGACTAATCATTAATTTTTTACACAATATTAAAAAAAGCTATAACTATTTTGTGAACATTTCATATAATTTTTGGTATGTTAGCTTTTTTATTAACCAGTTTTAAAGCCATAAAATCATTTTTATAAAAATATATTTTTAATAATTTTATAATTTATTTTGGTTATATCATTAATTTAATTTTTGATATTTTATATTTTAATTTTTAAAATTTATCTTTGCTTTTTTATTCAAATAATTATTCAAATAATATATCAATTTATTGTTTTATTATTCAAATATGAATATTTCAATTCTATTATTTATTTTGTCTATTTTCATGGTATTTATTTCTAGTATTATTATTTTGTATTAACACTGAATTTCGGAACCTATAAGCAATGTTTTGATGGTCTTGTTAAATTTGTACTCATACTTTTTTATTTACGAGTGCGAGAATAAAAGAATTCTTAGTTTCCAAACTCGGCTAGTAGCCGTTGATTAAGCGCTATAATTGTGGACTACATAGTGTTATCAGTTTAATTTTTTTGAATATCTGAACAGAAAATTTTCGTTTCGATTTAGTTGTTAGGTTTTCTCTGTTGCAATTTCGATGAGATACTTTAATAACTATTGCATTTGGGTGGATTAGCGTTTTGGGATTTGGGTGGATTAAGAGGGAAAGCAGAGTATTTGCGTAAATTTCGGAGGATGTGGAGGATTTGAGTAATGGTGGATTCCTAGAATATCGAGGATCTAGAGGAATATCAGTGGATGGATATATGGAAATGTTCTTTCTTCCTTTTTCAGCGCCGCAGGCGAAAATTTTAAGAATTTTGGTAAGCAAGTAGCCAGATTTCTTCCCTTTTCTGCGCCGCAGGCGAAAATTTTGAGCAATTTTTAAAGACAAGAAGCCAGATTCTTTTTTTTCAGCGCCGCAGGCGAAAATTTTAGGAATTTTGCAAGTTTAAATTTTTAAGGCCTTATTTTTTCTCCAACTTAGCTGACATTATGGGTTTAAAAAACTTAAGTTGGAGAAAAAAAAAGAACCTCGAACTGAGTCTAAATTTTAGGAATTTTTCTAAATTTTTTCGGCCGTATGAAATGCCGCCATCATATTTTTCCTCATTTCCTTCAAATAGTTATTTTTCTTAGTTTTATTTTTCCTTAATTCATTTTTCTTAGCCAAAGAAAATATTTTTCTTTTAATTTTTTCGGACCGTGTCACGTATGGACCGCGTTTTATTAGGACCGTCACAGTTCTAACAAAGCTCGGTCCAGACATGACACAGTCCTAACAAAGCTCGGTCCAGACATGACACAGTCCTAACAAAGCTCGGACCATACAAGGCACGATCCGAAAAAATTAAAAGAAAAATATTGTCTTTGGTTAAGAAAAATAAATTAAGAAAAAAACGAACTAAGGAAAAATAACCATTTCAAGGAAATGAGGAAAAATATGATGGCGGCACTCCTTTCACATAGGGCCTATTTTCCCGTGTGTGTGCTTATTGTTATGTGGCAAATGGAGACGGAAATATAAAGGCTGGCAACAAAGAAAGTGAATATTGTTATATACGTCTTAATGAAAGAGGTAAAATAATGAAAATGTTACTAGGATTGTTAGGAACTTTATTTTACTAGGATGGTAGACAACTTTAAGGGACTTACAATATACGTAAAAATACACATTTGAGTAAGTATCGAAGGAGGTGACAATTTTTTGAGGGTTATTAAATATTAAGCCAGAGTATGTAAACTAAAGCATGCCTGTTCGAGGGATTAAAAGAATCAAGAGGGTATTTTGGGGATTAACAGGGATCCAGAGAGAATAAAAAAACTATCGTTGGAATATATATAGACACTCCCTTTAATAATTTTTAAATGCCATTAAACTATGGAGACTCAACTAGTACTTTTTTGGGTGTTTTGTGGGTTTTTAACTTATTGGGTCTTTTGTGGGTTTTTAGACTTTTGGGTCTTTTGTGGGTTGGCTCTTTTGTGGTTTGGGTCTTTTGTGGGGGAGCCATACCTGAAATTTAAATAGAATGTTTTTGCTTGTTTGTTAGCTATTACGACAATTGCGGATATATAGATTTAAATAATTATGATATATACAGCAAAATCCACGGAATTTCTTCTTTATTACTAAAAATTTTGCACAGGTAAAGAAATTAGTGGTGAAGGCCGCTGTCCTACAGGAAAAGTTATATGCTATGACTGCAAAGGAGCAGGTTGCAATACGTATGATAATTACAAGAAAGCTCTCTTCTGCTATACTAATTGGTACGGAGAAGCTACACGAGCTAGAGCAATTGGATGGAACGGTGACAAATGTTATGTAGCTTCTACCATTAAAGGTGTACGATTTATAAGGCACTTCTAAGGATTAATTTTTTATGTGTCGTAGTCTAATTTCATTTCAGAACAGATTGCATTTGGCCGGCCAATTGAGGACTGAACCCAAAATTTTCGTTTTTCTTTGTGTTTCAAAGCTGGGGTGTTTCAAAACCTACATATGCCCGAGTGATTTGTGACGTTCTATCCTTGAAAATAAGGCACTTCTAAGGATCATCTATAACCCTTAAAAATTTATAGTAAAAGGTGAGGAACGTTACCAGACCAAACGAACATAGATCTCGAGCCGATAGCCTACTAAGAAACCAAACACCAACTTTAAAACTTATAGAATATTCGAAATTTTGAGTTTCAACCACTAATTGACAGGCCAAATGCAATTCCTGAAATGTAATTTGGTCGCTGCCATATGCATTTATACAAATTTTTTAAACTACATATAAAATATATAATTTTTAGTATAATTTTAGTAAGCTTTATTGTTTTTACAATAAAATTCTAAGAAAAAATTTTATAATACTTTTGCTAATCCGCACACTTTCTACTATTGCCCTGACCATTTTGAGCTTTTTTGTTTGATATATTCGGTAGTAAATATCCCAGATTCTAATTAACTTCTTTTAAGGAGGCCATATTGATAAAATACTTAAATATGGAACGGAACAAGGTTTTGGAGATTGCCCTGCTGACGTAGAAGGACAGTGCTGGTCTTGTGAAGGAAATTTATGCAATTTACCAGACTTTTCTAGTAGTAACTTTTATGGATGCCATTATAACAACGATAAATATCATTCATATAAGTTATGCTCTGTAACAAAAAAATGTTATTATGGAGAAGATGTAAGCAGAATTTAATTAATAAAATCGTTTTTTAAGAGCAAATATAAAATTCGTGGTAATTGCGGAAATTGCCCCGACCAAGATTTTGATTGTTTTGAATGCAACACAAAAGATTGCAATACAAAAGATAATTTAAAGAAAGCATTCAGATGTTATGAAAGTCGGAAGAATTATTTGACGTCTTCGAACTCGAGGGGATGCGCAAGAAAAAAATGCTACTTTGCTTCAACGATTAAAGGTTAATTTTTACAGCCAATTTAAATATTTTGTGTAGTATAATCCAGGAAACGACTCAAAATAGGGCGATTCATATATCACACGAACATCTCAATAAGCAGTTGAACGTTACAGTATCTAGATGCGAGCGAGATATTTGTCCACTAAAATAGTTACTTAAAATATAACCAAAATGCAAACATACTCAAAAATAATTTTTAATTAAAGAAGCCGATTCTGAAATGATACTTAAACAATATACAAAACAAGGCTGTGGAGATTGCCCTTATGTAGAAGGACAATGCTGGACTTGCACTGAAAATTTATGCAATACTGAAAATTTTTATAGGAAAAAATTTTATGCATGCCATACTTTTGATAATAATTATGTCATATGCCCTCCTAATACACAAAAATGTTATTATGGAGTAAAGGTCGAAAAATTCTTTAATTTGAAAAAATTATTTATTTTTAAGCCAGGAGGGGGTTTAGCTGGATGCGGAAACTGCCCTTCTAGTGATTTAAATTGTTTCGACTGTAGCACACTGAATTGTAATACTTATGATAATTTGGACAAAGCATTCAGGTGTCATGAAAGTAAGGGAAAATTTACATCTACGAATGCAAGAGAATGTCACAAGAAAAAATGTTATTTTGCTTTTAATATTAAAGGTATAACCAGAAAATTATACATTTAAACTTGTATATATAAACTTGAAATTTTTTAAATCCAAGAGGGAGAATTGGAAAACGTATATGAAAAACATACAGAACAAGGATGTGGAGATTGTCCTCGTGGTAAAAATCATTGCAAGACATGCTCCAATAGTTTATGCAACACGAAACATTTTGCCGAAACAAATATTTTTATGTGCTATATTCTTGGTAATTTGCGTGGGCTATGCCCTTCTGGCTCAGGCGAATGTCATTACGGTGGATGGGTACGGAATTATTTTTATGTACTAAAAAATAGTCCGCAATTTTGTTAAAGTATTACTTACCGTGATACGGATTATATCTAAAAATTTATGTACTGTATTCATATGTTTGATATATATTCACGTTGTGCGGACATATCGGGTTTGGGGTGACAAAAATAATTTCTTGCGTGTTTACGTTTGTTCTAAAATATAAAAACTCTATTCCTCGGTGGGTCAATATACTATCAAGGATCCAGTGGCCGTAGGTCCCGAAATCAGTAGGGTAACTGTTCGTGCATTGATTTCCTTGCGTGCCATATTAACCTTACACTACCTTTGGTCAAGTATTGTGTGATATACACATCATAACTCTAGGTGAGTATTCCGACAGAAAATATTAGAATAAAATGGACTGATTTAAATACAAGCATATTACTTAAGCCCTTAGTATAGGTTCTAATTCCTATTGCTGTTTGCATGCTCCTTTTTCGTCTCCTTATAAGAAAAGTAGAGAGAAGAAAAAGGGTCAGGGCTTTGGGACATAAACTACACAAGTATCAAAGAGTCAATTCTATTATCAGACTCAATATAATGTTGGATGTGGAAAATGTCCTGAAGCCTTTTTATATACGTGTTTTACTTGTAAAACACCATTTTGTAATACACAAGATAATCTGCTTAATGCATTTAAATGTGGAGAAAGTATTAACGGAAAATATACTGATCATAAAGTCAGAGACTGCTACGCAAATAAATGCTTTATTTCTGTTGATCTTCTTAAAGGTATTTTTGTTCTACTTGACTTTACGAGTCCAATCGAACTTTATGAGTCCAATCAAAAATTATATATCCGAACATGTTTTATTATTCTAAATAAAAATTTTGGGCTACTTCAGTTTATGAGCCCAATCAGATTTTTGTGTACTATTAGAGTAGGCCGGCCGATCAAGGCTGAAAATTGAAAAATCAATGGCCTGTTATGCGTTTGGACTGTGCATAAGTTAGACGTAAAGCAAGAAATATTTCAAAATATTTAGGAAAATAGGATCATTTATTGGGTAAAAAATATTCCATTTCAACAATTTAAAGGTAACACAGAAGAAGTAGCGTTAGAAAAATATACAACGCAAGGATGTGGAGAGTGCCCCAAGGGTGCAGGACAATGCAGGACATGCACAAAAAATCAATGTAACACTAAAGATTTCCATCAAGAAATGAGATATTGTTGGAAAACTGATAATGAAGTTGTAGAATGCAGTAAAACAGCAAATAAGAAATGCTATTATGCTTATTCCTATGATAAAAAAGGTAGGGAAAATAAATTAGTGGGAAATGATGTATCCAAAATTATTTTTGATCCATTACCGGATAATCTTCCCTACATTAATCAAAAAAATTTGGAAAAAGAATCACTACAGTGTCTACAAAAAATTTTATCCCAAAAATTCATATGTGTTTCATAATTATAGAGCCACTTTGAAATTTCGAGTTTCTAACATTAAGAAAAATCCACAAAAATTTGACATATTTATCGATTCTAAGAAAAAATAAAAAAAGAATCAGACCCATATCTCACTTCAGTGTCGAGATCCAGATACCTCGAAAATCACCGTGGGGGTAAGGCTATTTAAAAAATATTTTCGACCCCTTATGGTCTGTTTTAAATTTCCATTTTGGTCTCATTCGAAAGCCCTTGAAATTTGCTACAAGATAACATAAGTATTATTTTCTAGAAAAGATAGATTTGTATTGTTGTTGAAAAGATAGATATGTATTGTTTATTTAAACATTATGGCAAAATTTTAAAAAAATCCAATCGATTTTCATCGAGTTATTACAAAAAATTTAGTGGCTCTATAATTTTGAAACAGTGTATGTAGTATAGTATACAGAAGCAAAATTCGGATACAAAACTTATTCTATTCGATTCGGCTCGATACGCTCTAATAATTATAATTAAAAATAGTTTATCGAGGCTGTGGCGATACAAGACCTGCTAACTTGAAAGATATACCGTTAGTTATATGTGATAAACAAGTGTGCAATACTAAAGAATTTTTTGACAATTCATTAATTTGTTTGCTTAAAAGAAAAGAAGAAACGAAAAATACTAAAGGAATAAATAAATGTGATCAGGAATGTTTTGTTTATAGACATGGAGATGGGAAATGTATGGGAAATATGTTTGATAATAATTAAATAAAATAATTTTAGTAGAACAAGGTTGCGGTAAATGTCCATCCAACACAGCTAAAGTTTGCAAAACTTGTAAAACAAAATATTGTAATGAAGAAAAGTTAGTCCCGGAATCTTGTTGGGAAAATAATGGCAAAATATGTACAAAAGAATTTGGAGCAAATTGTTTCACCGAGAGAATGCAAAATAATAAAAGTTTGAAATAGCTCTGTACATTATTTTTGGAAAACCTCCAAAATTCAGGGATCTTTGTGATCAATAGCCGTCATCCCGTAACGTCCGACAACTTTAGGTCCTATCTTTCTGGACCGCGGGAATACCTTTAAAATAAGCTCCAGTGCTTAATTTTTGATAGACATCTAGGGGCTTATTCTAGCGAGGGGCTATTTTTCGCCGCCAAAAATGATCGACAACTTAAATTTATATCAATAATTGTATGACAATGTTGAAAATTAAGTAAAATTCGAACCATACTAAGCGTTCTCACGAAAAATTCTAGTCCGAAGGCTTTCATAGAGTACTCCTCAGTCAATAGATCATTCCAATACATACGTGCCTTTAATTTGGAGCAAATAATATTAGTTTAGAATTTACAACATTAAATAATAATTATTATATATTAAGTAAACAAGGGTTGCGGTAATTGTGGTTCTACATCATGCAAAAACTGTAAAGGAAACTTGTGCAATGCTGGTGATAATACTCATTATTATTGTTTGGACAATGATGGAAAAAGTTTAAAAGAATGCCCAAAATCAGAATGTTTTGTTTCTAAAGGTACAAACAATTACTTTAATAAATATGAAAAATATGGTTATTGGACCATTTCCCTTATGCATGTTCTAGCTTAACTTAAATTTATTAATACACATCCAAAAAATACCCTCAATTCCAGATTCAAAAGCTGGATGTGGAACTTGTGATGAAAAGAAAATTGAAAAGTCATGCGTTGATTGTAAAGAGTTAAAATGTAACTCGAAAGAATTGTTGGCTAAAACAATTTTTTGTTATGAAAAAGTGAAAAATGGAAAGACGAATGAGGGGAAAAGGCCATGTTTGGTCAAGAAATGTTTTATATCCTACGACACTAAAATTGGTAATTTTATAGAAGGAGAGGATTTTGTATTGAGGAAAGATTTATAAGAAAGTATGAAGTTTTTGTCCCTATAGCTGTCTGTATAAAGCGGAGCTTCAAGTGTTGGAAGCAGAGGTGCATCGAAACAAAAATAGCTTCGAAATTCGAAAATCGAAAGAAATCCAAAAATATCGAAATTTCGAAGCTGCCTCTACTGTTGCTGCCCGAACGATAAACTTTTTCTTACCATTATGTTTTCCTTTAAAAAATCTTTTAGTTGAACAAGGTTGTGGAGATTCGCCTAAAGAAGTTAAGGATATTCAGTATGCTGTTTGTGATAAACCATTGTGCAACACAAAAGAATTGTTTGACAAAACATTGTTTTGTTTCATTAAGGATAGTCAGAAGGAGAAATATAAGAAGGCAATAAAACAATGTGATAAAGAATGTTTTGTTTTTAGAGATGCGAATGGACATTGTATATAATATATAAAAGTTTAATAATGATATCATTTAAGTGTGGAAAGGCTGTGACAGTTGCATGGGGAAAGATTCCAAGGATTGTTATGCCTGCAAAACTGATTATTGCAACGAGGAAA
Source organism: Meloidogyne enterolobii (assembly GCA_963681835.1). Classification (NCBI taxonomy): domain Eukaryota; kingdom Metazoa; phylum Nematoda; class Chromadorea; order Rhabditida; family Meloidogynidae; genus Meloidogyne; species Meloidogyne enterolobii. The sequence continues at coordinate 124,014 of CAVMJV010000129.1, forward strand.
AACATGTTTATAAACAGTGTCTGGATGGAATATACGATTATTCTTATGCCGGAACCAAGCCTAAGACTTGTAAAAATAAATACGAAGATTATTGTTATTCGGAGATTATAGAAAACAATAAAGGTATTTTAAATATGAGACGTAAATTTCATTATTTTCCAGTAAAAAAGGGTTGTGGTAAGTGCCCAAATACTACTTGCGTTACGTGCAACAACGGACATCGTTGTAATGATAAGCTTGATTTTCGCACATTTTGTATGACTAAGAATGGGAATAAGAAATGCAAGGAAGATTGGTGTTACATTGCTCCTTTAGATGAGAGAGAAAAAGGTAAAATACAAAATATATTGGAAGCTCCATCCAAAAGATTCAAAGTATAATCGCGGCTCAACGGCCTCTAAGTATAGACTTTCTTACTCAGAAAGATCTGAAGATAATTCTGATGTATCGAGTTAGATATTCTGATGTATCATGACTTAAATGAATATATTTTCAGTATTCGATTCCGGTTGCGGAAAATGTGATGTCTCACATCGTGAAAAGAAGTGTGTAGACTGTAATACTGGCCCATTGTGTAACACTCAGGAATTTATCAACAAATCAAAGTTTTGTTTGTGGAAGACTGAAAATATGGCTAAACCTGTTGGAATGAAGAGAGTTTGTAGTGCCTCGTGTTTTGTATTGAGAGACAAGGATGGGAAAGGTTTGTGGATTTATCTACTCAAATTCTCAGATTTTCAACAAAAATTTTAGTTAAACAAGACTGTGGCAAGTGTCAAAATAATATAGACTGTGTAGAATGCAACACAAAATATTGTAATAAAGAAAGTCTTGTTCCAAAACAATGTTTGAGTAACAATGGGACTATATGTAAAACATCGTTTGAAACTCCTTGTTTTGTGGAGAGAATGAAGAATAACACAGGCATTGACTAAATAATTTTCCAAAAAATTTTTAAAAATATTTTTAAAGAAAACAGAGGATGTGGAAAGTGTAATTCTACATCGTGTAGAGAATGTCTAGATAATCGTTGTAATAATTGGACGGGTATTTATTATTGTAAAAGTGTTGAAGGAATTAATGAAGTTAAAGAATGCCGTAAAAATGAATGTTACATTTTGAAATTTAATAATAACGGTAGAGTTTAATAAATAAAAAAATAAATACTTTTATGTCCGAGCTTTAATATAGAAGCCAAATTCTAGAAATCCAAAGCAAAACTTAAGAGTCAGGCGCAAGTGACATCTCTCAGATTTACCGAGGATAATATAGACTCAAAAAAGCGACCTCTCCGAGTCCCATAGATAATATAAAAGCTTTGCCGTGGATATGACTGCTAAGATAGAGCTAGGATAATGGCCTCAAATACGAATAGTTTTGGTTATATAAAGGAGATAAAGGGGGGGGGGGGGGGTAAAGTGCAAAGTAATGTCACCGTCAGTCGTACCTGATCTCCTTAGTCAAATCCTAAAGCAAATCCAAGCATAGACCTGGATTAAAATCCTCTCAATTTTCAGTCACCAAAGTAGACGAGTACCATTACAACTGTGGAAAATGTCCAATACACTCCGCAGGCTTCAACGATACGTCCCTAAGCAAAAAATTAGGGAAAGTTATGCCTATGGAAATGATATATAAGGTTCCCTGTGTAGATTGCAATAAGGGTCCTTTGTGTAATACTGAAACGTTTTTTGAGAAACAAGTGTTTTGTTTGGAGAAGTTGGCAAATGAAACAAGAATAATAAAAGGAGCAAAAGTTTGCAGAGATAAATGTTTTGTGTTTAGAAATTTTACAACTGGGAACGGTAGGGAATTAATATTTAGATTCTCCCAATCACTTAGGGTATAGCCAATATTAGATAGAGCTTTATTTATCGTACGTTTATGTGTATAGTGTTGTTACTATATAAGCAATATTTTTGAAAGTATAAAGGCCTGTGTATCATAAAAGTCAGAGTGTCTACCCGTGGTGGTAAGGAACTACCCGTGGTAGACTGATCCGAATAGTTGACGCTGACACTGGCTTTAATAATATCATAAGTGGACGATTGTTGGGGAATAAGGACGATTTTTACTCAACAAGAGTTACTTAAATTAAGGTATCCTACGATTTCTTATCCCAAGGGGGTATATTATATTGAGGATGTTAGTAAGAGATTAATTATCTCCTTATAGTAACACAAGGATGTGGAAATTGTTCAATAATAACAGACAAAACAGAATGTATAACATGTAAAAAAGGGCATTATTGTAACTCTGAGGATAAAGTTTATAAACATTGTTGGACAGATAAAAATAAAATTTGCAAAACAAAATTTAACGATGCTTGCTATACATGGAGAACTCCAACAAATGAGGGTTTTAAAAATAAATTCTTCAATAATTTTTGAGAAATTTAAAGTTAAAAAAGGATGTGGAAAGTGCCCTTTCCATACTTGTGAAGAATGTGAAGGGCATCGTTGCAATATTGAAACTAAACCTGCTCCTTTTTATTGCTTCGGATTTATGGGCAGTTTTAATAAATGTAACGAATCTGACTGTTATATTGCTAAGATTAAAGAGAGACATGGAGGTGTGTTCTTTCTAATCATCTGCTGAAATAATTTTGAGGGTATAGAGGATTTCGCATGATAAAGAGATATGTATAGGGATTAGGAGGGAGTTTGGTGGTTCTTTAAGTTGATACTTTAATATATCTCTTAATATGCCTCATAATCCCTTTAAACTTTTGTATCCCCATTATTTCCTCAAATCCTCGGTATTATTTATACATATAGCTAGTTAATTCCTAAGGCTGTGCAGTAAGCAACGTGGTGTAATGGCTAACACATCAGTCCGGTCTAGTGAAGATGCTGGTTCGCTCCCAGCCGCGGATTAAGCTTTTGCACTAGCTAAAGGAGAAAAATAGCTATAGCCCAGCTGCTTTACTTATTCTTAATTTTAAGTCGGGGATATTCGGGTATCAATACCTCGATGAGACGGAGTCTTAAATCCTAATATTATAGACGAGAAGATAGACCAATTCCACTATGATTGTGGAAAATGTCCATCAGGGATTCTCAACCTTTCTCCATACATCAAGACTAAAGATCTAACACTCCAAAACAAAATAAAGAAAATAAATATGAGTAAAGTTCAATGCGCCCAATGTAATAATAAACCAGCTTGTAATGCAGATACATTTTTTGAAAGTCAATTGTTTTGTTGGGAAAAAGAGTTTAACAAATGGACAGCAACGAAAGGAAAAAGAGTTTGTAAGAAAGGATTTTGCTTTGTTGGGATTAATAAAGAAGAGAAGGGTAAATTAGAATTTAAGGTATTTGTCGGTTATCTTTGCCCCCATTTTTTAAGGAATAGTACAAGGCTGTGGTAAATGTTCGGGACAGCATAATCTCGATAAATGTTTTAATTGTTCAACTCCTCTCTGCAATGATGAAACAAAACTTCCCCAAATTAAATGTTACCAGCTTACTTACAATCAACTACCTTATGAGAAGAATGCTAGGACGTGTCATCCAACTGATAGCAGTTGCTACATTGCTAGGGACGTCTTTTGGAGGGGTAACAATCTTCTCAATTTCTTCGATTCAAAAAATAATTTTAAGCCGAACAAAACTGCGGCGAATGCCCTCCAAAATACAAAAATTGTGTAACGTGTAATCACACCGATTTGTGTAATGTGGACTCTTTACTTCCCGTATCAACAACAACGACTGAGACAGAAACAAATAGTTGGGTATCTTCCACAACCACGAAAGTATCGGTCAAAAAGGAATCTACTACCCCTATTAAAGGCACAACGCATCGTTCTTCTCCAAAATCATCGGCACAAATAAATAAGCAAGAGAATAATATGATGGCCTTGAGTCTTTTAACTTTGATAATTTACTATATTACTTGATAAAATTTTTTAAATTTAAATTGATATTTAAATTGGCTAAACATATTCTGTAGTTACCCCCGCTCGAAAATGTTCGACCTATCTGGCTGACATTTTAGAGGTGAGGGGCCTGTCGGCAAAACCAAACCACTTAATATCTAATAATTAGTACTTCATAAGTCAACGCTAAAATATACTTAAAGTTTCATGCTTTAACTTTTAGCAAGTTCAATGAATTGAAAAGAAAGAAGAAATTTACTCAACCATTTTATTTTATTTTTATTTTTTTTATTTTTATTTATTCTGAGCAACCACAGGTACAAATAATTGTACTCTTACGTGGAAATACAATAAAAGCGATAAAATTAATAAAAAAAAAATTAAATTACAAAAAATTAAAAAAAAATAAATTAAAAGGTAATTTGGTCAATGGGCTAAGTCAAATTATCGAAAATTATTTAAAAAAAAAAAAATAATTTATATATTAATAGTATAGGATAGGAGCCATTCAAAGTTAGTTACTGAACTAGGGTGTCAATACTTTTCTTAAAATTTTTAATGTTGGATAACTTTGTAATTTCAGCAGGCAAACTATTCCATTTAAGTATCATTCTAATAAAGAAATCTTGCTTATTTCTAAAATCATATTTCGAATTAAGAATAAAATGCGGTTTTCGGCTACAGCGCTTAGAAAAAGTAAAGAAATCGGTAGGAATAAGATTAGTGGTATTCTTAATAATTTTAAAGACCATGCATAAATCGGCAGACGCCCTTCTACTGCTCAACTGTCTAAGCTGGCAAACATTAAGTCTTTCTGGATAAGGTCGGGGTGCTAAGCCACATTTCTTAAGAATAACTCTCGTAAACATTTTTTGGACCTTTTCTATTTTAATTATCTCCTTATTATTTTGCGGACTCCAAACTTGAGATGCATATTCCAAATTTGGCCTAATATATATTTTATAGATGAGAACCCATATTTTTAATATTCGGACTTTAATAAATTTAAAAAATAGATGTATTAAGGAGTATGTCTTTTTAATTATGTAATCAATATGGAATGAGAAAGAAAAATTATTATCAATTATAACTCCTAAATCTCTAATGCAATCGGCTACCTGGATTATTTTATCGTTTAATAAATAAGATTTTGAAGAGTTATTGTTGCCAATATGTAATACCGAACATTTATTAATTGAAATTTCCATGTGGTTTTGTTTAGTCCAGGTTTCAATCGATTTAAGAGCCTTTTCTAAATAGTCCCTATTTGAGTCATTATTGTGGATAACATATAGTTTAATATCATCGGCGTACATTTTAATATGAACGTTTTCTGGTATATAATTTGGGAGATCATTGATAAATATTAGAAACAATAACGGACCTAAAACACTCCCTTGGGGAACGCCTGATGGAACAGAAAAATAATCGGAAAATTTACTACATATTTTGATCCGAAAGCTACGATCAGTAAGAAAATTATAGATAAATTTATAGATTTTACCACCAATTCCTAAGGAAGATATCTTTTCAAGTAATTTGCCGATTGGTACAGTATCGAATGCTTTAGATAGATCAATATATATAACATCGACACACTTATTAGTAAGCCTAGCATTATATAGCTCATGATACATAGAAAGAAGCTGAGTTGTAGTCGACCGACCTCCTAAAAATCCAAATTGATCCTTTGAAAAGAAATTCATTGAATTCAAATACTCTAGTATATTATACTTCAATATTCTCTCTAATGTTCTACATAGGGTCGAGGTTAAGGAAATTGGCCTGTAGTTTGATGGAAGACATTTATCTCCATTTTTAAATATAGGAATGACAATAGAAGTTTTCCATATAGATGGTATCTCCCCATTGTCTAAAATAATTCGAAAAATTTCACATATGATTGGTGATAAAGTATGAGCAGAGTTCTTTAATAGAGCATAAGGAATACCATCTGGTGAATTTGAGTCTTTAGAGGGATATTTAGATAAGAGTTTAGAAATCTGAAGAAAATCAAAAACTATGTCATTGAAATCAGAATCACGAGAATTGAAACAAGGAGTTTCGAGTGATGATTTAAAATGAGTTTTAAAATATTCGGCAAAAAGATTACATTTATCTAAGTCGGTCGAATAAATTTTACCAGATGTATCACACAATGTAGGGATATTATATGCAGTTCGCTTAACTTTGTTTTTAAAAAAGTTATATAATTTTTGCCCTCCTCTAGATAAAATATTAGATTGTGTTTCTTGATGATGAAGAGAAATACTTTTTTTATACTCCCTTGATAACATTCTATACTCAATCCTAAGTTTAATATCATTTGGTGTCTGTTGTAGTTTCTTGAAAATTGTTAGTTTTTTTAGTGAAATCGATTTGATGTTTTGAGGATAATTTCTACTTAAGAGCTTCCCAATAGGTTTTAAAGGTACACATATATTGTATAAATCGGATATCTGGGCTATAAAGTTATTATATTTATTTTCTACATCAAAAAGACAATCTAAATTTTCACTCCAGTTAATCTTAGAATAACATATGTTTAGTAATGAAAAATTCTTTTTATTAAAATCCCTAAAATAGTTATAATCATTGTTATTAGAAATTGTTTTGGTATTTAAATAAAATGAAATAAGATTATGATCAGAAGTCGAGAACCTATCAGAAACAACTAAGCCCGTAACCAAGTAAGAAGGTTTTGTGATTACGAGGTCAAGTATATTATTATCTCTAGTTGAGTTTAGTACATGCTGTGTTAGGTCATTAGATATCAAAAATTGAGATATAATTTCATTTGGTAAAGGTAAATTAAAGTCCCCACATAGAATAGTTCTAGAAGTTTGATTTGTTTTGATAAATTTAAAAAGTTTTTTTGTATTAGAATTAGAGCAATTAGGCGGTCTATAAATCAATATTAATTTAACAGGGACTGGGAATAGCAAAGATAGTATAATTATTTCACATGAAAACTTAGTGTCTTTGAATCTTGTAATATAAGGTATTTCTTTTGATAATAATATGGAACAGCCGCCACCCCTTCTAGATGTACGAATTAAAGAAACGCATGAAAAATTTTTTGAAAATTGTAAATCTAATAATGCCGAATTAGAGCTTTTTAACCATGTTTCTGTTATTAAGATAATGTTATAGTTATCCTTAGATGCAATATAATCTAATTCTAATATCTTATTGAGTATTGACCTAGCATTTATGTAAAGGCATTTATAATTTTTATTTGGTAATTTTTGTTTTAAATTTCTGTAGTTGCCCTTTTTATCCTAGGTCATACTAACTTTGAAAGGCTTGGGGTTAGACAACGTCTTGATACTTAAATCAACAACAACATATTTGTACAGTCCAATAAACTTGTTCGTATTAAATGCATTTTTACGAAGTGTATATAATAATTGTAATTCGGGTCTAGTTAAATCACGCCTAACAAAAACATTATGTGGTAAATTTGGGAAATTTTTCTTATTTTGTGAGAATAAACGAATGAACATATCACGACTTTTCACATCACAAAATGGAATTTTAAGTATCCTTGTTTTATTTATTGATTGACCTGACCGCGAAGAGTGTCGAAACATTTCTTTTTCTGCATTCAATTTGTCACCCAGTCCCAAAGAATTTACAATTTCAGTAATTAAATTTTTGTCGTTTTCGGGGCCGTTGTCGGGCAGACGCTCAATTACAGCAACATTAGACTTTTCTTTAATAATATCTGGATTAAGAGCAGCAAAATTAACGATGTCAAAGGAAAGAGAAGGGTCAAGTGGTGGAAGGGTGTCAGTTGTTGTTGATGAATTAAGATTGGGAATATTTGATTGTGTAGCATTATTGTTATTGTTGAGATTAGGCAATTTATTTAAAATTTCAGGAATAATTTCAGAAATACAAGTTTTAATAATTTCAACAATTGAAGGCTTCAGGAGATCTAATACTTTTTTAGATATGTCAGTTACTTGCTCCGTTGTCAAAATTATTGATGAACTACTACTTTCATTAAAATCGTCCGAATTTTTCCTTTTTTTATTGATATTTCTTCCTCCCATTTGTGAAAAGAAATTTAGGAATGAAAAGAAATTTAGGAATGAAAAGAAATTTAGGAATGAAAAGAAATTTAGGAATGAAAAGAAATTTAGGAATGAAAAGAAATTTAGGAATGAAAAGAAATTTAGGAATGAAAAGAAATTTAGGAATGAAAAGAAATTTAGGAATGAAAAGAAATTTAGGAATGAAAAGAAATTTAGGAATGAAAAGAAATTTAGGAATGAAAAGAAATTTAGGAATGAAAAGAAATTTAGGAATGAAAAGAAATTTAGGAATGAAAAGAAATTTAGGAATGAAAAGAAATTTAGGAATGAAAAGAAATTTAGGAATGAAAAGAAATTTAGGAATGAAAAGAAATTTAGGAATGAAAAGAAATTTAGGAATGAAAAGACTCCAATAATCGTAACGATCTCCTCCATCTTGTTTTCTTTTGAGAAAGTTTATTTGCTTTCTTGATCATCATCATCTGAAGATGGAGCAAGATAACCTGAAAAGATTACAATTATGATTTGAATAAAATTTAATTTTAACTTGAAAGAAATAATTTTAAATTAGATATAATAATTTTAAATTAGATATAAGTAAAATAGATATAAAAGTTTAGCCCAAGCATTAATCAATCCTACGATCTTTTGAAAGTTATAGCTGCGCGCTTTAGCTCATCAAGTTTATCGACTGAGATATCGAGGCGCTGCGTTTCCTTCTCTTTTAATATAGCTCTTAAACTCCCGCCTATTAAGCGAATCTCTCTTATTCCTTTCTCTTAAATACAACAAATTGAAAAGTATTTGATGAAAGCTTTGAAATTATTTTGCCAAGCGTTCAAACAAAATTATGTTAAAATTAAATATTTACCAGTTATAAAATGAGGGGTACGTGGATGAGGGCGACGCGAGTTGATGCCTGATGAAGTTCCAGCAGTTGTTTGTTGAGGACCTAGAAAATTGAAGTTTAATAAAAATGTTTATCTGTATTAGCTTTACCGGTTTCGCTATGACGCTCTTGCTGAGATCTTGCTACTTGCTGAGCTTTTGCTATTTGCTGAGCAGCAATTCGTTCACTTCTTTTCGTTGGTGTTTGTGTATTAGCCGCTTGATGTGGCGGTTGTTCGGGTGCATTGTTGTATCTTGGGGGCGAAGCACTTATCGTTGGTTGTTGAGGAGGTGCAGCCTGATAATTTTATTTAAACATTTCCTTTTTTACAATCTCTTTATAGACTTAGCTCGCATAAAAGAACCGAATGATATATGAATCTACTCGGTGCCGAACCGGCCATCGGCTAAAGTACAGCCCAAAAGTCAAATTCGTAACTGTTACAAGTACGACAAAAATATAAATGTTAAGACGCCAAACTAGAAGCAGGATGAAATACTTGTAGATTACGAGTCAAATCTAACTTTCCCAACTCCCTTTTCAAACGTTTTTTTAATATTTTAAAAATTTCAAGACTATTAAACAAAAAACTAATCTTATGATAAAAATAATTTTTAATTAAAGTGTACCTCTCCAACAACGTTTAGGTGAGCATGTTCGACATGTTGAGGAACTAAATTTTATCATAAAATCCTACATAATTGGTAAATATATTTACTTTGACGAGGTCTTAATTCCATAGAGTTGGCTCTTGGAGGCACCAAGTGTGAAGGACATCCATCTTGAATATAACAATCATCTAAACCTCTTGTTTTTTTCCTTCTTACACAATCTACTTCCTTCCAAATCATCGCAAATAGTAATATCAAACAAATTACGAATACACGCATTTTCAAATTGTTTTTTTAAATTCTGAAATTTGAAAAGAGCAATTTATAATAAGAGTTTTGCAAACGTGCGCAACGTTTAACCCGATTTTTGGGAATCGGGAAGGCTAGAACACTTTCTTACCGTGGACTAGGTTACTGAGTCACACTGGAAATATTGTATTCAGTTTTATTAACCTTTAAAAACACATGCCTCTACGCATAGCCCTCACTAGCATTTTACTGTTTAAGGCCTATACACAGCTGAGGAATTAACTGAGGAATCCGATGGAAATCGTTGGAATTTAAAGCATCTAAAAACGGAAGTCTTTTCCAAATACAATCGCAAAGAAGGAAGTAGGTTTTTACTTAAACGCCCACAAAGAAGCACATGTCAATTATTGACTTTAAATTGGAAAAAATTTTTTAATAAGGGAAGGAGCGTTGACTCTGCCAATTCTGGCAGCTATTCTGGCAAGGCATTGTTTAAATTTTAAATTATAGCTATTAAAAATCGGAAGTCTATTTCTTATTGACATATGAGGGAAATCAATTTTATTTTTACCGAGAGGAGGAATTCTTGTGTGTAGCTGCAAAAATTAAATTATTTAGCAATAAATAAATTATTTTATGTTTTAAAAATTAATTTTTAAAACTTGCTATTTTTAGTCTAGTTAATTGTAAAAATGTTTAAAGTAGAGAGGTGTTTGAGGGGTGGCAATTATTTGTTAATTCTAATTAATATTTCTACTATTATATAATTCGATGGCTGTAATATTTTTTAAAAATTTTTGTATTTGAAAAATGAAAAGTTTACTCAACCATTGTAAAAGACAGATTCGAATAATAAAAAAAATAAAATTTTAAATAAGAAGAAAGAAAAGAGTTTGCTCAAAAATAACAACCAAATTGAGCCAGGGAAAGAATGAAAAGAAAAAGTTGCCCTTAAATATGGTAATGGCAATATAGTAAATATTTGTAATTTACTTTTCTAAGACCCGAGAAATTAACCGAAAATTTGCCATATGGGACTAAAAACAGTCTTGAGGACAAGTCTTAGTCTTAGGTCTTTGTCTTTAGTCTTGGAAAATTTCCGGTCTTGGAAGTCTCTATTACTAACTATAAAATATGGAACTAGACAAATTTGTTGGAGATACCGATAGAACTTTAGTTGCCATTACCATCTTGTAGTGGTAGAATAAGCAGAAAGATAAAATAAAGAGTTTGCTCAATAATTAACAACCAAATTGAGCAAATGAAAGTAATAACTCGAATAATCGTTACGATGCTCACCACCTATTCTTCTCTTAAAAATCCTATTCGTTGTCTCATTGTTGTTCATCATCTGATGGCGCAAGATATCCTATAAATTTATTATTGCGAGTTTATTAAAATTAGTATTTACCGTATCGAAGAGGAGGAGCGGCGTTTTTTCTATTACGTCTAGTCCTTCTTGATCCCGATTGACGGACATGACTAGTTCCTACATTCTGTTGTTGAGGTCCATAAAGATCAACAGTTAACTAATATAGAAATTTAATTAGTATATTTTAAAGTATTTTCTGGCCAGCCAAATTCAATTTGGTCGGCCAATCCGTTTTACTTGGCTTCAGATATGCCTAGAATTCCGAGGAATTTTTATGTTAAGGATCTATGATAAATTTTGGCTTAGTTATTGGGCTTTTGAAATTGTTTAAAAATAGGGTATAATCCAAAATTTAATATAAAGTATACGGATGTTTCCAAAGTCTATTTTAAATTTTTATAACATAAATCACATTTAATCCATTAGGATTGTATACAGAATAGTTATTCGTTGGAGATGGTTGTGCCCATTCTAACTGAGCTTGCATATTGCCAATATTTTGACCTATTAATTTATTAAATATAGTTGCTGAAGTTATAATTATTTTTATTTAAAATTATTTAGAAATGAAAAAATCTTAAGAATGATAAAATCATTGATTTAATAGAGGTAGGACCCCCGGAATAAGATATAACTAATTCGGTGGGCCCAAACCCCAGAATGATGGAATAATGGAGGGAATATGCCCGGAACATTCTAAGAGGAACCTAAGGGTTGATCAGGCCCCGGTTGATCTCCTTCACCGGACACATACAATTGAATACACAATTTATATATTTATTAAATCCAATAATATTATTGAAGCTTCATTAAAACATTTATTTAACTGAACAGGGAATAAGACAATTATAGGGTGGTTACTAGGGCGTGTAATTATATGGAAATCCATATTTTTTTCCTGAATTCCTATGACTATGAAACGTACGAAAAACATGTTTTTGGCCTGTTTTAGGGTTTCTAGAATGGTCTTTATAATCCATATTTTCCATATTTTTCAATATTTTGGCATTATGCCCATATTTTCCATATTTTGTCCATATTTGGTCATTTTTTGGTAAATTTTACTAAAAATTGGCGAAAATTTTCAAAATTTTGGAAATTTTTGGTCTAAAAATTTTTTTGAAAATTTTTCGGAAAAATTTATTTTCAAAAAAATTTTAACGGAAATTTTAAATCCATAAAATCCTTTAGAATGTTCTTAAAATGGAAAGTTAAAGGTAAAATTATTGTTTTCTATATAAAATACTGATTTTAAAAATATCTTTTCACTATTTTTTGATCCATATTTCAGGATTTTATATCAATATTTAGTGTTTATTTCCATATTTATATCCATATTTCGGGATTTTATATACATATTTTATGGCCATATTTTTCGATTTTATATCCATATAATTACACGCCCTAGTGATTACAAATCCTTTTAAATGTGTGAGAAAAGTGGGAGGGAATGAATAATAAAAAATGGCTATAAACTATAGGAAACAAACGCCGAGAATACCTTTGTCCCTTACAATTTTAACCATGTACAGAAATTAAAGTTTTAATTATAACCAACCGTCAAACAAATGTTCACGAATTCGGAATCCACTTCCAATCGGATTATCCAGTTCCTATATTAGAATAAATATAACTGATTGATAATATACAATAGTATATTAAGTATATTATTAATATTATAAACTTTTTATTCAGTATGTTTTAATAAATTTACCTCTCCAGGCTCATTTTGGCGGGTTTGCTCATCCTCTGCATTGTGATGTTGATCATACTGTGGCCCTCCTTCTTCTTGATAATCTGTTAAACATAATAGGGTAATATCTAATTTAAGTTACTTCTCTGATTCATTTCCGCTAGTCGACGGGCAAGTAAAGCAACATTTCCTAAATGAGTCCTTGCATTCGTTACACGATTTGGGTTAGCTGTCTGAGTATTTCCATCGTCTCCTCCTGAAGGCTGAGCTTCTTCAGTTGGTTGATGAGCACCTTGAGTGCGCGAATTTCTTCCCCTTCTAGTTGTGCAATCAATTTCGTTCCAAAGTACCGCAAATAATAAAACTATAACAATTTTGAATACACTCATTTTCAATTTTTTTCTAAATGTCTTGAAATTTTCAAAAAGCAATTTAGATATGTACAGCTTTTATCACCATGCACATAAATTTCTTAATTTTTCTTTTTTTATTTCATCACCACAAATTTTGGTGAGGAAACGAGCAAACCCGAGGAACCCCAAGAAGTTTCATGGCTATCTCGGGTATCCCGGATCGATAATCAAAACAAAAGTTTCCATATCCGAGTTTTCCGGTTCGGCATACCCGGAGCTGCTAACATTAGTAAACAGCTTTATTTTGTTCTTAAACTATTAAAACAAGAAAAATTATTTATAATATAAGTTTAAAATTTGTTAAGAGGTTAAATAAATATATACAGAACAAATTTTATCAAAATCTAAAGTTTGTTATGCTTCAAGTGAATGAAATGGCACTGTGTCAAAAATGATAAAAACAGGGGCCTGTTTCGTATCCCCTCAAAATCTCTATTCCTTAAAATCTCTACTGGGCTAAAATGCCTTATAATCTCTACACAGCTAAAATGCATTAAAATCTCTACTCGGCTAAAAATGATTAAAATAACTATTCCTTAAAATCTCTATTCCTCATAATCTCTACACGGGTAAAATGCCTTAAAATCTCTACACGGCCAAAAATAGGATAAAATGTCTATTTTTTCATTCGGAAGCTATTTTTTCATAAGGAATAGTTATTTTAATCATTTTTAGGCTCAAAAATAGGCAAAATATGTATCTATTTTTTATTAAGAAGCCTTTTGAGTGCCAACGTTCAGTGCGGAAACGTTGTTCTGATTTCTGGCTTATCTTTTGATATTATTTTGCTTGTATTGTTTTTGCCGCTGCGGATGAACCCAGGCATGTCCAGCGGAACGACAGCAGCCGCTTCGATACGATCACCGCAAGCAAAATGAACACGACCGCAGCGAAGCAGTCGTGTATTATATCTTTGATATTTACAGCGGATACAAGCAGATATCCGCAGCCATTTTTAAATCAATTGTATCCGTATCCATTACCAAGTCTGGGTTTTCCAATGAATAGTTCATATTTTACACTTTTGTTGAGACTCTACCGTCCATTTGCACGGTGTAGAGATTTTAATTATTTTTACCCCAGTAGAGATTTTAAGGAATAGTTATTTTAAGGAATAGAGATTTTAAGCATTTTTACCCTAGTAGAGATTTTAAGGAATAGCGATTTTAAGGAATAGAGATTTTGTATGGGAGCCGCCTGTTTCATAAAAAATAACATTAAGTCCGCAAATTTTTTTAATTTAAAGAAAAATAGAAAGGTATATAACTGAGGAATCTGATGGAAATCGTTCGAATTTAAAGCATCTAAAATCGGAAGTCATTTCTAAATACGATCACAAAAAATGGAAGTATACGTCTTTATTTAAACGCCCACAGATAAGCACATGTCAATTATTGACTTTAAATTGGAAAAAAATTTTTTAATAAGGGAAGGAGCGTTGATTACAACCCTGCCCATTCTGGCAGCTATACTGGCAAAGCATTGTTTAAAATTTAAATTATAGCTATTAAAAATCGGAAGTCAATTTCCTATCGACATATGAGGGAAATCAATTTTATTTTTACTGAGGAGGAATTTTGTAGCTGCAAAAATTAAATTATTTAGCAATAAATAAATTATTTTATGTTTTAAAAAATTAATTTTTAAAACTTGCTATTTTTAGACCTAGGTAAACCGTGATATTTTGCTCACAGTTGATTCTATTATTTTTAAATATGTATGTTATTAAGTTGGACGTTTATCCTAGGGTACCATTTGTTATGTCCGAGGGTTGTACGAAAGTCGACGTGCAATAGAATAACAATTTAACTGTAGAGAAATAACAATGTGTAGGCGAAGGGATAAAGTTGGAACAGACGAAGGAGATCAGGGACTAGCTGGGCTAGTATGATCCAATTAGACTGACGCTTACAGTGGCTTTTATAGTAGTGTCACCACTACACAACACCATTATAGGTTTCAGCATTTTACGCCATAACTGACGAATTAACCGTGATATTTTGCCTTTTCTCATGATCCCAATTTTTTCCCTTTCATAATTATTTTTGTAGTATATTTTAAAGTTTCAACATTTTTTCTATTAACTAAATTCTAAAAATACATAGCAAGTTTTAAAAATTAATTTTAAAAACATAAAATAATTTATTTATTGATAAATAATTTAATTTTTGCAGCTACACATTCCTCCTTCTAAGTAAAAATAAAAATTGATTTCCTTCATATGTTGATAGGAAATCGACTTCCGATTTTTAATAGCTATAATTTAAATTTTAAACAATGCCTTGCCAGAATAGCTGCCAGAATTGGCAGGTTGTATTCAACGCTCCTTCCCTCTTTAAAAAATTTTTTCCAATTTAAAGTCAATAATTGACATGTGCTTATCGTGGGCGTTTAAATAAAAATGTACTTCCTTCTTTGTGGTCGTATTTGGAAATGACTCCCGATTTTAGATGCTTTAAATTCCAACGATTTCCATCCGATTCCTCAGTTAATTACTGTTGTGTATAGTATGGGCAAAAGCCCTTAAAAAGTTTAGAATGCAAGTGAGGGCTATGCGTAGAGGCATGTGTTTTTAAAGGGTAATAAAACTGAATACTATATCTCCAGTGTGATTCAGTAACCTAGTCCGAGGTAAGAAAGTGTTCTAGCCTTCCCGATTCCCAAAAATCGTGTTAAACGTTGCGCACTTTTGCTAACTCATGATGTTTTTTCAAAGTTCAAAATTTAAAAAACAATTTGAAAATGCGTGTATTCGGAATTGTTTTGATCTTATCATTTGCTCTGATTTGGAAGGAAGTAGATTGTGTAAGAAGAAAAAAGACAAGAAATTTAGGTGATTGTTATGAACGCGATGGATGTGCTCCAAACTCGGTGCCTCCAAGAGCCAACTCTATGGAATTAAGACCTCGTCAAGGTAAATATTTACCTATTATGGAGTATTTTATAATAAATTTAGAACCTCAACATGTCGAACATGCTCAACTAAACGTTGTTGGAGAGGTATACTGCTTTAATAAAAAAATTATTTTTATCATAAGATTAGTTTTTTGTTTAATAGCCAAAATTTTAAAATGTTCAAAATACGTTTGAAAATAAAGCCTACTCATAGTTTGACCTCTTAATATTTATATTTTTGTAGTACTCGTAACAGTTACGAATTTGAATTTTGCCGATGGGCGGTTCGGCACCGAGTAGATTCATATATCATTCGATTCTTCCAGGCGAACTGAGTCGGATAGTATCAGTATCACCGTGATTCCAGATTTTATTACAAGTATCCAATTAATGTTGAAATTAATGTAATGGAAATTGTTTTTATATTAGTATTTATAATATCTAATAAAGAGATTGTAAAAAAAGAAACCGTTTAAATAAATTTATCTGGCTGTACCTCCTCAACAACCAACTGGAAGAGCTTCGCCCCCAAGAGACAACAATGCACCCGAACAACCGCCACATCATGCGGCTAATACACAAACACCAACGAAAAGAAGTGAACGAATTGCTGCTCAGCAAGAAAGAACAGCTCAGCAAGTAGCAAGATCTCAGCAAGAGCGTCATAGCGAAGCCGGTGAAACTAATACAGATAAACGTTTTTATAAAACTTCAATTTTCTAGGTCCTCAACTAACAACTGGTGGAACTTCATCTGGCATCAACACGCGTCGCCCTCATCCACGTACCCCTCTTCTTATAAGCGGTAAATATTTAATTTGAACATAATCTTGTTTGAACGCTTGTCAAAATAATTTCTTAACTTTCATCAAATATTTTTCAATTTGTTGTATTTAAGAGAAAGGAATAAGAGAGATTCAGCTGTCTAGAATTTAAAACGGCATGCATTTAAAACGCTTACTCTATATTAAAAAAGAAAAAAACGCAGCGCCTCATTATCTCAGTCGATAGATTTGGAGAGCTAGAGCGCGCAGCAATAACTTTCAAAAGATCACAGGATTGCTGAATGCTCGGGCTAAACTTTTACCTTTATTTTACTTATTATATCTAATTTAAAATTATTTCAACTTAAATTAAATTTTATTCAAATCATAATTGTAATCTTTACAGGTTATCTTGCACATCCCTTCTCAGATGATGATACTCAGGAAAGCAAATAAACTTTCTCAAAAGAAAAAAGATGGAGGAGATCGTTACGATTATTATAGTGATTACATTTAACCATTATTTAAAATTTTCTAATTTTCTTTTATTATTTAACATTTAGCTTAAAATGGTTGAGTAAATTCCTTCTTTCTCTTCTTTGATGTTTTCGATTCATTTAACTTGCTAAAAGTCAAAGTATAAAACTTTATGTTTATTTTTCAGCGGATTTTTTGCAAAAATTGATGAAAATGCCATTTTCAAAAAATCATATCTCTGGTCCCGAGAAAGATATTTCTAAGCGGGTTTGTGGTAAATACTCAAAAAAATATGCTTTATCAACTGGGTTTGTTAAATTTTTCCGAAAAATTTTTCCGAGATTATGGGATTTATTATATCCGGTAGATCCGGATTATCTCGGCCAATTTTCATTTTCATGAAAAATGCAGAAATATGCAACTGAGATACAAATAGAGCTTTCGATTGCTATATAAATAGAACGTATTTTTTGAATGAAAAATTAAGAATTAAAAAGATTTTTCTAGTGCTTCCATACTTTTTTCCACCACTGTAAATAAACTTCAAATACTCTCATTTTTAAATAGTACATATTTTGATCTTCAAAAACCTTTCAAAAACAATTTAGATGTCTAGTGACTTGCGGAACAGTGCCCAAAAATAAAGGTTTTAAGGCATTTCTATATTGAAAGCATTTTTGCGCCCCCTGCATAGCTTTAGGAATTAAATATCTTTATAAATTAAAAATAACCAGAAACTAAGGCCTTCCTCTATAAAAGATTATTCATGAGAGGAAATTGGGAAGCACTTTGATAAAAAATATTAAGTTAATTTATTGGAGAAATTTAAATAGCATTTTCTATCCCGAGTCTTTATTTACATTATAAACTACAAATTTTTGTATCCATGTCCTTTTGCCAAAAGCGGCAATATTTAAAGATCGTGTATCGAAATTTCGAACAGCTCTTAACCTGGCCTTGCTAGAATGGCTGAATAAATGGCAGGCTGCAATGCAAGCTCGCCTCCTTTGGCAAAAGGGCAAGGATACAAAAACTTGTAGTTTATAATGTCAGTAAAGACTTATGATATAAGTAGAAAATGCCATTTAAATCTCCCCAATAAATTAGCTTATTATTTTTTATCGAAGCACTTCCCAATTCCCTCTCAAGAATGATAGTTTATAAAGGCAGGCCTTAGTTTTTGTTATTTTTTATTTATTTTCCTTTAAAGCATAAAGCTATTTAAATAATTCCTAAAGCTATGCAGGGGGCAAGGTGTTGTAATGAATAATACACTAAAGGTCTCTCGGTAAAGGATTGGATGAGATTTGATCCTAAGTCTCTCGATGCAAGTTTATTAAAAGCTTTATCATATCATGCTATCACCGACTTATCCTTTATTTATTTATTTGCTAGGCTGGGAAAAAACTTGTGTCCTTACTTCTTGAAAATTTTCAATTATATATTTCTAGAAAAATATTTTAAAATGCGTCTTTTCGAAATTGTTTTCATTCTATTATTTGTTATGCTTTGGAATGAACTAGATTGCGTAAAAACAAGAAGTGGAAAAAAAATCTTCTCCTGATCAGGCTACTCAACGATCTGTTGGGGCTTCACACTCGTTTAGTTCAAGAGACAACGTAGTAATTGCACTACCTGCAAATCGAAGAACTCCAGGTGTGGAAACTGGTGATGAGGGAACTACTCAGACAGCTAGACGTCGTGGACGGCTTCCAGAAGAAAGAAGAGCTCAGCAAGAATATATTATGCAAAATAGGCGAATAACGCGTTCTCAGATTTTAAGAGAAGGGGTATTTTAATTTTTTAATTAAAAATTTCATAGCTAGGGATTAGATCTTAATAATAAAATTCAGGCTGTACATTACTCTGCTCCACAACCAGCCCAAACTGAAATAAATAACCCTCAACATAATCAACAAGAGACTGCGGAACATAGCCAGATCCGTCAATTCGATCAGGGAGAGGTAAATTTTTATAGCCTCTCGAATAACTAAATATCTGGATGTTATGGTTACATAAAAGTGTTTAGCGACAAAAAATAGCATTTGGGTAATGCATTAATTGAAGCTTAATTCACTCTATTTCCTTAATTTCACTCTATTTCCTTTCGGTTATCCAGTGAGAGTTAATAAACAAAAAATTAATTTTTTAATGTATGTAAAGATATGAATATACAGAAGAGAATAAAATGAAACTGAGTAAACATCTGTCCATACTGTACATATGTATAAAGGAAAAATTTTGAGTAGAAAAATGGGACCTAATCCTTGCTTAAACTAACAGAAGAAGTAGAGATAACATCGAATATCTTCATCCTCATTGCTTTTTCTTGCCACAAAAAGCATATGAACTTTATGAACCATAACAATTCTAAAATTATTAAAGAAATTTCTAAAGAAAATGTGCAAATGTTTTCAGTAGAAATTTTTTGCAAAAAAATATTTGGGTACACCCCAACCTACCGCGAGGCCAACCTACCGCCGAGCTATAACTTCGTTCAGAATTGTCGAATCCGGGACACCCTGGTATGGTTCTATGCGCCTCGACGAGCTGAATCGGACCATACCAGGGCGTCCCGGATTCGTCAATTCTGAATTATAGCTCGGCGGTAGATTGGCCAACTCCCGAATATTTAATAATGTAAATTAGAAATTCTAGTTACAATTTTATAGATTTTTAATTATATATATTTTAATATAGAGTTCTCGTCCCGCTAGGAGTGGATTCAGAATTCGTGATTACTTCCGTGACGGTATTATTATATAATTTGATATACTAATAGAGCCATTTTTAAATTTTCTAAAAAATTTTGTTTACATATTTAAAACAAATGTTTATAACCAGCTAAATTATAAAATTTATAGGCCATAATAGAGGTACTGAACAAACTCCATTAGAATGGGCACAACATCCTCAATTGAATATGTCGAATTATTTTGTAGAAAATCCTAATGGAATTAATGTATTTTTTAGTATTTTTAATTTAAAATGGATTTATGTGTGATTCTGTTCACTCTGGGATCATCGTTCAACTTATTAATATAAATCTTAGATATACCCTATTCTCAAAAATTTAAGGGTAAAGGTAAACGGTTCCGTGACTTTTGCGCCGAGAACATTTGCGCCGCGACTCTTGCGCCGCGACATTTGCGCCGCGACTTATGCGCCGGGGGACTTTTGCGCCGGGGGACTTTTGCGCCGCGACTTTTGCGCCGCCACTATTCTTAAAAATATGTGAATAAGTGCAGCCAGACTTCACTATAGTAGGGTTGTCGGATAATTGGGAATCTTCGGATATCCGGATCCGACAACCCAACACTATAGTGCATACTATTTTAATAACCCAGACCTAATTCATCAGCTACCGGACCCCTATTGTACTTCCTGAACTTCCTTCAGTTCCTGGATAATTTTTTAAACCCAAGGGGTAAGGTCCGATTGTAGTTATTATTTTATTTTTTTAAAATAATTGCGGCGCAACTGTCGCGGCGCATAAGTCGCCAGGCGCAAAAGTCCCGGCGCATAAGTCGCGGCGCAAAAGTCGCGGCGCATAAGTCGCGGCGCAAATGTTCTCGGCGCAAAAGTCGTGATACCAGGTAAACAACCTAGATGACAATTACGGTAGCCTAAATTAACCATGGCTACTGAACACAAAAATCTCATAGAATTTTAGCCAACTTTGATGACAAAGAAAAAGAGGATTTTAATAACAAAATTAATTTGCCCGTTCATCTCGAATTTGTCCAGACAAATTATATTAAGACTGAAATTTAAATTCATAATTAAAATATAATAATAAAAATATTTTATAGATGATTGTTGATCTGAATGGTCTTCAACTGGGTGCGGATCATGTCATGCCCGCCGTTGAGGACGATACTTCTCCTCTTGTAACTGGTAAATATTATACATATATTGCCAACTTTACTTATAGTGAAGGTTCTAAAATAACTTGACCAACGCTTAGTAATACTACCTACCCAGCCGGCCGCTAAACTTTTAATAGGATGACAGATTTTTATTTGCATCTTACTTGCAGATCTGCCTGCAGAAAATATTCAACAAAACAACGAAGGTCACCAAATTCGACAGGGAAGGGTAATTTGTAATTAATACAACTTTTTTAATGAAATTTTCTAGTTGAATATTGATCTGAATGGACCACCTCCAGCTGATGATGAATAATGCATCAGTTACTAAAATTTATTTGAGAAACAAGGAGCTGAGGATTTGTAGAATATTTGAGTGTTTACATGTATTTTGCTCGATTTGGTTGTTAATTTTTGAGCAAACTCTTTTCTATTTTCTTTTCTGCTTATTCTACCACCACAAGATGGTAATGGTAACTAAAGTTCTTTCAGTATCTCTAACAAATTTGTCTAGTTCCATATTTTATAGTTAATAATAGAGACTTCCAAGACCAAAAATTTTGCAGGACTCAAGACCAAGACTTGACTCCAAAACTTGACCACAAGACTATTTTTTAGTCCCATAGAGAAATTTTTGGTTAATTTTTCGCGTTCTAGAAACGTAAAGTACACATATTTTCTATTTTGCCATTACCATATTTACGGGCAACTTTTTCCTTTTTATTCTTTTCCTGGCTCATTTTGGTTGTTAATTTTTGAGTAAACTCTTTTATAGCTTTTTTTATTTAAATTCTTTATTTTTTTATTATTTGAATCTGTCTTTTACAATGGTTGAGTAAACTTTTCATTTTTCAAATAAAAAATTTTAACAAATATTGGAGGCCAAAGAATTACAGAAATATTAATTAGAACTAACAAAAAATTGTTATACCTCAAACACCTCTGTTGCAAACTCTCTAATTTGCAACGCTTATATTCACTTCCTTTGTGAATATATTCAAAATATTTTTAGAATTTCTTACCAATTTATTAAAGAAATTTTATTCAATATTTAAAAACACAATTTTATTTCCAAAGGAAAAGGTCGATTGAAGAAAGAATAAAAATGGTACTTTTCTGTTTTGTGACCGCACTTTAAAAATGTTTAAAAACGATCATGAATACGGACAAATTATATATCATTCGAAAGAGCTCCTTAAGCTGAGTCGAATGACATTAAAATCAGCTCGAGATCTTGACTATGAGCCAAGATAAAAAGGTTCAAGATAAAAGGTTCAAAAAGGTCCGACGCTCTATAGGTTTACGTTGACTATTTTGAACCTTTTTATCTTGGCTCATAGTCAAGATCTCGAGCTGTTTTTGGTGTCTTTCGACTCAGCTCGCCGAGCTCTTTCAAATGACATGCATTTTGGTCATATTCATTATTTTTGACCATTTTCGAATCCCACATGATTTTGGTGTCATTTGACTTAGCTCGAGAAGCTCTTTCGAATGACATATAATTTGTCCATATTCATGACCCTTTTTAAACATTTTTAAAGTGCGGTCACGAAACAGAAAAGTACCTAAAAATTTTTATTAAAACAACGAAGAATGAACCGATTAAGGGGAGATGATTACAATTATTTATAGGGCTTGAGCGATCGAAGGTCGCTGCTAGAGTTGATTAATGTAAGAAAAAATAAAGCCTAAGTTTTAATGGATATCTTAAGGAAACGGAAATGAATAATATAAAATAATAAATAATAAAGGGTCAAAGTCTAAAAGATGTAAATGTATGATTAAGTAAAAATTAAATAATTTTATATTTCTTTTAGACTTCTAATTACTCCTCTTTCTGTCGTAAGACTTCCTTACGAAATGAGACTGTCCAGTCGAAACACTCCCGTAACAGCAAGATTTTGTTGTTCCAGCCGGTGTTGAATTTCGTCTGGTAGTTTGTCAGCCTCCAATTGATTCGATTTAAAATTTATTTTTCGGACAATTTTTGTCGTTGGATCAAACCGTTTTGGTTTTGTTGAAGGGAGTATTAATTTTTTAATTTCACGCGTTTTAGCTGCAAGAATTTATTGAGCCGAGAAGTATTTGGTTCCACTTCAATTTTTGTTTCCAAGCAATTTTGTTGCTGGAATTTATCTATGCTGGCCGTGTATGAGCCTGGTGTATGAGCCTTTTTTTAAACATCTGTTACTATAAAACTTTTTTCCAGACTGGTGCATGGATACGGATTTTGCTATCCGTATCCGGATATATCCGTGAGGTCGATATCCGTATCCGTTTGTATCCGTTCAACTTTTTAGGCATATCCATCCGCGGATATCCGCGGATATATCCGTTTTTTCTCAAAATGGTCAGCCTTACTACAATTTTCAAAATGGTCAATTTATTTTAATTCGAGTAATGGTTAGATAATGCTGTAATAACTGCATGCAGCTAAACGAACCTTGCTTATAACATCGGAGGTTCGAAAATCTGAAAGCAGAGATCGGAATGGGATCATACCGACAAAAAATAAAATTCTGAAAATTTTTGAGAATTTTTGAAAATTTAAATTCCCGATTTCGGGCCGAAATGAACATCTCGATTAACTGACAAGTTGATTTCAGCGCCGCAGGCGAAAATTTTGATAATTTTAGAAGGCCATAGGCCAAAAAATTCACTTTTTTGCCCAATCTCCTCATCAAATTTATCCCTATTCCCCATTTTGAGAGGGGGTGGGGAATTCGCCCTCCCTCCCTCCCTGGTTAAAAGTCTGGTATACATAGGTTT
Source organism: Meloidogyne enterolobii (assembly GCA_963681835.1). NCBI lineage: Eukaryota > Metazoa > Nematoda > Chromadorea > Rhabditida > Meloidogynidae > Meloidogyne > Meloidogyne enterolobii. The sequence goes on from CAVMJV010000129.1 coordinate 147,934, forward strand.
TTGGGAACTTATATGGTTTGGGTACTCTTTTTTTTAGCCACGCCCTTTTTTTCCTTTTCCATCATTATTCTTAACTCATTTTCTCTCTCTCATTTTCTTTCTCACCCATCAATCAATTCAGCTGAGGTCAATTTCTGTTTAAGATTAGGGCTGTGGGTTTTCGAGTCGGGCCGACGTTCGAGTCATTTTTTGGGCCACAATTTTATCGGAACGGGCCAGATCGGCCCCCAACCCTATTTAAGATCTACAATTTTTTAAGATGTCAATGAATAAATAGACCAGAATCGGTCCGTGATAACATCTCTGAGCTGAGTTACAAGGGTCCAAAAATGTCTAAAAAGGGTTGAAATGGTCAAAATTACCGGTCCATTAGTTCTAAAACACAAACCCAGGTACTTATTGACATTTAAATAACAGAAATAGATGAAAATAAGAATATTGATTCAAATGTTAATTTTTATTTGGATGACATTGGAAAGAAAAACTAATCTTTTCTTTGTTTATGTCACTCATTAAACATGCCACAGGTAAAATTGAGTGAAATCGAGGAAGAAAGAAAGGCTGACCATTCTGTCCATATTAAGGTTGATTGATGATGGAAAAGGAAAAAAGGGCGTGGCTTAAAAAAGAGTACCCAAACCATATAAGTTCCGGTTTTTGGACCTCCAAAATTCAGGAATTTTTGTTTGCTCAGCTAAAAGTGAATTTTTTCGGCTTATGGTCTTATAAAATTCTCTAAATTTTTGCCTGCGGCGCTGGAAAAGAATGAAATCTGGTTTCTTGGCTTTTAAAATTCTAAAAATTTTTGCACTGAGTAGGGCTCCCCGAGCCTTCGGGTTTGGGATCGTTGGGCATGAGCGTTTGCCGGTCAGGGCATGTCGTGGTCCGGGGTCGTGGTTGACTTTTGGGTCGGGGTTTGGGGTCATGTGCGAGAATCAATTATCTCCTGTCGTTGGGAATATAATTATTTTCTCTTGGCAAAATGTATTTTTAGAATTCAATCATGGATGTTTAACCGCAGAAATTAGGGAAAATTAGGGACGGATATCCGCGGATTTGGAGCATCATATCCGTATCCATCCGTATCCGTCCGATTTTTAAAAAAACACTATCCATATCCGTCCGTATCCGCGGATACCCGCGGATATCCGGATATTATCCGTATCCATGCACCAGTCTGCTTTTTTCTATTTTTTTTACCTTGATAATATTAGAGAAAATTTTTATGTGAATTATTCTCCCTTATTTTTCATTAGGCTTCTATATCCCTTATAATGCCTCCATCCCAAAACTTCTATATAACAATGAGGTAACAACAAGTTCGCTTAATCTCAGTTTGTCATTCAAATTAATCATGATATAATTTTTTAGTACTCCATATTTGTTATTGAATGATGTAAATGAGTTTTTCCATATTTTTCAATGACATACATAATCCCTTTTGATACTTGCCTCTTGGAAAATAAAGGAAAAAGGGAAGTAAATATGGAAATATGGGCAGAAAATAAAAGGGGAAATGAACCGAAGAATTACTTGGAGCTTCAGAAAATATTCGGGCAGGGGCTCTCAATTGATGGCTCAGGCTCCGGATATAAATATACTGCAATCATACATTTAAATAATTTATTGTCAATTAAAGTTATTTTTTTGCATTTAATCTTAAAGATTAGCCAATTTCAAAATTTATTATATCTTTGCATGGTTTCATTGTTATTTAAAATTTTAAAATTGATGTTATCATCGTTTCATTAAAATTCAGTTAAGCACATTCTTCTCTACGACAGAATTTTATACTGAAATAAATATCTAATAATTTTTATAAATAAATATTTACTTGTATCATCAACTAGTTTTGGACAGCCCGGCGTACAACATATATTCATACAACCAGGATCGTCACAACATTCACAAACAATACTTGCTATTGCTGAGCATATTACTAAAACAATTAATAATAATTTATTCTTCATTTTATTATGTCTAAATTAAATTTAATTAAAATTAAATAAAACTTTATCAAACTAAAATTTTATACTTATTTATATACTCAAAAATTTAATGCCTGTTCAAATAATAGAAGTACAATCTGTTACAGAAATTTTTTGAAAGTTTAATGGATTTGACCTTCTGCAGATTATTCTAAAAATAATCAAGATTAAAAAAGACCACACACATTCGATGTTTAAACAGGCATTAAATTTTTGATTATATAAACAGGTATAATATTTTAGTTAGATATAGTTTTACAGGGTGCGGCAAATTAAGGGAACTTTTTCTTTTGCTTATATCTCGCTTCAATCTTTACGAAATTTGATAATTTCTTTAAATTTTATTTCTAACACTCTAAGAAAATTTTTGATACTAAAATTCGTTTTAATTTTTATAATTTAACCTGCTTAATTTTGCTTCAAAGTTTGAGTAGAATTTTTTTGTTAAAAGATGGCCTGGGTTAATGTTAAGATTTTGATATTTGAAAATTTTATGTCATTCGAATAAGCTCTTCAAAATAATTCGAATATTAATTAAACAAAACTTTTATCTGGTCCATGAGCTGAGATATGGATTTTTAAAAGATAGATATGAAAATACGTGCTTAATTTCAATTTTTTAGGTGAAATTTTTAAAAATGTTTTTCTGGATTATTTCGATGCTTCTCATTGAGATAAGTCGTTTGGTACCAAAATTAGTATGATTGGACGACATTGAGCAAAGTTATGACAAAGTAAACTTTGTCATAAAAATGTTTTTGACGCGTTTAAATATTTGGATGTATATCTTTACTAATCTTGGACCAAATTTCTATTGCTTGGTACCAAAAACTTTCTTAGAGTTTTAGGAAAAATATAAAAAAATATATCAATTTTCGTAAACTTTTTCTTTATGAGCAAAAGAAAAAGTTCCCTTAATTTGCCGCATCCATGTTTTTAATTTTAATTAAATTTAATTTAGACATAATAAAATGAAGAATAAATTATTATTAATTGTTTTAGTAATATGCTCAGCAATAGCAAGTATTGTTTGTGAATGTTGTGACGATCCTGGTTGTATGAATATATGTTGTACGCCGGGCTGTCCAAAACTAGTTGATGATACAAGTAAATATTTATTTATAAAAATTATTAGATATTTATTTCAGTATAAAATTCTGTCGTAGAGAAGAATGTGCTTAACTGAATTTTAATGAAACGATGATAACATCAATTTTAAAATTTTAAATAACAATGAAACCATGCAAAGATATAATAAATTTTGAAATTGGCTAATCTTTAAAGTTAAATGCCAAAAAATTACATTAATTGACAATAAAATATTTAAATTATGATTGCAGTATATTTATATCCGGCTCCGGAGCCGGAGCCAACAATTGAGAGGGCCTGCTCGAATATTTTCTGAAGCTCTTTTTCTATTTAATAATTTAGTCCAATAATTAACATTTTTTATTCATATAAAAATTTAGGCTTGACTTCGGCTCATTAACACACCTAAACTCATGTTTTTCTTGTCTAAAAAGATGTGGGAAGATAGAATATCAGTATAAAAGTGCTTAAAATGGTCCTCTTTTGTATTTTTCCCGGATTTTTAGACCCCTGAAAATTCAGACCCCTGAAAATCCGGAAAGCATAAGGGGGACCAAGCTGATTTTTGGGCTGATTTTTTTTGAACGAATATTAGCTAAACAAATAGTTGAATTTTTACAAAAGAAAGGGTTTTTCAGTAATTAACAATTATGTTCTTACAAAATAGATCCACTTCAACTCAATTACTTACAGTCATGGACGAATTCTTTTCGGCGATAGAAAATAGAGAGAAATAGACTTTAAAAGGGCATTCGATAAGTTCCAATTTCAAAACTTTTAAAAAATATATGAAGCTGAGATAAATGTAAAGATATTTTTATTAAAAACTTCTTAACAAATCGGAATTATAACGTAAAATTTAATGATGAATTTTCTAATAACTTTTAAGCCACTTCTGGTGTTCCACAAGGGAGTGTAATTGGTCCCATATTATTCACAATATTTATTAATGATTTACCCACTTTTCTACCCACTTTTCTACAAACTGAGATTAAGTGACCTTGTTGTTACCTCATTGTTATATAGAAGTTTTGGGATGGAGGCATTATAAGGGACATAGAACCCTAATGAAAAATAAGGGAGAATAATTCACATAAAAATTTTCTCTGATATTATCAAGGTAAAAAATAGAAAAAAGTTTTATAGTTTTTATATAATATTTTACATGTAATTTAATTAACATTGATCTGATTTAATGCATTTTTTTAATTCTTTATTATTTAACTTATATTTATTAATATTTTTTACCATTTTAGTGTATATTAATTATACCGTGTGGTTTGCATAATAATTAAATTTAATAAAATTAAAAAAATACTCTCTAATATTATCAGGTAAAAAAAAAAGATAGAAAGAAAAGTTTTATATGAACAAATGTTTAAAAATCAGTAAAATAATTTAAAAATTGTACTTTAATCCTTTCCTATTTAATAATTTATGACCAATCATTAACATATTTTATTTCTTATAAAAAATTAATATTATAATATATTCAAAATTAGCAGGTGATAATTATGTTAGCCAACATAAATTTTAATAAATATATAAAAAGTTTTAGTCCATACATGCTTAATTATTAGTATAATAATTGTAGAATCTGACAAATAATTTCCTCTTTATTTTATTTTTGTTAAATATGAAATTAATTCTCTTAATAAACTGGCTGGCATATATTTTATTCATATGTATATATATAAATAGTCATCTTCTCTCTTAAATTCATCTTCTCTCTCTTAAAATTAAAAAAAACAACCATTCATTGACGAAAAGTCCGTTGACGGAAAGTCCTTTGACGAAAATTCGTGCCACATTTTCATCCTTTGAATAAAAAAGATTGGCTGAGTTATTTTATTTATTTAAACAATATTTAGCTGATTGCCAAATAAATATAATTTAAATTTCTATTGCATGAAATTACTAATTTAATTTTTTAATTCAAATTTAATTCTTTTTTTTTTTAATTTTACGCAAAACTCACTTCAATTACAGTGCGTTACATAAACATACGTTCACCCCTAATTTTTTACCTAACTCCATTTTGAATAGTCGGATTTATTTCAAATTTCGAGAAAATATAGCTAATTCGATTATAATTTGAGAAAAAATTATCAAAATGTCAAAGCAATTTTGAAAAAAATTTTATTTCAAATTTTTAATAAAACTAGTGTTACTTAAATATTAGTTCACTTTGAGAACCCCTGTAAAAGTCTAGTTTCCACCTATTGTAAAATTCTACAAAAAATACCGTGAATATGTCTATCGATTGTATAAAAAATAAAAAAAGAATTAGGGCTCTATCAAATTTCAAAGTCGAGATCTCGATACCCTAAAAATCAACGTAAAACAGGGTGTATGTCACTGTATGTCAATTTCTCTTTTGAACAGGGTTTCGATATCTACGGATTTTTCCTCATTTTGTGGTTTTTTGATAGGGCGATGAGGATTATTTTTTAAAATGCGGATTTGCGGATTTTTGTGGTCTTTTGAAGATTATGAGGATTTTTTATATTTTCTTGTGGTTTTTAGCAAAAATGTCATTATTTTTCCGCTAAGACCTTCTAAAATCCTCAAAATTTTCGCTGCGGCGCAAAAAAGGAAAGAATCTGTGTCCTTGATCTTCCAAAATCCTCAAAATTTTTTACCAGGCCTGAAAATGAACGATTTTTGGCTTAAGGATCTTCCAAAATAAAAAAATTTTCGCCTGCGCCGCTGAAAATGGAAGAAATAAAAATTTGCGACATCTTCCACGACAAAAATGCAAGTGTAATTTTTCAGATAGTTGTTGGATTTTCATAAGATGATCATTAGTAATAAAAAATTGCTTAATTCAATTGTAGAAGACGAAAAATACAATGCATAAAGTGATTTTAATTCAATTTTTGTGTTTGATAATTTTTTGCGGATATTTGATATAAAATGCGGATTTTTCGATCAATCTTGCGGATTTTTAAAAATTCGAGATCGAAACCCTGCTTTTGAATAATTTTAAAATTTTTTCTCATGTAAATTTATTCTCTTTTTTTAAACATTTGTTATGTTAATTTAAATAAATTTTATTTAAAAAATTTTATTTAATTTTCTTTGCATAATATTTTTTTCTTCTTTTTCTGAAAAGAAAAGAAAAGACAGATGTTTAAAAAAAAATTAAAACTTGTACTTTATATTTGCATATGTACTTTACCATTTAAATATGTACTTTCCCATTAAATAATTAAAAGAATTAATTTCAAGCCAGCAATTTAATTAAAATATTTTATTTATTATAAAAAATTAAAATTATATATTCAAAAATTGCAGGTGAAGACAAGACTAACTATTATATTATGATTAATAAAAAATTATAAAGAAAAGTTATTCCATTCGTGTTAATTATTAAGCATGGAATAGTACAATTAATTTTATTTATTTTAATTTTTAGTTTAAATTTCAAAATTCACCCTCTTAACAAACTGGGTGGTAACTAGAATTATTATTAGATGAATAGAAAATATTTTTCAACTAAAATTTCATATTCGTGATAAAATTTTTAAGATATTAACCTCTGATAAAGTATACAAATGACAATAAATCGTGATATAAGAAAAAATTATTTGAATGTATTTTCTATATTCTTCTGTACAATTTGTGTTTTTATACTTTTAATTTTGGTACGCCCTTTACACAAATTTTCAAAGGAAAGAACTGCTCTTTTTATTTTATTTAGCAAGGTAAATTTTATAACGATCATGGTTACATAATTATGTTTTTCAATTATAATGGATAATTTTTTTATGAATAAATAATCCCAAAAATTTAATGTTACTACATACTCCATCCTTTTTTATCGAATGATTAGGGACTATGCATTTTATAAGCTTGACTAATGTTGGAGGTATGTAGAGAGATTTATCTCCTGCCAACCCTGTCATTGCCTATTGGCGATTTCCAATAAGCCAAGATGTAAAACGCCGCCTACTCTGCCAGCGACAAGATATAAAAAAGTTATGCCGGAGGCTAAATGCATATCATAGTATATGCACACCATCATAAAATGCACACCATCATAAAGTTTATGCCAGGGCTAATTTTCGGCGTTTGGCGCCAAAATAGGGAAAAGGTGCCAAACGCAAAGCGCCAGTCGCCATGACGCTCAGCCCGGTTACCCAATAGTTATGTTACAAACGCACAATCCTGATCTATTGTAAAGTACTTTAAGTTTTAAGCCTATAAGTTAAGTTTAGGATTTAGCTTATCATTTTAATTGAACACCTTTTTCCTTTAAGTAAATATTACATAAAAATTTCCAGTCATGTGCAAATATAACATATCAATTCCTTCAAATCTATATTAGTATATATCAATATTATCCTCAATTTATGGCATCATTTTGGAGCCACTTTTTTATATCACCATTATCGTCTGTTTTAACTACATCAATCTATGTGCATGTGACTGGATTGGCACTAAATCGCTTCCATGCAGTCTTCCTCCCTTTTAGTTATCAAAAAATTTGGAAAAAAAGGTATGTACATCTTAGTATTTTGTTGGAAATGAAAAAATATCACTAAAAACTTTTTTAAATTTTAGAAATATTAAATTCATTATTTCTGTTTTATGGCTTATAATACTTCTTTGGAGTGCGGTAATATATCTTGGATATACTTTTCAAATTCCCCAAAATAATTTTTTGAGGTTAAAAATAATATAAGATATATTATAAAATTTATTTAATTCTATAAAGTATATTCATTTATGGAGTATTCATGATTGGTGATTTACCGTTATTGACTGCTTTATGTTTATCAGCTCCCATATATATTGCTGTGCTGTCAAAATTTATCTATGATTACAGTATGTTATAAGAATATCATTTGATAAATACGACTTTTAATACAGTTGACCTAACTATGATACTAATAAGTTCAGGATAAATTCAGGCTTAGTTAGGCAGCTGACTAAACGATACTTAAACATTATATACATAATTATAAGATACTATTAACTTGTCATATGGTTATCTTATAGTAGGGCCAGCATTTCCAATTCCCGTAACATTTGTTAGAAAATTTTTAAAAGCCCCTAAAAATAATTCTAGAGACTGGAAAGATGCAAAGTTTAGAGGACAATACTAAAAAAGAACGAATTAAAATATTAGCTGTTTGTTTGGTAAGCCTAATTCCTTGCCCATGGTATATATGTATGTACAAATTAAACGTGATTATTGATGCAAATGTACAAGACACAACTACTTCAATTATTGTATCCGTTTTATTCAATACAAGCCTAACTATCCTTCAATGTATTGAAGAAATTTGTTTGGTTATTATTTCTGAAGATTTTCGTCTAGTAGTCAAAAGTCAATTTATTAAAAAGAATACTGCAACTAATGTCAGCACAAATGTTATTATTGTTAAACAAAAACTTCCAACAAGAAATAATGAGAATATAAAATGAAAATTTTGCTAAATAAGAAAAGACATTCTGAATGAGCATCAAAATAAAATTTTAAAATGTATGTAAAACATTAAAAACGTTAAATAAATATGTATAAAAAATACTTGAATACTTAAAATATTTGCATACAGAATTAAGCAAGAAATCTTTTATAACTATTATAGTTCAAAATATATGCTTATGTTTAAGGGTACTTTGTTCATGAACCACCCCCTAATCTCTCTCGAGATGGTGCGAACTTTTGCCAAATTTTCATCCGCCTTTAACTGTGACCGCGCAAAGTGTAGGTACTTCTAAAATTCTTGATTTTATTTGTTCTTATTTGGTTCTCTATCATATAAGCTTTATTGATCTCATTAACTTTAATTTAAATAGCGTCCTAAAATTTTTTGGGTCCTCTGCAGAGGTGGGTCGGAACAATCAGAGGTGCCGGAAATCGGAACTGTCGGAAATCGGAAATGGGTCAAAAGTGGAACTCGGAAATTTTTCCAAAATTTCGGAAATCGGAAATCGGAAGGAAAAAAACGTAGTAAATTGGAATTCCGACCACCTCTGGTCCTCTGTATATACGTAAATGTATTTTGCCACATTTTATTTCAAGCTAATCATTTTTTAAATTATGGTGATATTTTTTCATAATATTTTCATAATAACCTCCTAAATCTCCAACATAACGTTCCATCGTTGGTGATTTTAATGAACATGGACGAAAATTCTCTTGTCCTCTTTCACGTATCCAAGAATTTACAACCCATTTATCTCCAATTAAAACTGGGCAAGCTGCATGCCTAATTAAATTATCATTTAATTTTTATAAAAATGCAAAAACATTGTTCTTAAATCTCCATCTCCATTTCTTAACAAATTATACCAAAAAAGAGCATCACGTTTAGATGGTTTAGCAATTGTATTTATTTTATTAAAAATTGTATAGCCACCCTTTTCTGGTGTAGTTAAATAAAATAGAACAGTTGCGATTCTATTACCAATTCCCATACTATGATTCTTTGAAGATTCGTTATTCTTTAAAAAAATTATTATAGTTTAAAAATTATTATCGTCTAATAATTTAATCATTAGAGTGAAAGGGAGAACACAAGTTTTAAATTCAAGATCATCTCATTTTTGTCTAATATATGAATTCAAAATATTAATAAGTTAAATAACAAGTTGGTTTAGCAAAAAAATCAAAACTAGGGTTGTCTGTTAACACTCGAACTGAACCGAAAAAGCGAAGAATTTCGTTTGTTTGTCGGTACGGTTTTGTTAACCGAAGAATTTGGTGAAACATAAATCCCTATGTTAAAATCTCCATGTTTTTTTCCAGGTTTAGGGTTGAAAATCAATGGAATATTATTTCGAGGGAGGGATATCGAGTTGGGTGAATTATCATGGGATTTGGGTGGATTAAGACTTTTCTGCACAGTCTTGAAAATTTTTGAGAATTTTGGAATTAAACGAGCTATTCCTTTTTTCCACGAAGCCATTACTTTTTCAAATAAAATTGAATGAAATAACCCTAGAAAAATCATAATGCGGTTCATATTGTCCAGCAATTCCATAATTTCCAATCTATAAATTACAAATAATATTAAAATCTAAAGTTATATTTTTTGCCTGTAAAGCTTCACCGGCCTTCATATTTAAATTTGTCATTAACGACAAACGCTTAGCTATTTGTTTAATAATTGGATGAGATTTCTGGGTGATCCAGGCGCTTAATTTATTATTATACAAAATTTTTAAATTATTTAAAAAACTTCTTGCTTATCCGATAGCTGGCTATCATTTGTCCACCAGTCGAAGAGTTTTGAACCACAGATCTATGCAAACTTGGTAATGAAATGTTTATTAATGTTTTAATTTCTTCATCGGACATAACATTACGAAATATAACAACTAATGGCTCGAAATGAATAATTTCGACTTTAATTGGAGCCAAACGAATAAAAGGACGATCCATTTTGTAATAACAATAAAGTTTTGATATTTCTGTTATATTCTAAAATTGAAATTTTTAATTAAATTTACAAAATAAACGGGGCTTTATTCAGTCTCGTTTTCAATTATTTATTCCCTGATTTACTCACATGGCTCAATAAGAAAGATTAGTTATATTCACCTACTTGTATATATATTTAAAATATTTTTTCCATTGTTAGAAATTTTTATAAATAATTTGGCAATAAAAGTTTAATAATAAAGGTTTATGAGTCCCCTGACAGTTTAGGTTGTAAGGAAAAATTTTGGGCAACATTTCCGCATCTCTTCATGTGTATTTTTTCACATTCCTGAACGGGTGCTTGCAAAAGCGACTTCAAACTTTTTGATTTTTAAGCTCAGACCCTTGCCTCTAAAATAGACCATAAGTAGTAATCCATAAATTCAAATCCAGTAGTACGTTTGTTTTATTTGAGACTAGTTAAGACCGAGTAAATTGGATGAGCAACAGCTCTTGAACTCTTTAGTCTTATAAGCAGAGGATAAATTTTGCTGAAGTCCAGTCCCCATGCCGAAAGTAGTTCGGACTTTAGTTAGCTCGATAGCTCGAACCTATTTAACTGTATGAACCCTTTAGAACCATCCGTAATACAGCCCCAATTATTCAATAATAAAAATATTTTTAAATTAAAGCACTTGTTCTAATTCACCACGACAAAGCTTTTCATAACTTATTCGATAACTTGCATTCAGGTAAGGAGTATTCGCAATTCTTGTATTGTTTAAGAGAGGTATATTTTTACGAAAATCTTCCTCGGAGACTCCATTTTCAAATAATTCTTTTTCGTATAATTTTGAATTATTTAAAGCACTTGGATATAATGGATCTTAATAAAATTTCTTAATTTACATATCTGTAATTGATTAACCAATTTCAATTAATTTATCATTAATTAGTAATGCTAGTATTAAATTTCCTTGCTTATACAAAGAAATTGACAAAATATTTAAAATATCTGGTAGATTACTCCCATTATTTATATTCGATTTTTCATTTAGTTTACGATGATATGCCTCTTGCATCCATAATATTGAGTGATAATAATCCTTTTAATTAAATATTTTTATACATATTTTTATTTACCTTATTCATGTATGCTGCAAGGCCTATATCATAACAATCCTTTGCTAAAATAAAAAAATTTTATTAAAATAGATAGTTTATCTAGGCAACCAATTTTTAAATATACTATTGGCGGTAAGAAAACCAGTCCCTGAATGTTTCAGTCCCGAGTTCTATAACTCGAGAAAGTTGTAGTTTTTGGAACTCTTGGTATAGTTGGATAGAGAATTAATTAAGCTACAAAATAAGCTATTGATCGAAAAATTTGATCTACAGTTACCAAAGTTATGATTAAAAAACATAAAAAAATGACTTTTTTAAAAAATGGCCGTTTTTTGATAATATCTTCATTATCAGTTGATAAAATTATTTTATATTTGGTATCATTTTGTAGAGAATTTAATCCTCTATGTAAAGGTACTAAAAGTTCAATAAATTATTTCAAAATTCTCGAGTTACAGACTGGGGACTGAAACGGCCAGGGACTGATGTGGGACGCTCCGTACTATTGGTTATCTTTGCTTATTTTTACTAGTGTTCGGCAAATGACCTTTTCCGGTATTCGGTATCGGTATACCGAAAAAATACCGATACCGAAAAATACCGTTTTTTACAAAAATTGACCGGTACGGTATCGGTATCGGTATACCGGAAAAATACCGATACCGGAAAATACCGTCTCAACATTTTCGGTATACCGGCCGGTATTCGGTATTTTTTAAAAAATTTTATAAAATTTTTCAAATTTTATTCTTAAAATTTTAACAATAAATCTTAACAATCTCAAGGACTTGAGCTTCTTCTAATCGATCATAGGCAAGATTTGAATCAGCAAAATGTCCAACAATTGCTCGACATTTAGCTAATTGAAAAATACAATGCCCCCTCCATTAGAATACCCTGCTTTAATAGTATGTCCCCTGTAGGATGATTGAAAATTACTATGCCCCCACAATTAGAATATCCTCCTTTAATAGAATGCCCCAACAGGATAATTGAAAAATACAATGCCCCCTCTAATAGAATGTCCCTATACATATATCCTTTTTCAGCGCCGCAGGCGAAAATTTTGAGAATTTTGGAAGACAAGAAGACAGATTTCTTCCTTTTTCAGCGCCGCAGGCGAAAATTTTGAGAATTTCACAAATACCGAAATACCGGAAAATACCGCGGTATTTTTTCGAGGACCGGTACGGTATCGGTATCGGTATACCGAAAAAATACCGAACCGAAAAATACCGTTTTTTTCAAAATTTGACCGGTACGGTATCGGTATCGGTATACCGGAAAAAAATACCGCGGTATACCGGGAAAAATACCGCGGTATACCGTACCGTGCCGAACACTAATTTTTACCTTACATCCTCTAAAATATTTTTAAAGCTAAGAAATATGGAAATTTTCTTGGAAATATGGAAATTTCTGGAAAATTAAGGTAAAAGAAAAATCTGTTTACTAAATTTGTAACTCACAATTCATTTGATTTTTTATACTAATATCTTCAATAATTCCATTAGCTAAATCTTTTGTTTTTAATTTATAAATATCTTGTAACCGGAATAGTCCTTGAATTGCACCATCTAAATCATCCTATTTAATTTGAAATTTTATTAAACTACAAAAAATAAAATTTTTATGCAGGGTGCCATAAAAGAAATTTTCATAAATAACGAGTGTGTTACCTTTATGCAGGGTTTCGATATCTGCGGATTTTTCCTCATTTTGAGGTTTTTTGATAGGTCGATGAGGATTATTTTTAAAAATCCGGATTTGCGGATTTTTGTGGTCTTTTAAAGATTGAGGATTTTTTGTATTTTTTTGTGGTTTTTAGGATAAAATGTCATGTTTTGTCTTCATGACCTTCCAAAATTTAAAAAATTTTCGCCTGCGGCGCTGAAAATAGAAGAAATCTGGCTTCATGGCCTTCTATAATTCTCAAATTTTTCGTCTGCAGCGCAAAAAATGAAGGAATCTGTGTACTTGTTCTTCCAAAATCCTCAAAATTTTTTACCTAACCTGAAAATGAAAGATTTTTGGCTTAAGGATTTTGCAAAATTAAAAAAATTTTCGCCTGCGGCGCTGAAAATGGAAGAAATAAAAATTTACAACACCCTTCGCGACAAAAATGCAAGTGTAATTTTTCAGATACCTAATTGTCGTAGTGATAAAAAATTGCTTAATTCAATTGTAGAAGACGAAAAATATAATGCATAAAGTGATTTTAATTCAATTTTTGTGTTTGATAATTTTTTGCGGATTTTTTCGGTCAAATTTGCGGATTTTTAAAAATTTGAGATCGAAACCCTGCCTTTATGTCACCCTTTACACTAATCCGCAAACTTAATCATTTACTACTTTAAAAATTACTTTAGTAGGAAACCGAGTCTTCCTTTGCATCGAAATATTTTTTAGATAATTTTCAGCCATATCTGATTTAATTAATTTTTTAATTTCCTCCCATTTCATTGATAACTTTTTAATTACTCTTAAAGCATTTAACGGATTCAAAACACTTTTTGGTTCTAATTCAAATAATTCGCTGTCTTCTTTTTCATATTTATTAGCAATACTAAAATAATTTTGTTAAATATCAGTTATTTAATTAATATATAATTTATTTTGAAGGAAATTTTAGACATTTGCCTAAAAATAACTTCTCCCATATAGTAAACCCGTCCTGCATTTATACTATACTTTTATAGATCCTGTCGACTCTGTATATAAATAAATCAAATACCCATTGCTTACTCGGCTTTTGACAGTAAATGGGGAGTATTTTAAAAGGATAGCTCTCCGAGCCTTTGTGGTCAGGATCGTTGGGGATCGGGATTTCTCGGGGTAAGCCTTATGGGTTCGGGTCAGTGTCTTGCGGGATCTGGGAGCTACCCTAACTGTAAAACTTAGTGGTATGTATAATATCTTGTTAAATAACAATTACCTATTTAATTATTATATAATTTGCTTTGAAGCAAATTTTAGGCATTTTGCCTAAAAATAACTTTTCCCATATGGTAAGCCTATTCTTCATTTCTAATCTACTTTTAGAAATTCAGTCGGACTCTGTATATAACCAGATAGCTACATAAAATCACTCTTAATGAGCCACTCTTAAAGCCACTCTTAAGGATGAGTGGCTTTTGAACAGTAAAGGGAACTGGTTTCAAAAGTAGCTGTGTGTATACAAGTGAATCTGATAGTAGATCCTTCAATTAAAGATCAAATAAACTTAGGATATTCAGTGGATATTCACTTAGGATATTCCGATTAATTTTACTATAAATTTTATTGAATCTTATTAAATACATTTTTAATTCTTCCAAACGTTTATTTTCTAATGAAATATAATTTTGTATAATTTTTGGAATTTCTTTTTCTATATGAATAATTTGTTGTAATTCTGCAGATGATGTAAATAATTCTTGTGTATTTATTATTTTAATAAAAATAATTAAATAAAATAAGGATAAATAGCACATTTTTTCCTTTAAAAAATTACATAAGAAAGTTATCTTAGACGAGATTTAAGACAACAGAATATTAATACGAAAACTAATTACGGTTCTGTCGCCAAATAACTGTGCAAAACTAGAGTTCAGCGGTATCGGGATTTAGAGAAAACCCGGGATCGGGATTTAGAATGGTGATCCCGGTCCCGGATCCCGGCTCGGGATTGAAATTGGCCGGGATCAGGATCATGATATATATTTCGGGAGCGGGATCAGAAAAATCGGGATTTGAAAAACCCGGGATAATCTCGCCCGATCCCGACCGGGATCCCGATCCCGCTGAACTCTATGCAAAACACCCAATTTAAATGAATTGAATGTCTTAAATCCTAATATTTTACTTTCCTAATTTATATTCTCTTTAATGTTTAGAATAAAATATAAAATAATTTTAGAATAATTCATTATAGTTCGGATTGACTATAATAACTAGAGTTTGAACCCGGGCCGGTCCCGGGATCGGGTCTTCCGGGCCCGGTAGCTCGGAAACCGAGTATTTTGATAAAATCCGGTTTTTCGGGTTTCCTGGGTTTTAGCCCGGAAACCCGGCCCGGGTCCGATTGGAAGCAGGGTGGCCCTTTTACCCTATTTATAGAGGATTTTCCCTATTTTTGACATTTTCGCCCTATTTTTTCCCTATTTTCTCATTTGCCATATTTTTGCCCTATTTTTACGATCTTGTAAAATTTTAAAAATTATTCGGATTTTGTGAGAAAAATAGTAAAAATGAAGGATTTCTGACTTACTGGCCTTCCAAAATTCTCAAAATTTTTGCCTGCGGCGCAAAAAACGGAAAAAATATGGCTTCTAGCTTCCTAAAATCTTCAAAATTTTCGCCTGCGGCGCTAAAAAAGGAAGAAATTTGGCTTCTTGGTCTTCCAAAATTATCAAAATTTTTGCCATATTTGAAATTTTAATTATGTTTAAGTTTTTAAAGCTATGCCCTAATTTTTGCCCTATTTTTGCCCGATTTCGCCCTATTTTTGCCGATAGGCCTCTTTACATGTAATACAGTCAATTTTGTCGTTCTTTAAACACTTTCCACATCCTTGTGTTACTAAGAAACGTAATAATTTAATTCAAATAAGGTCAGACCACGCGATAAGTTATCAATTTGGGGTCTTCAACCGTCAAATCTTATAAAGAAGGGTACCTTTAATTGGTGACATCACTTAGGCACCTTCTCTCCTCCGCCTAATGGCTAACTACATTGTGTAAGGCTTAAAGGTGTAATCCTTGAGAAAGTGATAGAAACCCCGTCTAGAGAGAAGGTGCATATAAGCTAAAGGAAAATAGGGAAAAGCATCTTAGTTGATGTTCATTCCAACTTAGTTCTTCATTAATCAATGGCCTAGTGTTCGGTCGGCTATAAGCCTGACCAAGTGGTTAACCAATCCACCCCGCTCGCTTGCACTACCTCTGGGAATTCTATTCACCGCACGCATAACCAACATCTCTCTTAATTAGGGCTGGCCCCTCTAATTAATAATTTAATATTGGGAACGTCTCTTAAATAGAGGTTTATTCACTAGATTGAGTGTATTTTATATGTGAGGATAAATGTAAATTAATTCCCTACCATTCCCAGTTGTAAAATTCCTCGAAACAAAACATTTATCTCTACAAACTCTTGCCCCTTTATTCATTTTTGTTTCATTCTCCAACTTCACCAAACAAAACATTTGCTTCTCAAAAAACTTTTCAGTATTACACAAAGGACCCTTATTGCATTCTGCGCATTGAATTCCACTTAAATTTGTTCCATTCAATCTTTTGAAGAGGGACACATTAGATGTATTTTTAAAGAATTCGTTGTTGACTGGACATTTTCCACAATCGTAATAGAAATCATTGCGATTCTTGACTGAAAATGAAAGCTTTATAGTAAGAGCGAGGTAAAAGCTTATTTTGGGTAGGCATCGATCCTGGGACTTTTTGGAAGTTTTTAGAGACGCCTTTGCTCATAACGTACGTGTGCTATGCTCTACAAACTGAGCTAACCACTTTTTTAATAAATCTTGAACCACAGCCTTCAGAGCATTATAAATTAGAGGTCGGCGAATCGTGTATCGGGATCCCGCGTGATAAATTTTGCTTAAAAATTTTTGCGGGACGGGATCCCGCGGACCGATCTCTATGACGTCCCGCGCCGATCCCGTCCTGCTCCGACCTCTATTATAAATGCTTCCCTGCTTTATCTCCCTCCGTCTTACAGTACTTATATTTATCGTTTTCATATTTTTTAGTTTTTCAATTGAGATTTTAGCATTAACAACACCCATATTATGAATTATAGAAAACCGTAGTTTGTCCTTATTTGATAGTACCTTTATTATTATTATTCAATTTCAAAATATAACAATCATTTTTACGGCATTCTTTAACTCCATTAATTCCTTCAACGCTTTTACAATAATAAATATCCGTCCAATTATTACAACGATTATCTTGACATTCTTTACACGATGTAGAATTACACTTTCCACATCCTCTGTTTTCTTTAAAAATATTTTTAAAAAATTTTTTTAGAAATTTATCTAGTCAATGCCTGTGTTATTCTTCATTCTCTCCACAAAACAAGGAGTTTCAAACGATGTTTTACATATAGTCCCATTGTTACCCAAACATTGTTTTGGAACAAGACTTTCCTTATTGCAATATTTTGTGTTACATTCTACACAGTCTGTGTTATTTGGACACTTGCCACAATCTTGTTTAACTAAAAATTTTGTTGAAAATATGAGTAGATAAAGATTAAAGGACAGATATTTGCGGACCAGCTTGACATATTCTAATTTTTCGACATCCTTTTATTTAATATTTATTTTCCGAATGACCCGGGACAGTTCATTTGATCTTTCACGTTTTAGTCAACTGTCGCATTTTGCGAATTTTTGTAATTTAATTATTTTTTCCCACAGCTTTTAAAAGATGTCCATACAGATAACAATCCTTATAAAAGCTAATAAACTTCCTATTCTCACACTTTTACATTCCTTTCCTATACTTAATCATTCTCTCTCTTAGGATTTTTTGACTGCTTTTTAGCCTTATTCTCCGATCAATCTTACATATTTGTTTAAATAAATAAATTTATTGAATTGTGTTAGAATTTACTGAGCTTTAGGGTTTTATTTCGGAAATATAAATTTCCCTTTTCCGACACAACTCTGTTCAGTCGCCCTTTTATAAACCTCGATTCGAAAACAACGGAAGTATATATAGAGAGAATAGATGTGATTAAGAGGTATTTATAGGATTAAAGGGATATCTTGGTTTTAAGAGAGATACTGAGCGATTTGGGAAATGTAAAAGAAAATCCACAAGTGTCTTCTCCTATTTCATCTACAAACCTTTCCCATCTTTGTCTCTCATTACAAAACACGAATCTTTACAAACTCTCTTCATTCCAACAGGTTTAGGCATATTTTCAGTCTTCCATAAACAAAACTTTGATTTGTTGATAAATTCCTCAGTGTTACATAATGGACCAGTATTACAGTCTACACACTTCTTTTCACGATGTGGGACATCACACTTTCCACAACCGGAATCGAATGCTACAAATATATTTATTTTTGTCAAGGTTCAACATTCTCGATGCTAAATCAACAAACTTTGATAATGTGTTTGTTCTACCGTATACTACTACTAGTACTCTAAATATAACAGTATTATTACCTAGTAGTCAACCTAGGCATATCTCTGACTATCTTTTGGACGGAGCTTTCAGTATATTCTGAATTTTACCTTTTTCTTTCTCATCCAAAGGAGCAATGTAGCACCAATCTTCCTTGCATTTTTTATTCCCATTCTTTGTCATACAAAATGTACAAAAATCAAGTTTATCATTACAACGATGTCCGTTGTTGCATGTTATACAAGTAGTATTACGGCACTTACCACAACCCTTTTTTACTGTAAAACAATGAAATTTTCCGTCTTATACTTAAAATACCTTTATTATTTTCTATAATCTCCGAATAACAATAATCTTCGTATTTATTTTTACAAGTCTTAGGCTTGGTTCCCTGATAAGAATAATCGTATATTCCATCCAGACACTGTTTATAAACATGTTTTTCCTCGTTGCAATAATCAGTTTTGCAGGCATAACAATCCTTAGTATCCTTCCCCTTGCAACTGCCACAGCCTTTCCACACTTAAATGATATCATTATTAAACTTTTATATATTATATACAATGTCCATTCGAATCTCTATAAACAAAACATTCTTTATCACATTGTTTTATCGCCTTCTTATATTTCTCCTTCTGGCTATCTTTAGTGAAACAAAACAATGTTTTGTCAAACAATTCTTTTGTGTTACACAAAGGTTTATCACAAACAGCATACTGAATATCCTTAACTTCTTTGGGTGAATCTCCACAGCCTTGTTCGACTTAAAGATTTTTATTTTGAAAAGGACAAATTTCGGTTAAAAAATATTTAAACATAATGCCAAAAAGATTCAAACGTCTTCATACAAACTTACTATATAAACGCGAGGCGAAAATGCGAATTATAGCGGAAAGACTTTTTAATCTTTCTGCTATGAGATAAATCTCTCGAGATACTTTAATCAAATAATTTCAAAGCTTTGATTTAATTTTCCAAGACCCGTTCTTAATTCATGAACCAGGGAGATCAGGGGATCTGTAGGATTTATAAAGGATATCAACAGATTTAAACGGATATCTGACATTTGAGAGGGGACATTATAAGGAAATTTTTTTTATCTTGATGTTCTATTTTTCAGATCTCTAAAATCTCTTTTCGTTGATTGTGATAGTGTTGGCGGATCATAGGAAATCTCTGAATATCCAATATCCGAATCGAAAATTTAGGATCTCCGAATCGTGAACCGAAATTTTTATTAGAGTAGTTGAGATTGTCCGGACGGAGTTTTGAAATAAGTCCACGCAAGGCGAAACTGGCACACCTCTGGTATATATGTAATCCTTGTAATTCCCTCAGGAATCCTTTCCTACTATAAAATTACCAATTTTATTGTCATAGGATATAAAACATTTCTTCACCAAACACGGCCTTTTCCCTTCATTTGTCTTTCCATTTTTCACTTTTTCATAACAAAAAATTGTTTTAGCCAACAATTCTTTCGTGTTACATTTTAAATCTTTACAATCAACGCATGACTTTTCAATTTTCTTTTCATCACAAGTTCCGCATCCTGCTTTTGAATCTAAATTGGGGATTCTTTACTGTATTTTAATGAATTTAAGTTAAGCTAAAACAAGTATAAGGGAAATGGTCCAATAAAACGCTTGGATGGACTTAATGTCTAAAATAGGGCGAAGCTGGGATCAAAATGGTAGAATCTACTGATTTTCAAAACAGATAGCTTTTAGTTCTCGGATAATAACATCAAATTATTATTTAAACATTTTTCTATTTTATAAACAATATTAAAATACAATAGTTTCATCTTTATCAGACATTCGACAAATGTTCTTCCCAATCTCAACATATTTCTTTCATATTTATTAAAGTAATTGTTTGTACCTTTAGAAATAAAACATTCTGGTTTATTGCATTCTTTTAAGCTTCTCCCTCCATTGTCCAAGCAATAATAGGGAATATTATCTCCAGTATTACACAAATTTCCTGTACAGTCTTTGCATGCTGTAGAACCACAATTACCGCAACCCTTGTTTACTTAATATATATTTTATTAAATTTTTTCTTCTATAAATAAATTATTAGTTCGAACATTTATTATTCAGAATTCTCTCTGTAAAACATTTTGCCCCATGTGTTTTTGTACATGTTTTGCCGTTAGTTTCCCAACATGATTCTGGGACTAACTTTTCTTCATTACAATATTTAGTTTTACAAGTTTTGCAAATTTTGTCGGTCTTGGATGGACATTTACCACAACCTTGTTCCACTAAAATTATTTTTGAATATTTACATTATTATCCAATATATGGCTCTAATCCAGTATATCCGTACAATCGACTTTTCTGCGCCCTATGAAAGTTTATGCGTCCAAACATAAACAATTGGATTTTTCTTAGTATTGCAAAGTTGGGGTATGGTACAAAAACATTTCTTCATCTTCGGGACCTACGCCCACTGGGTCTGGGATTCCTTGCCCTATCCCGCGAACATTCGGAAAGTTATAATTGATTTTCCGTTTTTTTTTAAATGGGCTATAACTTTCCGAAATTTATAGGGATAAGGCAAGGAATGGTCCCAGACCCAGTGGGCGTAGGTCCAGAACATGAAAAAATGCTTTGGTACCATACCCCAACTTTGCAATACTAAGAAAAATCCAATTGTTTTTTGATTCGACTCATATTCTTTCATTGGACACATAAAAGTCGATTGGACGCATAATCTGGAGTAGGGCCAAATATATTTCCATACATTTCCCATCTCCATGTCTATAAACAAAACATTCTTGATCACATTTATTTATTCCTTTAGTATTTTTTGTTTCTTCTTTTCTTTTAATCAAACAAATTAATGAATTGTCAAAAAATTCTTTTGTATTACATAATGATTTACTACATATAACTAACGGTATATCATTTAAGCTAGCAGGTCTTGTGTCGCCACAGCCTCGATAAACTATTTTTAATTATTAGGGATCGGATTTTTAGGTTATAATTAGAGATGGGATTTATATGGATTTCCATATTTTTTCCTGGCCTATTTTAAAGTTTTTACAACCTAAAAATCCGATCCCTATTCATTATAATTATTATTTAAACTTTCACTATTTCGTAGGACACACTGTCGGGAGAGACACACTGTCGAGGAGTTGTAACAGCAAAACTTTAAATAACTAAACTCGCCGGATTTATCCGTCTCACGACGAATCCTAGGTAGAATTTACCTTCATTAAGATTAAAAGCTACATAGCATTTCTTCTTGCCGCATTCCCTTGCTTTCATTGAAATTTTTCCATTACTCTCATAACATCTGAATAATTTATTTAAATCATCCTTTGTATTGCAATTTTTTATGTTGCATTCAAAACAATCAAATTCTCCTTCAGGACAAGTTCCGCAACCAGCAACACTTGTTTGCGGCTTGAAAAATAAAATGTCAACAAAAATCTTGTCTATTTTCATAGTTTTTTTGAGATAGCTATATCAGATTTCTTCGACTTCCCAGTCGTCTCTCTTAGAGATAATTTTGAAAAAACCGGGTCCGGGAACCGGGTTCTTAAGGTCGACCGGGAGTGACTCGGACCGGGAAAACCGAGAATTCTAGTTCCCGGTTTCATCCCGGTTGCTTCAAAAAACCGGTAAAGGGGACCCGAAAACTGGGAAACGGGACACGTTCCGATCTCTAATCTCTAGTGTTTACATTTTCTCCATAATAACACTTTTGTGTCCCAGGAGAGCATATAACATAATATTTTTGATCAGAAGTACGATAACATGCATAAAATTGTTGTCTGTAAAGGTATTCGGAAGCGCATACATGTCCAGTGCAAGTCTTGCATTGTCCATGTACCTGTGGGCAATCTCCACAACCTTGTTTTATATGTTTTTGAAGTATTTCTTCCGAATCTCCTTCTTTAAATGATTTTTTGTGAAAAAAAATTTGGTAATACTTTAGATATCCCTCAATCCTTCTTTATTACCTCAAATCCCTTTATCCTTGATACAACGATATCATGATTAGGGATGGGATTTATATGGACTATCAATCGAAAAATATGGACATATAATATGGACTAAAAATCTCAAAAAATATGGATTGAAATATGGACTAAAATGACTGAAATATGGACTAAAAAACAAAAAATACGAAATATTGATAAAATATGGAAAATATGGACGGAACGCGTAAATATGAAAAAATATGGAAAATATGGATTGATAACTCAAAAACGACCTTATCACCATATGCTAAAAACATGTTTTTTGGACGTTTCACAACCCAACGAGTTCGGGAAAAAATATGGAAATCCATATAAATCACATCCCTAATCATGATATCACTTTAATATTCCTCTTTACTGACTGCTTTTATACTGGACCCACACATACCTAACAGATTGGAAACTATACCTTTAAGAGTTGAAGCTATATAACATCTCATACTCTCACATTTTCTTGCTTTTATAGATGTAATTTTTCCATTACTCTCATAACATCTGAATGCTTTCTTTAAATTATCATTCGTATTGCAATTTTTCGTATTGCAGTCAAAACAATCATGATCACCGTCAGGGCATGTTCCACAACCAACAAATCTTCCATTAGCCTTAAAAAATTCATAGAAAGATTCTTTATAAATAAATCTGTTTACATTTTCTCCATAATAACATTTTCCTGTCCAACGACGGCATACAACATAGTGATTTCTATCAGCAGTACGGAAGCATGCATAAAATTTATCTCTGTAAAATTTTTCAGAATTGCAATATTGTTCGGTGCAAGTATGGCATTGTCCTGATACATAAGGGCAATCTCCACAACCTTGTCTTATATGTTTTCGTAGTATTTCTTCCGAATCTCCTTCTTAATAGAAGTTAATTAAATTGCAAACAAAATTAATGATTCGAAGTTATAAATAAGTAGGGAGTGTACATTGTGTACATTGTACATTTTTGTACACTCCCCTTAATAAGTAGGGAGTGTCAAAACATGCAAATGAATATGTTGCATGCGGATATGCCATGAGCTGAAACGATCAAAAATGGTGTTTTTACATCGGTCCGAGCACTTTAGGACCCGATTCTTAATGCATATTTTTGCATATTTCGACCCTTTCGTGCATATTTGCATATCTGTGCATATTTTGGTAAATTTTGCATATTTTTACCAAAATTTGTGCATATTTTGGCATTTTTTGAGAAATTTGTAGTTAAAAATTAATTTCTAGCAAAATACAAAATTTTTACAAAATTTTTTAAAGAAAATTTTTTGGAAAAATTTTTTCGAAAAATATTTTTGGAAAATTTGTTCCTAAAGTTTTTTTCATAAATTTAAAGTCCGAAAAATGTTTTATAATTGCTCTAAATTGCTATTTTAAAGACTAAATTATCGTTTTTACTTAAAATATTAATTCTTGCAGCAAATATTAATTTTTGAAGCATATTTTGAGTTTTCCGAGCATATTTTGACACGCCCTATTAATAAGCTTCACATATATTCAGGGTGGCCATATCTAAATCACCAAAAAGGGCATGGCTTCTCAAAAACTGGGAAAGAATGTGGCAAAACTTTCAAAAGGGGGCATTATTTTAAAACTAAAAAATACTAAGAATAAAAAAATATTAAAAATTCACTCAAGAATAAAGAGATCATATGCTAGTTATAAAGAGACACACTATATGAAAATTTATAGATATGTTAATTCAATCATTACAAATCAACTACTAAAACCTTGGATGGTTATAGCTACATAACATTTGTTATCGTTGCATGCTCTTACTCTTTCAGTTGCTAACTTTCCCCAACTAACATAACATTTGACAGATTTATCATAATTAGTCTTCGAATTACATTCACTTTCTTTGCAGTCATAACATATGAAATCTACATCGGGACAATTACCACACCCAGCATTTTGTTTACCTTTATTCGAAAATTATACTTTTGGTATGTAGTAATGAAGAAGAGGATGTGCAAACTTTAGCAGTATACCAGGGCTGGGCGTAATGGAAAAATAAAATGCGAAACTTTTCGCGCTAAAAAATGCGAAAGATGCGAAACGCGAAATTGCGAAATTTGTTCAGAAAAATCTAAAAATAAAAAGCGAAACGCGAAATGCGAAACTTTTCGCGCCAAAAAATGCGAGAATGCGAAAGATGCGAAACGCGAAAGCGCGAAATAAGCCCAGCCCTGCAGTATACCCTTAGGTTTAAAAAATGGTATCAGGAACTGAAATAAGTTCAGAATGTTTTTTCTGCCCAAGTGGTTAATAGAAGTTAATTAAAATTGCGAGGATGTTGTATAGGAATGGACTATAATGTTCTCTATGTCATCATTAGAACAGATTTGGTTAAAGTGTTATTCACAGAATTCAAAGTTTTTGTCGAAGTTTTGTCTGACAGAGTTTGGTGTGTTCGAAGTTCTGCCCTGACACGGCGGCGCAAAAGTCGCGGCTCAAATGTTCACTCCAATAAAGTCACGGAAACCTTATTTCTATATTATTTTACCTTGAGCATCCAAGTATATGTAGCAAATTTTTTTTTCGCATATATGCCAGAGTTTTATATTCCCATTTTCATCTTTCATATAACAATAAAATTCTTTTTTGAAATTTTCTACTGTATTACAGTTTTCCCCTTCGCAATCATAACATTGCTCATTCTTATAATTTTTTCGGCATAAACCACAGCCGCCTTTGTATCTACCTTTAATTATAAAAAATCTGATTTTATGAGTAAGTTTTATAGGAATGGACTATATTGTTCTCTATGTTATCATTAGAAGTGTGTTATTCACAGAATTTAAACTAGTCTTTTTCATTAGATTACTTTTTACTTTTACATTAGATCTTTTACATTCATTACATTTCTTTTGCATCATTTTCCTGATTGTATCAAATATTCCAACATAAAATAAATGCTGGGATACAACAAAGAAAAGTAAGAGAATAAGACTTAACCAGAGATCGATTTAGATCTGGATCCTAAGTAATCTCCTTATATCCCTCCAAATCCTCTCTAATACAGATCTTCTCACTATTTTTTCACTATTTCTACATTTTGTAATCTTTTTAAAATTTTTGGCATTTGTAAATAAAATAGAAAAATGAAGGATTTCTAGCATCTTGGCCTTCTAAAAATTTCAAAATTTTCGCCCGCGACGCAGAAAAGGTATTTGACCAATACACTATTTTTGACCAATTTCGCTCTATCCTTCCCCTATTTTTGAAAGGCTACTCCATGCTTTAATGTTATGAAAAGGGTCACTCTGTCTGATACACCCAATATCGATTATGTATTTTAGAATGGGATTATTGGATTACGGGATTTACTGGATTATTCCCTCGGGATTCTGAAAGCAAAGTCAGTACTTTACTTATATAAAGGTAGATAAAAACTTTTTGCATTCTTCATACACTTGATAAAAACTGATATGTATTTATTACCTTTATATACATATTTTTAAAAAATAATTGAGAAAAACATGTCTTATTATTTTAAAAAATGTCTCATCATTTACTTATATATTTAAGAGAATAGTGCGCATAAACCTCTCCTCCTTTACTAATGCCAACAAACCTTTCTGTCCTTCCCATTTAATAATAAAACATGTCCCTTCATGATTCCTACGACAAGCTACTTTTCCTACTCTTGATCCATATTCATTAGAGGAGGCCAAACATGTAAAAAAATTTTCATCGATTAATGCTGTAGAGCAGGCTCGATCAGAACAGTCAATGCAATCATGTTGCATACATATTCCACATCCATATTGTACTTAAAACAATGTATATTCACTATTTAAATTAGGGCTTGACCCCGAATCCTGAGGGCGCGTTTTTCGAGGTGCGTTGGAGGATGACTGACAGAATAACACTCACAATTTATTTTCAGTCATAATCCAACGCACCTCGAAAAAGCGCCCTCAGGATTCTGGGACAAACCCTAATTTAAATCGAAAGGTGATACATTCGCATTAACGAGTAAAAAGGTTTATTGGAGCAATTAAACGGGAATTGGAGAGTTCTAAATTCCTTATCATTTGTTTAAAATTTAATTACTATTATAAAATATATCCGATTTTGTGTTCCAATCCGTTTCTCTTATTGCAGCAAAACAATATTTGTCGTTTGCAATTTGACTCCAATCGCATATAACATAATTATTAAAGCACTTTTTAATAGAATATATTTTCACAAACTTAAATGTTTAAATATAATTAGTATAACCCACAATACTAGTGCAAAATACTAGTAGTGTTTAGAATTTTTAACTTAATTTTCTTGTACAGTCTATTATGTACATTATCATAAACTCCCTCATTCTTCCCCAATTCTCCCATTTATTATTGTTGAAATTATTTTAGATCTGCTTCAAGCATATAATAACAATTATTATTAAGAAAGGTATAAGGATATTAGAGTAAAAGGAAAATTTTTTTAAATCATTTTTTAAGTAAAAGGGTCACATTTTTAGTAACATTTAACTATAATACGTGTGAAAAATAGGAAAAATGTGTGAGTTTATACCAATTTAACAGATCTTATTATTAGACAGGTATTAATAAGAATCTTGTTAAAAGCTTCCAAACACTGCGTATAATTTAAAAAATATGAAAATTTTCGTCTAGATGTTTTAAAATCTAAAAATTACCACAAAATTGAACAAAATAAATATATTAAATAACATCATGATTGAACAATACATAGTAATCTGAACAGAAAGAAGTAATTGTTAAATTATTTGAATAATTATTTGTATAAAATTAAAAGAAAATTAATCAGAAATAAGAAAATAATAAATATTTATTATGTACATAAATACTTACCGTATATACTCTATTAATTACCCTCCCTCAGTATATCTGTACCTCAGTATATCTGTACCGTGACCGGACAATCCGTCAGTGGACAATCCGGCAGTGGAAAATCCGTCAGTGGACAATGCGTCAGTGGTCGGACAATCTGTCAGTGGACAATCCGTCAGTAAAAAATTCGTAATTCCTACCCATACCCAAACTACCGCGGCCAAAAATTTTCATTATTTCATGTGGAGGATTATAAGAGATATCGAAAATTTGGAAAAATAAGGGAATCGGCAGATTTAGCTGGATTAAAAGGATATCAGTGGATTTGAAATATATTGGGACATTTGGTTGGATCAAGCTAATGTCGATGGATTTAGAAGGATATATTAGTATAGATATATTTGGATGGATTAGATTTACATGATTAACGTGTGGGATTATATCGGATCTGGATGAATATTGTGGGATTGTGGGAAATCTATAAATAGGAAAGATTGTTTTTAGATGGATATCGTGGAACCTCCTACAAATCCTCTTAATCCGTCTATACCTTTGATATTCCAATATCAAAGGTGGAATATCAAAGGTATCTCAAATTCCACGATAGCCACCATATATTACAGATCTCTACAGGGTGCACCATAAGTAATTGGACACTTTTAAATTCCTTATAACTTTTTTTGTTGTCAATATTTTTAATCGATTTTATGCTTATTTTTTAGCTCATTCAATTCTCTATTATGGCTAGTCAACGTGATTCTATAATTTCTCTTTTTTTGCAAAAAAATTCAGTCCGCAAAATTTCATCTCTTCTGAATGTCCCAAAAAGCACTGTACAATACACAATCAAAAAATTCTGGTGAAAATTTTTTGGGAGGAAAATTTTTTAAAATTAATTTAGTAATCATGGCACAACTAAGAACTTACAAAAAAGTGGAAGACCGCGTTCCGTCAGCACATCCAAGAATATCAAAATGATCAAAATGAGAGTGCATCGCAATTCTCGACTCTCCATGAGAAAAGTGGCTCGTGAAACCGGAATAAGCGGCACAACCGTCAGACGAATAGCCAAAAATGAACTTGGATTAAAACCCTACAAGATCCAAAAAGCACAACTGCTAACAGAAAAAACCAAAAAAGTTAGGCTTGAAAGATGCAAATTGCTCCTCCAGTGGCACGCATGTCCGGACATTCTCTTCACAGATGAAAAAATTTTTACAATAGAGGCCGTTCACAACCATCAAAATGATAGAATTTGGACTAAAGAATCTCCTCTTTCCGATCAGATTATCACTCATTCCCAACATCCCCAATCTGTCATGGTTTGGGCCGGTATTTGCGCGTCAGGCAAAACACCCCTTATTTTCGTGGATCCTGGGGTAAAAATCAACAAAGATTATTACTTGCGAGAAATCTTGCAGCGTGTTGTAAAGCCTTGGGCCGAGAGCCATTTCGGTCGCAGAGTCTGGATTTTCCAACAGGACTCTGCTCCGGCACACAAGGCGAAAGAAGTTCAGGATTGGTGCAAGGCCAATTTCCCTGGGTTCATTAGCGCTCAGGAATGGCCGCCCTACTCCCCGGATTTAAACCCGATGGATTATTCTGTTTGGTCTATTTTGGAGTCCAGGGCCTGTGCTAAGCCGCACAAAAGTTTGGAGTCTCTGCGCCACTCTCTCACCCGGGAGTGGGACTTAATTACACTCAAAGAGGTGCGTGCTATTTGCGAAAATTTTTCTTCGCGCCTTCGCCTCTGTATCAAAGCCAAGGGTGGGCATTTCGAAACTTCTTGATTATTATTGTTCCTTATTTGATTCTCTATCATTTGATTGTATTTCGATTTTATTTGATTGTGTTTTAATAAAGTTATGAGAGAAAACAAGTGTCCAATTACTTATGGTGCACCCTGTAATATTCTCCTTAATCCCACAATATCTTTGAAATCCCCGATATATTTCAAATCCACTGATATCCTTTTAATCCAGCTAAATCTGCCGATTCCCTCATTTTTCCAAATTTTCGATATCTCTCATAATCCTCCACATGAAATAATGAAAATTTTTGGCCGCGGTAGTTTGAGTATGAGAAGAAATTACGAATTTGCTCACTGACGGATTGTCCACTGACGGATTGTCCGACCACTGACGCATTGTCCACTGACGGATTTTCCACTGCCGGATTGTCCACTGACGGATTGTCCGGGAGCCATCTGTACATATGTCCACAAAAGCATTTCTGCAAAACTATGTTGTGCAACATTCTCCTCTTATGCCCTTCTTTCCTTTAATGGATTGACAACTTGGCGCAACTACATTGTGGCGTAAATCATGAAAAAGAGTTTATTTACAAATAATTAAATAAAAATTTAACGAATACAATTAGATGATGAAGTCACGCCAAGATTTAATTTCACATAGAAGTTTTGCGTAATAGATGTTGTGGATTGAAGTGCTAAAAGAGAAGATGCCAAAAACTTCTATGTGAAATTTCGTAAATAGTTGCGTGACTTTATCATAAAATTATATTCGTTAAATTTTTATTTAATTATTTGTAAATAAACTCTTTTTCATGATTTAAGCCACAATGTAGATGCGCCAAGTTGTCAATCCATTAAATGAAAGAAGGGCAGGGAAGGAGAATGCTGCATAACATAGTTTTGCAGAATGACTTTTGCGGACATATAGATAGCGAGCTGGACTTAAACCCTCCTTAAATAATTACCCCATCTCTATTAGTCACCCTTTCTATCTAAGGGTTGAAACAATAATTACTCCATTAAAAATAGTTATAATTAGCTTTCCGAAAATAACCTCTATTAATTACCTTCTCCAGAGAGAGGTCGAAACAAAAATTACCAAGGGTAATTAATAGAGTATATACGGTATATATTAGAAATAAAGTTAAAAAATATTTTTTTAAATGATTTTATGGCTACATAAATGATTAATTATATAAACTAATACTTATAAACTAAATTATATGAAATTAAAAATGTTTAAAAAACTAATTTTTAATATTGTAAAAAATTAATAATTAGTCAGCCTTTTAGTTAATTTCCATTAATTAATTAACAAATTATTTATATTTAGACAAATTTAATGCATTAATATTAATAGAGTAAAGTCAGTCCTTTCAGAGACTCGATTTCTCTGGTGTCTGAAAAATTGTGTGGAATATCCGGCTCTAGAGTTATGGGCTCCGGCGGAATTTTGGGCTCTAAGCAAAAAAGTCAAAATTATATTAAAAAAGAATGAGTATCTATTAGGTCGGGTCATAATTAATGACGCTTTTTTAGTTTGGATTTTTTGGATTTTTAAAATTAAGTTTACTGAACAAATTTTTTTTATTTTTATTACGAATCATCTGTTAGACTATATTCTAAAGCATCCCAGGATTTGAGAATTTTTGGTTAGATATTCAGGGAGTTCGAAAATATCAAAATTCCCGAAATTATCGGGAATCAAATTTTCTCAAGTATATGTAATGATACTAGCTAGTGTGATATATCAGTCGAAAGCTCTTCAAAAGCTCTATCAGATGGGCACAATGTCGAATTTTTATTAAGAAAGGTCTAAATTTTCTAAAAAGTCGAATTTCGAATTCCGGGGTTGACACAGAAGTGCTTTTTCGATATATTATTTACCACTATCAGTTTACTCAATAATTTTGAAATACAGGTGAATAATAAGAACCGAGAAAATTTTAAATCAAGATAGAGGAAAGAAGTTCTCATGTTTTTGTCATCTAGTAATCACTCTAAAAATCATAAAGATCTCTCAACATCTTGTTTTCTTTTAACAAAGCTCAATCGCTTTCTGTATCATCATCATCTGAAGATGTATCTGGAAGATAAATTTCTGATTCAACATCTGATTTATAATCATCTGAAGATAGATCATCAAGATAACGTTGTGTATTATCATCATCTGATGGTTCAAGATAACCTGTGAAAATTATAATTATGATTTGAATGACTTAATTTCAAATTGAAAGAATTAATTTTAATTTGGTATAATTATTTATATAATAGTTTTCTTCTACTAGGCATCGATCCTTCAAGCTCCTGACAGTTACAAGTTTTTACCAACTGAGCTATCAGAGCCTATTTTCATCGTCTCTTTTAATATATCTTTATCTCCCGCTTAGTAAAAGTTTTAAATGCTAGCCAGCTAGATCTCTTTTATTCCTTACACTATACTAGAATATAAACTCAAATTTCATTGCTTTCAAATTACTTGACTACCACGCTTTGATTTACCACAATCATTTTCTAATACCCAAACCTTTGCTAAATTCTCAGACTAAAATTATGTTAAACTATAATCTTTACCGGTTATCAAAGGAGGGGTGCATGGTTGATTTAATTGTTGAGGATGATGCAAATTGATGTCGATAGGTGTCGAGGATCCTGCAGTTGTTTGCTGAGGATCTAGAAATTATAGAATCTATATAACTATACGTCTTATTAAAGCTCCGAAGAACTCGATATGAAGATAAACATCTATAAGATTTTGACCTTATGTAACATATAAACTTAAAGAAATCAATCTATGAAAACATGTTTAGTTCTATCCCTTTACCTCACCAAATTTTATCTTTCAGTTACTTAAAGGACCTTGAGTAATTTTGAAACATACTTAACTACCACAAAATAAATTAATTTAATTAATTTACCGGCTATAACAGGAAGCATTGCTTTTGAAGTCGATGATGTAGAATGTACTCCAGTTGTAAATTTAGGATCTATAGAAAAAGATTTGCATATTTTCATAATTTAAATAATTTTTTGCCTGTGCTAGCCTGACCAGTCTCGAAATGACGCCCTTGCTGGGCTTTTCCTGCTTGCTGAGCAGCAAATCGTGGACCTTTTCTCGTAGTTGCATGTGTATTTACCTCTTTATGGGTCGTTTGTTCGGCTACAGCTTTGTTTCTTGAGTGTGAAGTTCGTAGACTTTTACTCGGACCTGTAGTTTCTAAGGTGTCTCCTGAATGCGAGCCCGAATAAGTTCCTTTTCCACTCCTTGTTTTTACACAATCTATTTCTTTCCAAATGATATCAAATAATAATAATATGAAAACAATTGCGAATACGCGCATTTTTAGATTGATTTTTGAGGAAATTTCCTGAAAATTTCAAAAAATAAGTTCGATGTCTAGAGAATGAAAGATCTGTCGATAAAGCTGACAAAAGCTTTATATGATATTTACAGAAGATATTACACACAATAAAGAAATAATCTCTTAAAAGTTATTAAGATACTCCATAAATTCAAAGCAAAAAGTCAAGAAATTGTCTGTTTTTATAAAAAATCATACATACAGTAAAGCAGCTGGGCTATAGCTATTTCTCTCCTTTAGCTAGATCAAAAGGTTATTCGGCGGCTGGGAGCAAACCAGCATCTTAAGTAGACCGGACTGATGTGTTAGCCATTACACCACGCCGCCCACTGCATAGTTTTAAGAATTAAATAGCTATATGCTTTACAATTAATGAATAGAATTGACAAACTTTGAATTTATTTCTACAAATTTTAAAAATTTAGCTGAGGAATTCAAAGGAATTCTTTTAAAATTTAAAGCAATGACTATTTTAAAACTGTCTATTTTTCTACCATCGCCCATGTCGCTGCACTTTACTCAATACAAGTTCTCGTATAAAATCATATGAAAATTATTGACTTGCCATTTAAAAAAATTTTTTTCTAAAGGGTGAATGAATCTTTAAAGTTGCCCTGCCGTTTTTATGGTTTTACAACCCATTAAAATATTTCTGGAGTGATCAAAGCTCAAAAGTTTATTTCCGACAAACTTAGATATGCGTCCAATCAAACTTTATGAGTTCAATCAAAAAACAATTGAATTTTTCTTAGTATTGCAATGTTGGGGTATAGTTCCACAACATTTCTTCATGTTCGGGACCTACGCCCATTGGGTCTGGGACCGTTTCATGCCCTATCCCTCGAAATTTCGGAAAGTTAGCCATTTTTTAAAAATTTCAGAAAAACGATTGTAACTTTCAGAAATTTCGAGGGATAGGGTAAGGAACGGTCCCAGACCCAGTGGGCGAAGGAAAATTATAAATTATTTTATAAAATTTATGTTTTTAAACTTATTTATACTTTTAATTTGTTCAAATGAAAAAATGATTAATAAGTGACAATTAAAAAATTTTGACCAAATGGGTGTCTCAGACCAGGTGGGTGTAGGTCCCGATATGAAGGGCTGTTACGGAACTTAGACTGAACTTTGAAACACAGAAAAAAGTTATAGTCCTAAATTGGCCGGCCAAATTGAATTTGTCCTGAAAATGAATTTGGTTGGAGACATGTGCATCCCCAATAACCATTTCCTACCATTGTCTCTCCTTTTATTATTAAATTAACCTAGAAGAAAGTTATCCTGGAATTTAAATTAGGGTTGCGCACCGAGCCTTCGGTGGTTGAAAAAGTCGAGGTCGGGGTTTTCGGGGTTGACAAAATCGGGGTCGGGGTTAGTCGGGGTCGGGGCGCAACCCTAATTTAAATATAAGAAAAGCTCTCCTAGACTAGGCAAAAAATAGCTTGAAGATAACACAATCTAAGCATTTTTCTTCGATTATTCAATTTAATCAACTTGTCAAAAGTTAAAATAGAAAGAAATGTTGTTTTTAAAATTTAAATTTTTAAATTATTTAAACTTTTTTGATTGATTATTTGCCATTGGGGGAGGGGGGGCTGAAAGCGTGAAACGTTGCAGATTTCTTAATAAAATGCTAGTGAGTGGCATGTATAGAGGGTAGAAAGGCGATGGCAAGACCCACCTTAACAGGGCCCTGCCATTCCCTTAAGGAGAATGGCCCTGCCATTCCCTTAGGTGAACAATTTTGTACTTACTATTTTATATTTAAATTATTAAAACAAGAAAAACGGGTTCTATTATACGTTTAAAGTAGGGCTCCGATTCATACTTTTTTTAAATTCTCAAAATTTTCGGCTGCGGCGCAAAAAATAGAAGATTTTGTGTCGCCATAGGCGCCACAAAAAAGCGCATTGAAATGCACAAAATACACAGTAGAAACAAGAATTTATTAGAAAAGATTCATTTAGGAGGCAAATATGAAGATTTGAGTATTTATACATACCGTATTTACTCGATTAATTCCCCCGGGGAATTATTTTTTCAACCCATCCGAAGCATGGGGAATTAATAGAGGGTGGGGAATTATTCGAGTTTTGAAATTTGAACGTGTAGTAGGGTATTCAGGATGGGGAATTATTTTTTCAACTCATCCTTGGCATGGGGAATTAATAGAAGGTGGGAAATTATTTGAGGGTGGGGAATTAATCGAGTAAATACGGTATTTATTTATACATAATACATATTTATTTAAACACTTAACAACTTTACACATATATTAGAACGCGTTTTTCTTGTTTTAATAATTTAAGTATAAAATATTAAGTACAAAATAGCAACTTTTATTTTATCCTTATTTTTACAATCTACACAAACATATCAAAATTATTTTTCTAATTTAGAATATTTAAAAAAAAATTGAAATGCGTTTATTCGAAATTGTTTTAATATCATTCATGTTGCTTTGGAAAGGAAGTGATTTTTAATGAACTAAAGGGTGGATAAAGTCTATCTGACATTTATGGATCGGGTTTTCTTACGACTTTGAATCAGTTTGCTAAGAAACTGGATTTTTTAACGTATTAACACTGTTTTTTGTTTGTATAATCGAATTTTAGAACCAAAAAATATGCTTGATCCTCCATTTTAGAGTTTTAATTTTCAAAGATTTTTAAAGATTCTTGGGTGAATATTTTATAAATGTAAATTTTTTATCCATTTAAATCTTTAATATTTTTTTAAAAAATCTAAAATAAATTTTTATCGGGCTACAATTTTTAAATAGTAATATACTAGTAATTTGGGCACTCCTGCCGCTGGGGCAGGAGTAGTAATATGTGACTGTCAACAATGTTACTACTCATTTAGACTTTGTGAAAACTAGTAAAGGAATTTAAAAAAAACATGTATATAATCGAAATAAAATAAATAAACTCTAAAAAAGACTAAATTGAACTAAAAAATTGGACTAAAAAATTGGACTAAAAAATAAATAAATTGGACTAAATTAAATAAAAAAACTAGATTGAATAACTAAAATGTTTGAAAAGGTTTTTAAGATGTTTAATATGTAGAGATGCAACATGACCATTACTCGATCATAGTTTCATCCTCTGACTCAAACACCGTCCTGAAACAAATTAAAAACCTTAACCAAACATACCTGCCCCAGTTTACCGAGGGATAACAAATTTTGATAGAGTTGGCAAATCTAAGAAATCTTCAAATATTCGAAAATAAATTTAAAAAATTTTTTTCTACTTTAAAGTTCGTAAATATATCCACTTGAAAACGATTTAGACCATTTTTGTGTCTGAGAAGCCGTAAAAATTTTCGAATTAGATGTGGTTACGGCTCGCCAGAAACCTGATCCAAGACATTGAAAAAGGGAAGGTGAGAATTCTGGTCTTTTTCAACAAACTCTTTAATGAGCTAAGGGTGGATAAAGTCTATCTGACATCTATGGATCGGGTTCTCATACAACTATGAATCAGTTTGCCAAGAAACAGATTTTTTAGCGTATTAACAAAT
The DNA here is from genome assembly GCA_963681835.1 of Meloidogyne enterolobii. Lineage (NCBI taxonomy): Eukaryota > Metazoa > Nematoda > Chromadorea > Rhabditida > Meloidogynidae > Meloidogyne > Meloidogyne enterolobii. The sequence goes on from CAVMJV010000129.1 coordinate 184,101, forward strand.
TTTTTTGTTTGTATAGTCGAATTTTAGAACCAAAAAATATGCTTGATCCTCCCTTTGTGGTTTTAATTTTCAAAGGTTCGAAGCAGAAACTTAATTTTTTAGCGTTGTAGCGAAAATTTTTTTTATTTTAAGACCTTAAAAAGTTGGGATAAACGAAATAAGACTATTGAAAGGCTTAAAACCAGACTTTGTAAATTAAATTGCATATCGTAATACATATCCTGAAGTGCATTAATAGAATAATTAACGAAAATTATGGGTAGCCGAATCGAAATTTGACTAAATTTGGATACCTTGATTTGCCAACTCTAAATAATTCGTTATCCTTAAAATAAATTTTGTTTACCCAAAATTAACAGGAAGGTACTAGGTACTCCTGCCGACAGAAACCCATTTCCCATATTTTGAATCGGATCAAAATCAGATAATCTACTACAAATTCTCTCATCTAAACATTTTCATTTCTAACGTTCTCTTAACAGTTACGGACGTAATTAATTATCTAAATTAATGAAAGTTTTTATATTTAAATTAATTCTGCAAAAAATGCCCTTCCTCTGTTACTCCCCTCATCATCAGTTCTTGCTCCCCCACCCTCCATCCGTTCTTGCTCCGCCTCCCTCCCTCGTTCCTGCTCCACCTCCTTGGGACTGCTCCCCAAAAATTTTCTCGTGCCCCACCCCTTCGGGGAACAGCCCCCTAGTATTTATTTAAGCAAATTACCATATTGCGAAGCACAGTATGTTCTTGAGGTGGAACAGATTTGCCATTTATAGGATCCTTCAAATCAACAATGTTGACATCTAAATATTCTCTTATCTCTTTATTTCCCTTCTCAAGTATATAAGCAAAGTAAGGCTCAATAACAAATTCTTCGAGTTTAGTTTTAATAATTATGTTATTAGTAATATTATAATAAAACTGATAAAATGGTGTTCTTGGCAATGAAGTATGTGGATGTAAACTCAATTTTCTTTTAATAAATACACATTCATCATAATTTAATGAATTATTAACAGGAACTGAATTAAAGGAATATTTATTTTAATTACTTTTTTATAAAAAAAACCTTTAGCTTGTAGGTAAAATAAAGGCAAAAACATTGCCATATGTTTTAATTTTTCAAGAGGAGCAAACATTGCAGGGTAAATTACATTCTCTTCTGACTCTGCTTCTTGCAATGTTTTCAGCATTTGGTCACGCTCTAAATTTAAATTTACAAGGTGCGGCAAAAGTTACCGTACTTTTATTAAGCATAAAATTTATTTCAAATATTTCTTAAATTTTATAAAATCTATGGAAAGTGATCATGAATGTGTGAGGAAAAAATTATAACAAATTTCCTCCCTTAGCCCAGATACACGCGGAATTTGCACACTACTCATCCACTATAATTGAGTCCCAGGCCAGTTGCAATCCCGTCTTTCACGCCAGACAAAATCATAGTCAATTGCTTCCAAGGAAAGGCCTTGCTTCTAAAATTGTTAGAAGAGCCTCTTTCCACAATCTTTAATGCTGAGGGCCGGGATTTATGCCACGGAAAAACTCCACTGGTTTTTATAAACAGAACGTGAAAATCAATGCGAATGTCCATCAAAAAGATTTTATTAGAGCTGTTCTGCATCCCTGGGTTGTTCTGCATCCTTTTATATTAGTATATATTTTTGGCCCTGCATATCGGAGCAAAAGCAACGATTGACCTCTGCAAAGAGTTGTTTGCAGGCTTTTGGGCAAAGACATTGGCCAAGTAACTTCCCATATCTGAATACTTGGGAGCAGAGACTTTTACGGATACGATTTACATCAACAGAGGCATTAAAAGGGATTGCAACTGGCCAAGGACTCAGATACTGTGGCTGAGTGCGCGACCATAGTGGGCAACTTCAATAAGCGTTTGGACGCGTTTAATTTAAATATGTTTTCTATAATAATTTAAATATAATAAGTTAAATAGAAATAAATATGTATTATTTTCAATTTAAAAATCTAACCAAAATAATTTCCTTTGTATTTAAATTGAATATTATTTATATTAAAAATATCCAATTTATTTAATAAATACATAAAATAATTTGCTTTAACTTCAAATATATCGTAGGCTTTATAATATTCGAAGATTGAAATCTTTTGACTAAAAATTTTATTATGAAAATTATAAAGAAAATTTTTAATTACTTCCAATTAGACAACAAATTGTCATAATATTCCTTGTTTTTGCTTTGAAATAAAATAAAAGAACTTATTAAATTTCTTGCAAATCCAAATAAATGCCAAAGAATGAAAATATTTTGTTCAACTAATGTTATGTTTATACATTCATTGTAAAGTTCAAAAAGCATATCTTCGTCATCATTGCTTAATTAATTTATATAAAATAAATTTAGATTTTAAATAAAAATTTAACGAATGGATAGGCCAAGAGACCAGAAGTCTAATTTTCGGTTCAGTTTAGTTTTGGCTGACAAGTTAGCGCTCGGCTGTCCCTTAAAGAACTTCTTTCAAAACTTCATCAAAAATACAACTTTTCCTAACTTCTCATTAATTAACCTTAATTCTCTTTAATTTAACATTTATCCTTTCAACTGGGAGCAGGAGAGCGGAATTAACTTATATTATCTGTTCGCATTTCACCACGTATATTTTAATCACCAAGTTATTCACACCGCGGACTCCGAGCTGTTATCGGGCCGCTAAATTTATTCGTTAATTAAATAAATCTTTCTTCTTTTGTGTGTTTATTTTTGGGGATTTTTTGGTAGGCTGTTGTCGTCATCATCGCTTATAAGCCTAGGAGAACCTCCTTTATAAGCGTCCGTCCCACCTACACGGAGGCCGTACAAATTGTGTAAACACCCGAAAGGGCTTTTTGGCACACATAGTGTGAAATTTTTTCCTCATTGTCCGCGGTGAATTAAAACTGCGAAGACAGTGAACCTCCCCCGGGGCCATGGTAATCATCAATAGTTTAATTAATAACGAATGGAATGTTCTAAATCCTGATCATATTGTAATTGATGCAAGGATGATGCCTTTCATAAACTCTATTTAATTAATTAAACAAAATATATTTAAATCATTCATTTTATTTCCAAACTGTAGGTTAATTGAGCGTTCAATAAAATAAAGTAATGGAAAATGGGATTAGGGATTAATAGGAAAAGGGATTAATGGAAGAACACATCTGAACTCAATCATCTGTTGTTCAACCCTTTGGTTAAATATTGGGAAAAGTGGGAGGGGAGAAATGTGAAATACAGATTGAACGTTCTGGGAAAGTTGATGGAATGATTGGGATAATGTTGGGAAACGGATGGTGAATAAAATTGTTTACATTGTTGGGAATGTTTGGGAAGGATAATAGGATGGGAACGGAAACAATAAATGTACAAAGTAGAGATAGGAGGGAAGGATAGGATGGGAAAGAAAGAGTGTAATAAATATATAAAGTCATGTGAAATAAATTCGGGGTCGGGACTTGGATTATTTATAGGTATCGAGTCTCGAGTCCGGGGCTTACAGTTTTTTACATTTTCGATAGAGCGCAAGTTTACCTTAAATTAACAATTTTATTTTTAGCTTCAACATAAAGATCAGTTAAATCATCATCAGAGTCATACGAATCAACATCTAAATATATTCCAAACTGTCCGAAAAATTCATCTAAATAATCCACAGTCATTGTCTCTTTTAATGAATCCAATCTTTTATGGATAAATTGAATTCGGGTTTCGGATTGGTTATTTAATATTAATTCATTACGTTTCTTTTGGAATTCTTGTAATAAATTGTCATAAAATTGAATAACCTTTATTTAAATTGAAAATTTTTAAAAATAAAAAAAAATAAGAAAATTTTCAATAAATTAATTCTCAATTTGTTTTAATGCTTTATCATTAAATCCTTTATGATGAAATTTATTTTTTTATTTAATAAGAACTTTACTTAAACTAACTAAATAAAAAAACCTAACTCCACTTGAACTAACTCTACTCTTCTAACTCTACATTTGGGATATGAACAAAGTACCGAAAATAGTTACATAAGATTAAAAAATTGGAAAATGATTAAAAATCGGAGAAAACCCATTTGAAGTTATTTTATATGCTCATATTTAGGATTCTGATTTCCTTATCAAATTCTAATGAATCGGGTCACATAATCTGATCAGCTTACAGATCCTGGTAAGGAATATGATCAAGTACTCACCCCAGGGTGGCCCCTTCCAAAACACTAAAATAGGGCGCAGCCATTCAAAAATAGGATTTTGGAAGGCCAGGAAGTCAGAAATCCTTCATTTTAACCATTTTTTTTACAAAATCCTAAGAATTTTTAAAATTTTACAAAAGGGTAAAAATAGGGCAAAAATATGGCAAATGAGAAAATAGGGAAAAAATAGGGCGGAAAGGTCAAAAATAGGGAAAATCCTCTATAAATAGGGTAAAAGGGCCACCCTGACTCACCCACATCACCTGCAACATTCCGAAAATCTTGGAGCACAATTTTCCGGGACCCAGAAAAATGAGCGTACGGTTTTCCTAACGAAAAAATGCAAGAAAAGGGGAATAAAGTTCGTATTTTCTTTGCGGACAGGTAGGGAACGAACGGACATTTACCGCTTAATGTTTAAGTTTTCACTACACGTAACTGGGTATACCTGTCTCTTAAATAAAATATATATTTCAAAATTTTTTGCACTTTTTAAAGTAAATTCAAATTAAAATTATTCATTTTAACCCAGTCTTGGGCATAGTCTGTCTCATTTAGATTTTAATTTTTCTTAATTTAAAAGAAAACACCTTTTCAACTTTTTTAAATACATTTTCAATCAAGTTACTTCTATTAATTCTCTCAAAATATTGTATGTGTTGTGCCAAATCTGTTACTCCCAATGCTGTTTCTTGCTTCAATGATTCCAATACTTGGATTTTATAATCTCTAAGTATATCCAAAAGCCCTTTTTTATATTCTTTATCCATATCAGCTTCATCAACTTGAATTAAAATTCGAACTAGAATTGACAGTTCAACGAGAGAAAACGTCATATTTGGAAATATTGAGTCTGTTGGAGTTGTCGGATGGCTAGGGCTATATGGAGAACTTGGACCGGCTACTTGCTTTCCTTTATCACCTTAAATATTTAATTAATGAACATGATTTTCGGTGTCTATAACAGGGGTATAAAAGTATCGCTTTCGTTTGTAGAATTTTTGGTAGAAAAAACTAATTTCTACATATTCCTTAGATAGATTTTACTGTTTTAAAAAGATAACTAAAAATGAGAGTTTTAAAAATTATTTGTCTTTTTTTACTTTTTTAAATTTTTAATGTAAAAATTTAGTTAAACAATTAAAAAAACAAACGCGAATGTTCCATTCCTTTTGTCACTTTAAGATAAAGTGAATTTGTTGAAAAAAATAAAATTAAATAAAAAATATTCATTTTTTATTTTGAATAAATTCTTTTGAAAATAATTTTTAATTAAAATTTTTAATTAAAGAATGGGGAGGGAGTGTGGGTAGTAATTAATGCCGTGTGGGGGGGGGGGGGGGGGGGAAATGGGAAGGGAGTGTATATAAACACGGCATTAATGCCGTGTTTACATAAAAGCGTCTTGCGTTTTGCGGCAAAAAATAGCATTCAAAATATGAGAGACAAAATTGCGTCTCTCCATTCCCAAATTGGGATGGAAATTTTGTCTCTCTTATTTTGAATGCTATCTTTTGCCGCAAAACGCAAGTCGCTTTTTATGTCTCTCCTTTTTTGCGAGAAGGCTCTCCACGATTTCTTTCCTGCGCAACTTAACTAATTGATTTATGGTATAAAATTGCAAATTTAAATTTTTATTAGTGAATTGATTGCAGTGGAGAGAGAAATTTTTAGCGCAGGAGCCGGAGCGGTTATAAAAACTTTAGTGAGAACTTTATTTCATAAAGCCCCCAATGATTGGAGGAGTGTAAAATAGATAAGACGGTTGTTGTCCGTCGAAAGTATTTACGAGGTCGTGAGCCTTCAAAAACTAATGTCTGGTTGTTGCAGTGGAGAAAGAAATTCTTAGCGCAGGAGCCGGAGCGGTTATAAAAACTTAAGTGAGAATTTTATTTCATAAGGAACCCTATGATTGGAGGAGAAGGTATTTTAAAATATTTTTTAATATCATTATCAAATTTATTGCTATAAAATGTGAAATAGATAAGACGGTTGTTGTCCGTCGAAAGTATTGACGAGGTCGTGGGCCTTCAAAAACTAGTGTATGGTTGTTTGGGGGTGTAGAAAGAAACACAAAGCATGAAAATTACTTTCTATTGTTATAGTGGGGAAGAGGAGTGATCAAATCAACGATTTGTCAAATAATTTAAAACTTTTATCAAATTTCATGCGTGAAGCCTGTCAAAGGTCTAGCCTGTGGAACGACATTTGTGTATAAAACATGTTTTATAGTAAAAAGCAAGGGTGGGGTTTTTGGGAAAACTTTATGTATCAGGAAACAATAACACGAGGTTTTTAGGACTACAGGAGGTTTTAGTTTCCGTATAATTGTAGCTTCCATCCTGAGTAAACAGCTTACTATTTTGTATTGAAAATTATTACAATAAATAAAAATTTTCTACTATAGTATAATGGCTGATAAAACTTAGAACAAATATATTCGGAACTAAACTTATAAAATCTAAAGGCTGTTTGATAAAAATTTGTGTATGGGATAAGCAGGGCCTGAAAAGTTGGGACCTGGACAGTGATGCGGAAGTTCCAAAATTTTGGCGGTTCCGGTTCCAGTTCTAACACGGTTTCAAACCGGTTCTAATTCCAAAAAATTTTTTAACCCATTTCTCAAAAGACGAAAAAAATCAATCAATAAAATTTTAAATAATTTAAAAATCAAAATTATACAAGTTTTCATGCTTTCTATTTTAACTTAAAGCAAGTAAAATAAATCGAATCATTGAAGTCGTAGATTTTTTTCTTAAATCTTATTTTTTCCTAGGTACCAGGAATGCCTTTCTTTGCTAAACATTTTGTTGGTTATGGTAATGATTAGAGCTATTTATTCCTTTAGCTAGTGCAAAAGATTATTCGGCGACTGGTAGCGAACCAGCATCTTCAGTAACAGACTGATGTGCTATCCATTAACAAGCCGCCTACTTCATAGCTTTAGGAATTAAATAGCTTTATGCTTTACATAAGAATAAATAAAAAATTTAATATAACCAGAAACAAAGGCCAGCTTTTATAAAATATCATTCTAGAGAGGAAATTGGCAAGCACTTCGAGGAAGAATAATGGGTTAATTTATTGTGAAATTCATTTAGCATTCTCTATCATGAATCTTAACTCATTATAAAGTAATTTTTGTATCCATGCCCTTTTGCCAAAAGCGGCGAGCTTGCATTGCAGCCTGCCATTTATTCAGCCATTCTAGCAAGACTCGGTTAAGAGCTGTTCGAAATTTCGATACCCCATAATCAAATTATTTTGTCATATTTCGATTTTCGGTTTTCAAAAATAATTTATGGCGCCAAATGATGTATTAGATGTTGATGTTGTTGAGAGCGAAAGATATGCTATTATGTTAGTAGAAGCTTTGGAACTATGAAATGATGGAACTCGTAATTTAAAGAGCATTTCATGTTTTAAAAACTTGCGATTATTTAAATTATGCAATGCTCTTTATGTTACGAGTTCGATATTTCATAGTTCCAAAGCTTCTACTAACATTCTAGCATCGACCTCTCTTCATCGTTTAGCGCCATTAATTTATTTTTGAAAAAACCGAAAATCGAAATCTGACAAAATTTAAAGATCGTGTATCGAAATTTCGAACAGCTCTTAACCGGGCCTTGCTAGAATAGCTGAATAAATGGCAGGCTGCAATGCATGCTCGCCGCTTTTGGCAAAAGGGCATGGATACAAAAATTATAGTTTATAATGTAAATAAAGACTCGTGATAGAAAATGCTATACAAATTTCCGCAATAAATTAACTTATTATTTTTTATCGAAGTGCTTCCCAATTCCCTCCCAGGAATGATCTTTTATAAAGCAGGCCTTAGTTTCTGGTTATTTTTAATTTATAAAGCTATTTAATTCCTAAAGTTATGCAGGGGGCAATCCGCAAAAATGCTTCAATATATATGTAAATGCCTTAAAACTTATATTATTGAGACATGATCACCATCTGTCTCTGTTAGAGAAATAAGGAGAAGACCCTGTGAGTATCGCCTGAGCTGTTTGCGGGCAGAAATGAAAGCGTAAGACTGTGTGAGCAGCTAGAAATAATCGTAAGACTCTGTGTGAGCAGCTAGAGAGAAATCTAGAGAGAAGCGTAAAACTCTGTGTGAGCAGCTAGAGAGAAGCGTAAGATTCTGTGTGAGCAGCTAGAGAGAAATCTAGAGAGAAGCGTAAAACTCTGTGTGAGCAGCTAGAGAGAAGCGTAAGATTCTGCGTGAGCAGCTAGAGAGAAGCGTAAGATTCTGTGTGAGCAGCTAGAGAAAAGCGTAAGACTCTGTGTGAGCAGCTAAAGAGAAGCGTAAAACTCTGTGTGAGCAGCTAGAGAGAAGTGTAAGATTTTGTGTGAGCAGCTAGAGAGAAGCGTAAGATTTTGTGTGAGCAGCTAGAGATAAGCGAAAGACTCTGTGAGCAGCTAGAGAGAAGCGTAAAACTCTGTGTGAGCAGCTAGAGAGAAGTGTAAGATTCTGTGTGAGCAGCTAGAGAGAAGCGTAAGATTCTGTGTGAGCAGCTAGAGAGAAGCGAAAGACCCTGTGAGCAGCTAGATTGAATGTAAGACTGTGTGAGCAGCGAGAGAGAAGCGTAAAACCCTGTGTGAGCAGCTAGAGAAAGGCGTAAGATTCTGTTGAGCAGCTAGAGAAAAGCGTAAGACTCTGTGAGCAGCTAGAGAGAGAGGCGTCAAGATTCTGTTGAGCAGCTATACAAAAGCGTAAGACTCTGTGAGCAGCTAGAGAGAAGCGTAAAACTGTGTGAGCAGCTAGAGAGAGAGGCGTCAAGATTCTGTTGAGCAGCTATAGAAAAGCGTAAGACTCTGTGAGCAGATAGAGAGAAGCGTAAAACTCTGTGTGAGCAGCTAGAGAGAAGCGTAAGATTCTGTATGAGCAGCCAGAGAGAAGAGAAAGACTCTGTGAGCAGCTAGAGAGAGTTGTAAAACTCTGTGTGAGCAGCTAGAGAGAAGCGTAAGATTCTGTATGAGCAGCCAGAGAGAAGAGAAAGACTCTGTGAGCAGCTAGAGAGAGTTGTAAAACTCTGTGTGAGCAGCTAGAGAGAAGCGTAAGATTCTGTGTGAGCAGCTAGAGAGAAGAGAAAGACTGTGAGCAGCTAGAGAGAGTTGTAAAACTGTGTGAGCAGCTAGAGAGAAGCGTAAAATTCTGTGTGAGCAGCTAGAGAATAGCGTAAGATTCTGTGTGAGCAGCTAGAGAGAAGAGAAAGACCCTGTGAGCAGCTAGATTGAATGTAAGACTGTGTGAGCAGCGAGAGAGAAGCGTAAAACCCTGTGTGAGCAGCTAGAGAGAGGCGTAAGATTCTGTTGAGCAGCTAGAGAAAAGCGTAAGACTCTGTGAGCAGATAGAGAGAAGCGTAAAACTCTGTGTGAGCAGCTAGAGAGAAGCGTAAGATTCTGTATGAGCAGCTAGAGAGAAGAGAAAGACTCTGTGAGCAGCTAGAGAGAGTTGTAAAACTCTGTGTGAGCAGCTAGAGAGAAGCGTAAGATTCTGTGTGAGCAGCTAGAGAGACACTAGAAGCGGTACGATGTTTTATTAATGAAAGGTACCTCTCCATAAACGTTTAGGTGAGCATGTTCGAAATATTGAGGTTCTAATTTTATTATAAGATACTCTATAATTGGTAGATATATTTACCTTGACAAGGTATCTATTACTTGTTGCCATTTTCTGGGCAGCTTTTGAATTCCTATTTGATAAAAAGCTGTATCTGATTTTGCCTCTACAAAATCAGTTAACCAATTTTTGATTTGCGTATCATTTTGGAACCGAACTTCACTTAAATGATTTTTCAAGACCGGAAAAAGTTATAATCAGATGGCGCAATGTCCGTTGAGCAAAGCGGATGTGGTAGAATTCCTCCACCCCCCCCCCTTCCCGATTTTCCGAGTCTCCAAAATTTTAAAACGATACGATTGTTTAAAAATTCGATTAAATACGATTTTTTAAATCGGAAATTGCAAGTGCCATTAGGTTTTAGGCTAAATGATCCTAACCCAAAAAGATGGATTCTGGATTTATCGAAATAACTTTAAATGCATTTTTGTTGCTAAACTTAGTTTGATGTGATATCGAGATTTTTATGAAAATACTACTTATATTTTATCGTTTTATAGTTTTTAAAGTTTCAAAATTTGAATACTCGAGTGTTTTAAAAGAAAGGTAATATAATAAAAAGTGTGTAATGAGAAATGAATATGTGATGACAAAATTGTAATGATCCGATTTTTGGGTTTAGTTATAAAATTCCAGTCGTCCTTAAAATAATCCCAGTCTGTATAGACTAAATTTTTTGTAATTAAGCAAAAAAATTTCGTTTTAGTGATAATGAACATCAGAAAGGTTCAACGTTTTAGCAAGACATTTCATAAAACGGGAAATCGGAATTCTTTCTATAATTAAGAGATAAAAAGTTATGCAACCATTACAATCGTAAAGGGACAGCAAAGAAAGATAGGAAAGGATTTTGCTCAAAAATTAACAACCAAAATGAGCAAATGAATGTAATCACCTAAATAATCTACAATTCCTCGTCTCCTTGTTTCTCAAATAAACTTCATTCGTTTATGCTTTCTTAATCGTCAGCTTGTTGAGCTTCACTTGTCGTACCCTCATTTTCTTTAACAGCTGGTTTAACCATCTTGCCTTTACTTAGATGCATTAAGTTTCTAGCTCCTTCGGCTGCTTGTTGATGAGCTTAAATAAATTTTAAAATTGTGCACATTTGAAAAAGTCTCCGTAATTTAAATTTTATTTACCTTTAGGAGCTTCTAAAGCAAGTATAGCGGTCTTTGAAGCTTCAGGTTGATGAGGATTTTTTGAATTAGAAAGCTTATTTAACCCTTTTGTTTTACTTTTAGGCATACAATTTATTTCGTTCCAAAGCATTATAAAGAATAATATGAAAACAATTGCGATTGCACGCATTACAAATAGCTTTTCAAAAGAGTCCTGAAATTTTCGAAAAATAATTTAGTTATGTTTGTGTAGATTATAAAAATAAGGATAAAATAATACAAGTTTAAAATTTTGCGAACGATATTTTAAAATCTGGTATATTTGTGTTATGAACGCGGAGCAAATAAATCAAATTATAAGTCATATAAGGCCTTTACGGAAACATAAGGCCTTTACGGAAAATAGTTTTTGCCGCTCTAGACGAAGCCGAAATAGGTTTATGTTACTGAGGCGGCAAAATAACAGGTCTCCCAATGAAGATTCTGTTGGTCATATCTTTGTTCCAATTCATCAATCGCCTGATTTTGTCTCGTCGAGCTCTTTAGAATGAGCTATTATTTGCATTTTTTGACCCCGACAATTTTCAATTTACGAGGCCTGTAACTCGGTCCTATGAAGTTTGAATACATTTTACCGAGTTTTTATTTAATTCTTTCATAATATATAATTAAAATCTACAAGGCAAAAAACTCTAATAAATAAAAATTTTTAGAGAAAAATTTTTAGAGAAAAAATTATATTAAAAATTCATTAGTGATGGGGAAAGAAATAGATAGAGAAAATAAAGGCGTTGACAATAATTGACGGACCCATGAGATTGCCAAAACGACTGCCGACAGAGGAAAAATTAGCGAATGGCCAAACTGATTTAATAAATTTATTAGAGACATGCCGACAAAGCTAATGCGCCCAGCCTCCAAATCCACCAATTATTTTTAAATAAATCCTTAAAAAATTGATGTCATTCGACTCAGCTCGCGGAGCTCTTTCGAATGAGCTATTATTTGCATATTCAATACCGATCTCTAGTATGTAATTAAATAGTCCCTGCAAATACAAATGTAAATCGGCCGGGATAACTGTAAATATGTGTGTATCATTTAATAAATGCCCGGCTACCGGCAAAATCTAAAATTGTTTCTTTTATGATTCAATTTATTAAACTTTTTAAAATTTAAAATAGCATGTAATAATATTTTTAATTTTATTTTTTAATTATTAAAAATTTTATTAATTGATTTTTTGTCTCTTTGAGAGGGAGAGGCGGAAGGGGTGGAAAGGGAGGGGTAGCTCGTGAAGCGCGCTTTAGAGTTCTCAATCAAATGCAAGTGAGGGCTATGCGTAGAGGCATGTGTTTTTAAAGGGTAATAAAACTTAATAATGAGTCTTCAGTGTGATTCGGTATCCTATTCCGCGGTAAGAAAGTGTTCTAACCGTCCCTATTCTCCAAAAATCAACTTAAACGTTGCGCACTTTTGCTAAACTTTTATGATAATTTGCTCTTTTCAAATTTCAGAATTTTAAAAAAATTCAAAAATGCATGTATTCGGCATTGCTTTGATATTATTATTTGCTCTGATTTGGAAGGAATTGGATTGTGTAAAAAGGAAAAAAACAAGAAATTTAGATGATTGTTACAATCAAGATGGATGTCCTTCACACTTGGTGCCTCCAAGAGTCAGCTCTTTAGAATTAAGACCTCGTCAAGGTAAATATATTTACCAATTATGGAGTATTTCATAAAAATAAAATTTAGAATTTCAACATGTCGAACATGCTCGCCTAAACGTCCATGGAGAGGTACCCTTCATTAATAAAACATTTTACTGCTCTAATATATATTACCCTCATCAATCACTGATGAAATTGAGAGAATTCATATTTCTATCATAATATTCACTGTGTGATACGGAGGATAGCGTTCCTGGGATACCAACTTAAAATAAAATTTTATCAGGCTCAAGCTCCTTACGAACCAAATGAGGGAGCTTCAACCTCAAGAGTCAACAATGTGCCACAACAACCGTCCCGTCAAGAGCCTAATACACAGACACCAACGAAAAGAAGTACAAGAATTGCTGCTCGGCAAGCAAGAATAGCTCAGCAAGGGCATCATTGCGGAAACTGTCAAACTAGCGAAAGTAAATATTTAAATTATGAGGCGTTTTAAACAAATTGAAAATCGTTTTCTAGATCCTCATGCAACAACTGGAAGTTCAAATAATACTCCACCTATTATATCTGATAAATATTAAAATAGAGATACAACTTAGAGCGTTGGCAACATAATTTCAAAGTTTTTTCAAACTATTTGATTTGTAAAAGGCATATTATTACCGAGAAATAAAATTATTTGATTAAACTCAAATAATTTTTTCTCACAAAAATTGGATGGAAATAGAGGGAACTTTGGATCTTAAACTAAATTTTTTCAAAATTAATTATAATTTTATTTAGATTATCTTGAAGATTTACCTTCAGATGATAATCAAGACAATAGAGAGTAAACATTGTTAAAAGAAGACAAGATTTTTGGATCCCTATGATTAGTTGAGTGATTTCTATGGAGGACATAAACATGCAAAAATTCTTTCTCCGTTGATCAAGAAAGAGTTTGCATTTTTTTAGCCACCGGGCAGGATTGAACCTGCGACACTTTCTAGTTATTGCTAGGATCTTTCGCTTACCATTAAATGATCCTACCTCTGAGCTACCGGGGCATCGACTAATGCTTTCTCTTTTTCCTTTTTAGATTGTTTAACCCACGTCTAAGAGTTTTAAATGCTTCTAGGTGAATCATCCTTACAATCAGAAATAACACTGATTTCATTATACTTAAGCATTATTCAGTTGTCAGTCATGTTTCTGGATATGGTGGGCAAATAATTTGGGAACTTCGAGAAAAAATTTGAAATTGCATGTTTCCCACTACATATCAGTGTTTCCCACTACTACACAACTGAGTGATATGTTGATAGATGGAGTTAATGTCTTAAGTAATCGTCAGTGGGGAAAGAATTTTTGTACGTTCCTGTCGTTACTATATTATTTCTGTCATTATTCCAACTTTTCGAGTTCATATTTTCTTTCAAGACACTTTCTGTGGTCCTATTCATTAGCATTATAACAAATCTTTATTTTTTAAATTTATTCTAGAGAGATTCAAAACTCTGTCATTATTATATTGTTATTATAACTTTTCCTTTTCCACTTTTTTATCTAAAATTTTCACTTTTTTTATTCCAACTTTATCTTGAATTTTTGAGTAAAATGTTTAAAAAAATTTTTTAAAAATTTCAGTCAATTATTTGCATATTAGAAATCCTGTCCCTAATCATCACCATGACCAACAAAATGTTAAGCAAAACTAAAAGAAAGAAAAAAATAAAAATTTTTACTTATTCTGCCTTTACTTTGCCACGAAAAAACGCACATGTCTGTTTATTAACTTGCCATTGAAAAAAATTTTTTTAACGGAGAAGGACAATGGCCTGCCATTATTATGTTATTTTCTGGAGTGAATAAAAATTTATATTTGAAAGACTCGCCGAATTCTGTTAGCCCTAAAATAGAGACTATAACTTGTCTCTACATGCTATTTAAAATTTTACCAAGTTGTTTAAATCAAAAACATAAAAGAATGAAGAGATTTACTCAATAACTTTAAAATACAGGTGGAATAATAAAGGAAAGTAAATCACATGTTATATTATTGACATAAAATTGGAAAAAATTTTTGACGAGGGAAAGAGCGCTGAATACAGCTCTGCTAAACTGGCAGCTTTTCTTGCAAGGCAATGTTTAAAATTTTAAACGATTATATTATTTGTTTGTATTATGTGTTTTATATTATTTGGTAATTAATTTTTAAAATTTAAATATTATACATATTTTTAAAAATTTATGCTTTAACTTTAGAAAGTTTATTTACAAAGATTAAAAAATTAATATCAAAGAAAAGATCTTGTATCTTCAAAAATGATTTCACAATTATAATACTAATTTTTTACCTAATCAAAAGAAATATTTTCTAAATATAAATAAATAGTTTTCTATATAAGGGACTCTAAGAACAACTTACATACCGCATTGTCATTAATAGAAACCCATCTCCAATAGAATCCCATGCCCTAATAGAAGCCCAACCAATGATGGTTAATGAAAAATAAATGCCCATGCCCGAATGGAAGCCAATGCCCTAATAGAAGCCCATGCCCAGAGCCCACTCAATGAGTGGTATTGAAAAATAGAAGCCCATGGACTATATTAGAGACAATACGGTTTATAAGGTCACATTAAAAAAAGTTATAAAAACATCAATTGTCTTTAAAATTTAAATACATTATTTAGTAATACTGTATATGTTGGGGATACTTAACAGTTATTTTAGAATATGGGTGGACGGAATTGTCGACGAGAAAAGTTTTTTTGGGTGGGTGGAAAAAATAATATAAAAGTGTAAAGAATACATATGGGTGGACGGAATGGAGATGTATTATACATCAATTTTGTTTTACATTCAAATCTACTTTCTATAATCAGATATATCTAAATCGTGACAAATTCTTCCAAAATTTCCGGTAAATCAGAGCTGATAATATAATCACCACATTGGTGTCCATTATACATTTCTAAAATTTTCATATTATCCTCCAACTTGCAAAATTTATCAAATCTATTGTATGTCAGAATAAAACTATTCAAAGCCCTCTTTAAATAATTCCATTGCTCTTGTATGGTTTGTTGTTGTGTTGAACTTTTTACTTGTTTTACTTTTTCCTAAATTAAAAAAAATTCTTTAGGTTAGGAGAGCTTCTACACATAATTTGGCTAAACTCTAAAATAAAATAAAAATATTCCCGGTTGATATAAAAGGAACATTTAACGGTTATAAGAACTTTAGTAAGAACTTTATTTCATAAGGAACCCAATGATGGAGGAGAAGGTATTTTAAAATATTTTGTAATAACATTTTCAAATTTATAGGAATAATATGTGAAATAGATAAGACGGTTGTTGTCCTTCGAAAGTATGGACGAGGTCGTGTGCCTTCAAAAACTAAAGTCTGGTTGTTTAGGGGCGTAGAAAGAAACTCAAGCATGAAAATTACTTTTTGACTGTTATAGTGGGGAAGACGACTGCCGAGAACCTTTTCCTATAATTCAACAAACAACACATATGGAACAATCAAAAGAAATAAAAAAACTTCTCACGCATACCTCATTTATAGTCTCCATCGCATTAATAAAAAATTCTTCTCCGTCATTTTTGATAAATTTAACATAACAGTATAATTTGAAATAGGGTTCTAATTGGTCATATTCAATTTTTTTGGATTCATTTGGATTTATATAAATTAGAACATCTCGTTGTAATTCCTTAGATTTGCTATATTCTGTTAATATTAGTTCCTTCAATGAAAGAGTTGCTTGTTCGGCGTTGGAAGCAATTTGAGTGTATTTTCGAAAGTCATTGTAATATTTCTAGGAAAATAAAATAATTTAGAATTTGCTATTTTTAAATATTAGTGTTAAAGTAGGTTTAAACAGGCCTACTCATGGACACGAATATGGATACAGATAATATCAAGATGCCTGCGGATATCCGCCTGTTTCGCTGTAAATATCCGGATACAGATACCAAAAGCAGTATCCTTGAACAGGTCTGTGTTTAAAAGTTGTATGGAAGGAATTAGATTTCACTCTAATCCTTGTGACATAAACATATGTGAACATAATTAAAGAAAGATTAGCTTTTTCCAGTGTCTTCTGGAAGAAAAAATGTAGTAAAAGGACTACAATTATTACTAGAAGGCTGATTTTTACGGAAATAAATCACTGAAGCGACCATGACCGCGTATCGACACTGCCTCTCCATTTATTATTACATCTATGTATCAGTGGTCTTTCTTCTATTTGAACTTAATGGTCAGACAAGGCTTGTTCATTACCAAGGTCATTTATGTACTTTATTTCAATATAAATCCGTCCTATAATTATTACATTAGCTATTTCTGGATTAAATATTCAAAGTAAAAAATACGATAAAAACCTACAATAGCTTGATTACTTAAATTATTTGATTTATTCACAGTTTCCTTTACTGAGTTAATCATAGTTCCATAATTATTTCGGACTCTCTCAAAAGCAGAACTCAGTTGCTCAAATTGATTTTCATTTCCGTTACAAAATATTTGAAATTTTACATTTCCAACAAATTTCTGAAGTTGTTGTCTTATGTAATAATCAGATGGGTGGAGATTTAACATTTTTGCATTTTCGCTCATAAAACTTAATAAAATTAATAAAACTCATTGACTTAATCAGAAGCGAGGAAAGTCCCACTGCATAACTATCAGAAGAAATCGAACCTTCCCCCCTCCATCCAACGTCGATCCCTCTTGTCCAATCCCTCTTCCATCCAATCCCTCTTCCATACAATCCTTCCACCCCCCCCCCCCCCTCCAAATAAAAATTCAAACCCGTTCAATATTCTGATATCCTTTTTCGAATAATATTTATTTTTAAGCATAACAGGGCGCATTCTGTCAATAGACTGTATCAATTTGTCAGGCTTATTTATATCATTAATGTTATGTATAATATATTCAACAATTTGATTCAATTTCGAATTTTCCAAATTAATTTTTTCAGACTGATTAGAACTTTCTGCAGCTGCCACTACCTTCTCTTTCCCTTTTGTTGATGTGGAGGACAAGTTAGAAGGATTTTCAGTATCAGATGATTCAGTATCTAAATAATAGATTCTTATATACTTCGATCGTATTTACAAGGTATTTATATACCTCAGTCTAAAAAACTTTATTCAGTCGCAATCGACTAGTAGCTTTATTGAAATGCATTCAGGTTTACGATTTTTTGTTTATATTATAGTACATATCTTCCATTTTGTAGCGGGGCTCTCTCAAATAATTACCCTCTCCAGTGAGAGGTTGAAACAATAATTACCCAAGGAAATGTAGCGGGGACATCTGATACCATTCCCCGTTAATTTATTTTTATTTCTTCAATTTCACAATATCCCTTTCCCAAACCATTTATCTCCCCTTTAAATCTTTTATTTGTTTCCCATGTCTTTCCTGTCTTTCCCGCCCCTCTCAACAACAAATACACTCTGGAATGATCAGTCCTGGAAGAATGGAGAAATTGAAATAATAATTTAATTCTTTTAATTCTGATTTTTGTATTTTTAATTATTTTTATTTCAATTTCAATTTATTTTTAATTTGAACTTATTTGTTTCACCCCGTATTTGGATTACCTTTAATAAAATATTTGTTGAACTAGATGTCCCCTGAGCTAATTATTTTTAGGATTAAATTTCACCGCGCCTCCCCCTTGTTTTCATCGAGTTTCCTAACCCCCTGAACCGGCGCTCTGAAGGGACCGGGGCTCTCTTGAGCCTCGCGCTCCAATTATTTATAATGCATAAAAATATGATTTCTAATACATAAAAGATCTACATAAACCAAGCATGTAAATACATGTCAGACCGGAAATGATTCAGACATTCGACAAGCAGCTTAACAAGCTGCTGGAAATTCTATCTAACACTATTTTATTACCTGATTCAGTATCACTAGTTCCCTCAGAATCGCTGATCGAGCCCCATTTATCACTAGTTTCACCATAACTCATTGATGTGTTTGAATAGTATGCTCGTGTATTAGAGGTTACGTGATAATCTTGCGGACTATTATTTCCACTATCTGTGTAGTCTTGCTCATCATTATTTCCATTATCTGTGTAGTCTTGCTTATGTTCAATATTCTGGTATTGATCATATTCTGGTCTGGGCGTTGTACCGTTAGAGCCAGATCTGCATGAAAGAAATATTCGGTTATCCACAATTTACCATGGAATTGTCGGTAATTTAGAAAATCCTACCCTCTCACTATATGAATTTCAGATTTATTTTCCTCTCAAGAAAAAGGCTCACAATGGTCATGGAATCGGGAGAAAAAGGTGGCGACATCCAAACTATTACTATTTTTTGCCCCCTTTTTGTGAGCCATGCCCCCTTTTGGTAATTTGGAAAGAATCTCACAGGTTTAACCGGAACTGGAAGACCAGAACCGGAACTTCGCAAAAAACATAAGTCTCTTAAAATATTTAATTGCATATTAAATTTCTTAAATTATTGGCCTTTTAGCGTTGCACTTTGGCGTTCATTTTTGGCCGATCTTGGCGTTATGGTGTTTGACGTGTTTAGAAAATTTGAAAAATTGGCTTTTTGGCCAAGAAAGATTGGGCAAGAAAGATTTTTAACGCACATCCCTGTTATGGGTAGTTGAAAAAAACATTTGTAATTATGGTACAACATAATTAGGTATTTATTTGTAATTATGGTTTGAATGAATAATTGTTTGAAACTTATTTGAATGAATAATTTTCGCGCTTGCGCAACAATTTAGAATTTGAAATAGAGGTCGGCAAAATCGCACTTCCGGGATCCCGAGTCGGGATTTTTTTTCTTAACCGAGGCCGGGACGGGATCCCGAGGGATAAATCCCGAAAAAATCCCGAATTTCAAAAATCCCGAAAAAAATTATCCGGGATCCCGCCCGGGATTCGGGATTTTTTTAAAATAAAAAATTTAAAATTTTTTTAAATAAAGTGCATCAAAATACTGCAATTTATGCGTAAATAATAATTAATTTGTAAAAATCTAATAGATTTATAGGGATATCGGTGGATTAATCACTAGGTACCTTGATAAAATCCCACTATATACTAATCCATCCTAATCCATCCACTATATACTATACTAATCCATCCCACTATATACTAATACCTCCAAATTTCTCCGTTTGCAGCGCCGTAGGCGAATATTTTGAGAATTTTGGAGCACATGAAGCCAGATTTCTTCCATTTTCAGCGCCGCAGGCGAAAATTTTTAAAATTTCGAAGACCGTAGGCTAAAATAATTCACCTTTTCAGCGCCGCAGGCAAAAATTTTGAGAATTTTTGAGTTCCTTAAGGCAGCTTTCTTCATTTTTTTTGCGCCGCAAACGAAAATTTTGAGAATTACTAGATAAGACATGCTTGGGATATGCTAATTTAAAAATCCCGAAAATTATAAAATAATGTCCGGGATCCCGAGTCGGGATTTTATTTTTTAACCGATGCCGGGACGGGATCCCGAGGGATAAATCCCGAAAAAATCCCGGATCCCGAATGATCCCGAAAATCAAAAAAATCCGGGATTTCGGGAGCGGGATCCCGGAAAATCCCGTCGGGATCCCGTCCCGCGCCGACCTCTAATTTGAAATTCTGAGAAAGAATTTAAACGCCACCTCTTTTTAGTTTTTCTGAAGCAATTCCCTGCATCCACAATTTGTGGTTTACACAGAAAAATAAATAGACTAGTAGCTAAAAGTGAATATACAAATAATTGAATAATTCCTTTGTTTTTCGAATACATTTTTTGAGTTTTTTAAATAATTTGTTTAATTATGTTTAATTAAAAAAGGCAAATTAACTTTAATTAATAAAAATTTTTAATGAAAAAATCAAAAATCTATATTAAAAATTCAATAATAGTGAAGGGAGAGAAGGGAGGGGGGAATGATGTCCTATTCCTGTCCGAGGGGGGAAATAGATAGAGAAAATAAAAGTGTTGGCAAATATAAAATTGCCATGGCCAAGAGATAGCCAAAAAGACAGAATGTCAACAGCTAAAGACTTTAAAATATTTTATTGACTGTCTATTAGAGATAGATTTGGAAATATGCCAAAAAACTACAGCCCCTCGAGGTGTATGATAGCGTTGTCCAGACAGACATAAAGCCAAGTAAACAAAGTTAGACATATTTTCTTTTTGAAATAAAAATATTTGTTTAAAAATTATAAAACAAGTAAATATTTGTCTTTAAAAATACGAAACTTGCACTTTAAAGGCATCAAAGATTGTTAGAATGATAAAAAAATCAGATTATTGTTTATCTTTAAATGATCGCGAATCTTTAAGCTATGCAGGTCATTCTTTTGAAACTATTTTCGGAACTACTCAATGATTAAATTCATAATATCCAATTCATAATCCAATTCATAATATTTATTTAGTTTTCGAATAAATACATAGTTATGATAATCAACATAAGGTGGAAATAAGAGACAACAAAAAAGTTAATTCCTATCGTTGGAAATAACTTTTTTGGAAGCGGATGTATATTTATGGGACACCTATTTTACAAATAATAGTTGCAAGTACGTTTTAAAACTATATATAAAATATATAGTTTTAAAACGTGCATCTTTAGAATATATAAAAGTGCATCTTTAGAATTTTTTCAAATTTTATATATAGTTTTAAAACGTCTTTCTGCATTCTGTATAAAATTTTTATTCAAATCCGTTAACAACTTACGGACTTAAGCCGCAAAATATAGATGGATGTATATTTTTGGAACAGAGTATATAATCATGCATAACTACAACTGATTAATAGTAAAGTGGAAATGATTTACATATGTGGGTGAAAAAAGAGAAGTACAAAGTGTTACATGGGAAAATGTAGTTGTTATAACAATAATTGGTTAATAATGTAAAGCATATAGCTATTTAATTCCTAAGGCTGTAAAGTATTCGGAGTGGTGTAATGGCTAACACATCAGTCCGGTCTACTAAAGATGCTGGTTCGCTCCCAGCCGCCGAATAACCCCTTTGCACTAGCTGAAGGAGAGGAAAAGCTATAGCCCAGCTGCTTTACTACAATAAATAAATTGATGTGGATATGTCTCGCCTTACTTTAAAATAAGTTATCAATCTCCCTGATATGTATCCGTCCCATAACATTATTGGGAACATATATAAAAAGTATGTTTATAAAAAGGATAAATAATAAAGATTTGCGTTTTGCGATAGAAAATAACATACAAAAGAGGGAGAAACAAAATCTATATAGCTATTTATCTCCTTCAGCTAGAGCAAAAGTTTATTCGGCGGCTGGGAGCGAACCAGCATCTTCAGTAGACCGGACTGATGTGTTAGCCATTACACCACGCCGCCTACTGCACAGCCTTAGGAATTAAATAGCTATATGCATTACATCATTTTGTTTCCCTATTATCTTTTCTGTCGAAAGACGCTCCTATGTTTATACAACTCTACATTTCTTCCACTCCTTTTTTCTTCCGTCCGTTTTTGTTCAAATCTTGTAAAATTCCCTATAACTCTTGATTCTTTCAATCTTCTTCACTAGACATTTCTATTCCTTCATAATCATAAAATTTTCCTTGACTAGATATTTTTTGTATAAGTCTTCCAAGTATATTTCGAATATCCTCACGTAAACTATAGCCAGTCGTTGTTATATTTTCATTATTAATTACATTAATTATTTCATCATAATTTTCTCGGACATACTTCATCTCTATTTGTTCTGGAGTTAATTCTTTTGGTTTTTCCCCTTCTTTCTTCTCTTTCTCGAGCATTTTTTCGTTCTCGCTCATAAAACTTTAATTTTAAAGATTAATTTTGTAAGGTTACATGTAGATTTAATTTATAGCTCGTAATCCATGTATTATAATTAGGGATGGGATTTATACTATGGACTAAAAATCTCAAAATAAGGACATATAATATGGACTAAAATCCAAAATATGGATCAAATATGGACAGAAAAATGAAAATGTATAAAGGAAAAATGAATTTTCACATTTAAATAATTTGATTTTGTTCATTTAAAGCGTTTTTAAAAGGTTTTTTTCGATTAAAGTTTTCCAGAGGAATTAATTTTATTATAGTTGATCAGAAAATTTTTTCGAAAAATTTTAACCAAAAGTTTTTTAAACTTTTAATTTTTGAAAAAATAATTTTTAATTCTTGACAAAAAAAATTCCAAAAATTTAAAAATTTTGACCAATTTTTGGCAGAATTTTACAAAAAATTACAAAACATGGATAAAATATGAAAAATATGGGCGGAACGCCAAAACATGCAAAAATATGATTGAACTCATTCATTAACAGTCTTATCAACATATGCTAAAACAACGTTTTTCGTGCGTTTCACGACCCAAATAAGCTAGGAAAAAAACATGGAAATCCATATAAATCCCAACCCTAATTATAATAAACTGTTAACTTAAAAATACCGTATTACAAATAAGTAAGGAACGGATTTATATGGATTTCCATATTTTTTCCTGGTCTAGTTGGGTTCTGAAACGTCCAAAAAACATAGTTTTAGCATATGTTGATAAGACTTGATAAGACCGATAGTGTTATGAATCCATATTTTCCATATTTCAGTCCATATTTTAAGATTTTTTGTCCATATTTTTCGATTAATAGTCCATATAAATCCGTTCCCTACAAATAAGTAATGCCTATAAATATCGAAAAATACGGTTATTAGTAGAGTACCGCTGGCCATAGTTTAGCATAAAATTTTAAAATTATACTAAAAATGGTCAAGAAGAAATTTCAGGTTCAGGAATAAAATATTTTAAAATATGTACAAATATTACCCATCTAATAACTGAATTAGATGATTTTGGTTTTCAGCATAATTTATAGCTTGGCATATGTTTTCGATAAATTCTTTTAATTCTTCTGGCTTTAAAATATCATTAAGGAAAATTTCTGCGCCTTCTGGTACATTATGTTTTTCATACATATGTCCAATTAATGTTTTGAGAGAATGAATTTCCCACTCAAGCTGTTTTTCCATGTTTTCATTGTACTTTCCCTGATTGTAATATATGCATCCTTCCTGTATTGTGGGTAGTTTCTTTCCTTTTTGCTGACTTTTTGAATAGTTTTTGGAAGGTGTCTTTGAACTTGAGGGTTTGGCAGAATAACTATTTGATGGTGAAGCATGGGAAGTCTCGGTGAACTTCTGAAATTATTAAATATGAAAACTTGCTCTTCAAAAGTTTAAAATAACCTTTACACTTCTTATCTCTCCAATTATATCTTCAGATATTTGTTTGCCAATTGGTTTGGAAATTTCTGCCTTGCTTTGAGAAATATGAAGGGTGTCTTTGGTCATGTTATTATCCACTAGATCATTATTCTCGATTTCAATTCCGCGGTTTTTTGATTTTTGAAGTTTTGGCTTGAGACTGAAAAAATAAAGTAAATAATCAAATAGAAAACATTCTTCCCTATATTAATTGCTTTGTAAGGAAGTAGGTAGAGCAAGTCCAACAATTAATACACTTAATAGACATAGATCTAACAGACAGTCAGTAAAACGAATTGGGGTACACCCCAACTTACCGAAGAGCTATAAATTGTTCAGAATTCTCGAATCCATGACCTGGTATGGTTCGATTCAGCTCGTCGAGGCGCGTCGAATCATACCATGTTGTCCCGGATTTGAGAATTCTGAACAAAGTTATAGCTCTGCGGTAAGTTGGGCTCGCGGTAAGTTGGCCTGCTCCCAACGAATTGAGATGACGAAGCCGTCAAGCAAAAACTTTTAAGAGGTCGCAGTAACTTCCGGGAGGTCGCCTGCCCTATTGGTAAATTTTCTAAGGCTGTCGGCAATCAAAAGAATTTGTCATGTTTTACCAATTTAAAAATCCCCCAAAAGCATCTGTAGTAGTTAAATAAATCATTAAATAAAATGTTGAAAACATTAATAGACGAATAATAATTTTATTTTTGTTTGTACACATTTTACAATAACAAATTTTGTTGTATTTTTAATTGTTTTTAAGCATTTAATTTCAACCAAAAATGGACTTGTATTAGATGAGGGCGCTTTGATGTTTAAAAATATTTTCCTCTATTTCTTTGATTTTTGCCGTAAAGAAATCTGGGCGATAAGCAAAAAATTCAAAGGCAATACTTTTTTAAATAAAATTGAGAAAAAAATTTTTTAAGAGAAATCTAATAGCTAGGCAATGAATAAATCTCTCTATGTTAAATGGAGAGGTCGACAGGCCTGTCAGTCAAAAAATTTCCCCTATAGGGAAAGCATGCCCCAAAAATTGATTTAGAGTGCATGTCAACGCGTAATGCGAGGAATCGCGCTGACTTTTCCTTATGATTTGCTAAAAGTTGAGTGTTTTCAAAGAGAAAAACATCAACAAAACAGCCCAACACGAATATCCTTGTAGCCGATATTATCTATGCCCCTAAAAGATAAAAAAAAGGCCAAGTCAGTATAAAAGCATTTGAAACAACATCATTTGCCGAATTTAAATAATTTCAAACCGCTTAATTAATTATTGGCGTTGTGTTTAAAAAATATAATTTTTAGTGACCGGTAAAATCAATTTTTCCGGAACCGGATTCCGGATTTGCATCTTTAGCCGGACCGGATCCGGCCGGATTTTTCCGGATAAATCCGGTCCGGTTTTAATCCGGAAATTTCAAAAAAACCTGGATTTGGGACTCGGACTCTGGAAAAATCCGGCCGGATCCGGTCCGGCCCCGGTCACTAATAATTTTGTATCGTAGTGAGAATGCACAAGGGGCTATAGACAGAGAAAAAGAGACTAGTCAAAACTATTTCTACGGGGCTATGCTCTGCTTAATCTTTCAATTATCCATTTATCATATTATTTTTTATTATATTTTATAAACATCGTTTAATTATTTGTTATTGTTTTTATAATTTATTGTCTAGTGTTTTCTTATTTTAAATGGCTAGACTACCTCGCTAAGAGGAGAAAAATTTTAATCAATTAATGTTAAATCAATTCATATGATATTCACAAGAAAAATTAATGCATTATTATTGACTGATTTTGTTGTTAAGAGGGCTTTGGATGGCAAAAACTTGTAAAAACTTAAATTTTTAATTAATGTTTTTATATTTTTAAACAAATTATTGTTATGTTTTAAAAGTTTTAATTTTTAGAAGTGATGCAATCCTGCCTTTCGATTATTTATCTATTGCACGTTAAACCATACTTTCAATGACTAAGAGTTTTGCTTATGATTGCAAACTTCAACACTATTCAAATGAAGATTATTAGATTGAAATTGGTATATAAATCACCTATTTTATTCTCTTTCTAAATGAAAATTTATATTAAAGATTGGCAATGCTAAAGTCTTGGCCGCTATCAAACGAATATGGGATCAGTTTAATTTATAATAAATGACGGCTGAATTGAAATTTGCTCAACTCATATTTGTACATATTTCCAAGTTTATTCCCGATCGACAAGGACATTTTTGGAGCTTGTTTTGTTAAGCATAAGCTATTTAATTACTAATGCTGTGAGACTACTATCTACTTTAAAATAAGTTATCAAGCGCTCGGATGTGCGGCTATCAATTGTTTCTGGTTGTGTTTAACTTTGTTATCAGTCTTGCTTTAGTGATAAATTAAAATAAAATGATTATATATATTTAAATAAACATATTGTAAAATATATACAATTGAAAACTAGAGAGCTATAAGGGGATAAAAATAAGGCCAAAACATTGTTTTGAATATAGTCAATGAATATCATTTAGATTTGTAATGTTTTAAAGTTCCTCTATATTTAATTCTTTTAATCTCAACCAAAAAAAAATTTTAAAATTTCTAATAAAGTTTTCCGGCTTCCAATAATCTTTTTATTGACATAACAGCCTCTTGGGCTTCCTCTCTTAAACTTATGCCAAAAGCAGGCACATTATCCTTACCCTTTTTTTCTAAATGTTGTCTTATAGTTGTCGGTGCATTCTTTAACGTGTTGATCGTATTTTCGTTCTCGGCCAAAAATCTTTTAAAATTAATTAATAGATAACTAAACTTTATAGTAAATTGGAGATCGGATCTTGAATAAAAAAGTTTTGCGAGTCAAGCGAGCCCAAAATTGCTGACCCCACCCTATGGATATTCGATTTTAAGAAGCCTTTATCTCTGCGAGTTTTATTCTTCTAGAAAAAAGGTTTATACATATATATTCGAACTCAGATTGACAAGACGAATCGGTTGGTATACATATATTTCGAAATAGGTTTATGCTCCCACGTACTACAATGACCAAAAATTTATTGGATGTAGAGAATAGAACCATAATGGAATGCCTCGACCGGAGCACATCCGACTGTGCCACCAACCAACCCCATAATTCGGATATATTCATCTGCAAGTCCAAATTCAACAAACATAATTAATTATTCCCTACTTGTCTAATTTTTCAACCAAAACATTTTTATCCTCACACATAAGAACTTCGCGAATTTCGTTAATTGAATTTTCCAACTCTTCCGGCTCGGTTATATAATTTTTATTTTGATTAATATGTTTAATTAGGACGTCAAGTTGATGAATTTTGAACGGAACTTGGTTATTTCTAATGTAATTTTTTCTGCTAAATTTCTTATTTATTTCCAAAACATTTTTTCCTTCAGATGGGGTAGCATAGGATGCTGACGGCATTCTCGAGCGGTTTACTTTTGATTTGAGTTTGATAGAAGTATTATTGTCCACGTTTTCGGGAATAATGTGTAATTGTCGTGTTTTTGTTTTAGCTTTGACTTGCGCAACACTTAAAATAAATTTTAGAATAGGTATTTCGAAAGATATAGAAAGAAAGTTAAAAAAAGAAGAGTTTGCAAAAGTTTAGCCACCGGGCACTTGCTAGTTGTTGCTAGGCGCTTTCGCTCACTATATGCAGGAGCTCTACCTCTGAGCTCCGGGGCATCGACTAATGCTTTCTCTTTTTCCTTTTTAGATCGTTTAACCCCCGCCTAAGCGTTTTAAAAGCTGCTAGGTGAATCATTCTCACATTAAAGATTGAGAAAACATGGAGAAAACAGAACAGGGAGAAGATAATACAGAGAAAGATAAACTTTAAAATCAGAATTCCTTTTTTTTACATATAGGAATATTCTGATTAACAAAATTCTGTCAAATAGTCTAGGAAAGGCTCAAAAGATTCAGTAAACTTGAAATAATCCTTAATCTACTAGAATAACATGATTTTATTAACTAATTTTAGCTTATATGTAGCCTATTTTATAATTAATCAAGCCTGTAATAATCGTTTATATAATTTTTTATGTTAATCTTTCTAAGGAAAAAGTTTTTAGTGTTAATATTAAAATAATTATCCTCGGAATAAAATAGGAAGAAAATTTGAAAAAAATCTAATTACCCAAATGTCTTTAAATGATTAATTATCTGTCGAGATACAGTCAAAGAAAGTCAGAATTTAACTAAAATCAAAAATCAAAACAAATTCTGATTTAATAATATACTACTTACTTCCCATTTTCCTCATTGCCTACACCATAAACATTGTTTAGATTAACCAGAAAAGCTAACAAACAGACAAACAAAATGTTTAATAGCATTTTAAAGAATTAATGGAGGATTCTTAATTAAAAATTTTAAAAATATGTAGTAAATAGGCAGGCAGCCAGAAAATTAAAAAAAAATTATTTTTGAGAGAGAATCAATGAAAAAATGTCAATTTTACTGGCAGGCAATTTAAAAATTAAATTTACCCCTCTACGCCTAGACACATGCTACAGACACATGCTACATCCAAGGCATTATATAGCCCAAACATGGGAGTGTATATTCCTTTATGTCTTTCAGAAATATTTTTCCCGTTATTCGATCACTGGCCAGAGTTTTGGACAGAAATTCAAGTTCCATAGACATTCAAAAAAAATTTTCCGCGAATTAGCAACTGAAACCCTCCTTCCGAATACAACCGCCTTGAGAGGAAAATCAACATGGCCATACCACTCTCGCTGACTTCACCACAGCGGTTTCTCATTACGTGCTATCACCATATTCTCCTTCTCCTTCCATTCGAAGGGTACTTATTTGAGTCTCACCTGGCACTAAGGCCGCAAACTCTTTTAAGCAATACAACGTCCTAGACAACTAGAGACGTTTATGTATCTCTCTCCAAAAGCGGGAAACGGCGGCCAGTCGATTCGCTTAACTGCCTGGTGTTTTTCTCGTTTTATATATTAAGTAGACTAATTCTTTTATAAGTTTTCTATGAGGAGTAGAAAATGAAAGAGAAAAATGAATGAAATGTTTCAATATTTTATTATACCCTTGCAATTTTCCACGTTACTCTTACGTCCAATTGACCATTCAAGTAAAAATTGTTATTAATTAAAGTCAGAACTCTTTTAGTTTATTTATACGAACAAACACAAGATATAAAATACATAGACTAACAGTCTTTAAAATATATAAAGAAAATTTATAAGTTAAATTTTTTGATATTTTTCAAAGAGGATTGTTAAGAAATTAATATGTATACATAAATCAAAATTCCAATTCATCTTTTTATGCCATAAATGTTCCGACATTATTGAAAATTGTTTGGAAGTATGAGTAACACCAAAAAATACTTGGTAATACAGTAGATCCTCAAAGAACCCCTCAATTCAGCAAACTTTTTCTTCGGTTTTCGCTAAGTTGTGGAGCATAGAATTTCGGGATTAATAAAAGACTTATGTGAATAATATATCCATCAGGTCCACCATTGAATGACCACCTAAATTGGTCATTCAATAATGGAGCAAATGGATCTATACAGTAAAGCAGCTCGGCTCTAGCTACTTCTCTCCTTTAGCTAGTGCAAAAGGTTATTCGGCGGCTGGGAGCGAACCAGCATCTTCAGTAGACCGGACTGATGTGTTTTTTTAAAAAAACAAAATTTTTTAAAAATCGTTTCGTTAACGAAACGAAACGAAACAACCAAAATCTTACGAAACGAAACGAAACAAAACGAAACATTTAATATTCAAAAAATTTTCAAAACTACATTTATTTCGAAATTATTCGACCTCAAATACTTTATTAGTCGCCTATGACTTATAAATGATTTAGTTATTGGTTTATTTACAACAATTGTGTCCCATAAGCCAGGCCCGTAGCAATGAAAATTTTCGGGGAAGGAGGGGGTCAATCATTTTCGAAGCCGAATTTTTGGCGACGCTTTTTTTCAAATAAAATTGAATATTTTTCAAGTGAAATTTTATTTTAAGCACCGCAGAAAATAGCACCGCAGAAATTTTATTTTAAGCACCGGAAGTTCCGGTTCCAGTATTTCCGCAACTCGCAATCCGCAATTTTTAAATTATGATGCGAGTCCTGTAATAGAATTTGTCGTCGATTAAGTAATATGTATATGTGGATTAGGGAGTGGAGTATAAACGGATTTGTATATATAAGTAATTGCTATCTTCCTTTTTCAGCGCCGCAGGCGAAAATTTTGACAATTTGGGAAAGCCAAGAAGCCGAAATTCTTTTTTTTTTTCAGCGCCGCAGGCGAAAATTTTTTAAATTTTCAATAAAAGATGGTAAATTTTATAGATTTTGGCCTTAGTTTAGGCTTAAAAAATTGTTTCGTTTCGTTGAAAAATCACAGGTGTTTCGTAACGAAACGAAACGAAACAAATTTAAAAGTGTTTCGTAACGAAACGAGACGAAACATTAAAAATCATACGAAACATACGAAACAACGAAACGAAACGAAACGTTTCGCCCACGTCTGGACCGGACTGTTGTGTTAACCATCACGACGCCTACTGCACATCCTTAGGAATTAAATAGCTATTAGTGTTTCACCGGAACCGAAATTTTGACCGGAACCGGAACCGGATCCAATTTGAGTTCCGGTTTCCGGAACCGGAACCGGAACTCTTCTAAGTTCCGGCCCGGAACCGGAACTTTCAAAAAATTTGCTAGCAAATTTGAAAAATTAAAAAAAAATTTTTTTTTATTTTAATTTAAAGTAGGGTTGTCGGTTTCCCCCAATTATTCTGTTAACCGAAACGATTAACCGAATCGGAACTTTCTGTTAACCAAAACCGAACTGTAAAACCGAACCGAACTACCCAAATCCCCTGATATGCCCGATAGCATATGATTTCCCCTTTGATCCCCGAATTTCAATTATCCTTCATCCCACCAGATATCAAATCACCAATATACCATTATAAATTTTGATACACGAAATCACCCAATATCATCCAAATCCCCATTAACCCATGTATATTCTAAAAAATAATTTATTCTTCCTTCCTATTTAGCGACGCAGGCGAAAATTTTGTGAATTTAGGAAACCCAAGTGAGAAATGCCAAGTTATGAAGGCCAAATCCCCAGCTATCCTATCCCTGATATCTACCTTGCATAGCTCAATCTCTCAGTATCACACCCAAATCCCTCGGTATTACCTATGGCCCCTTGAAATCACATGATGTAACTTAAAATCCACCTTCATCCATCCAAATCCTACGATATACCATTCAACTTCATTTAACAGCGCCGCAGGCGAAAATTTTGAGAATTTGGAACGACAAGAAGCCAGATTTCTTTCTTTTTCAGCGCCGCAGGCGAAAATTTTGAGAATATTGCAAGGCCAGCCGGGGAAGGCCAGCCCATATTTTTAAAAAAATCAATCTTTAGGAGTGTAAAAAAGCCGGTTTGCCCGGAACCGATTTGTAAACCGGAGCCGGAACCGGAACCGGATCCATTTTCAGTTCCGGTTCCCGGAACCGGAACCGGAACCAAAAAAACACCGGAACTTTCCGGAACCGGAACCGGAACTTCCGGTGAAACTCTAATAGCTATATGTTTTACAATACTGTGTTCCAAAATAATAAACACATCCCTATTTCTCTCAATATTTCAAGTCCTTTTCAATTTTTTAAATTATATAGGGACAAAGGATAAACAATAAGAATAATGAAATGGATTTTCTAGTTTTCCAGACTAACATTTTTTTTAAAAATTAAAAAAAAATTGTTTGAGGATAAGAACAGCTATAAAAATAATTTTATTTTTAACAATTTATATTAAGATAATAAGTAAAAGAAAGCTATTATTGGTCGTACTAAACGTAAAAATTTGAACAATTTTATTTATTTTTTAAATTAATTTTAAAGATGCTTTCTCCATTCTTATAATTTTACATTTTCTTCCCTCATTTTTACTTCCCTTCTTTTTACTTCCCACATTTTTCTTCTTCAAATCTTCTTAAATTTGCAGGCAATAGGCATAGGTGCTGAAACGGGGATAATTTTAAATTTCCCCTCGTTGATTTTAATGAAAGTTTGATGGCTTGATGTGTCATACTTCTCAATTTCAATTTCGCACATGTTCCCAGAGAAGATTTGAGCTGCACCAAATTCGACCACAATTTTAGCCTTTGCAGTTTCGAAGATTAATTGACCGGCATGGGCCTGGTCATCAATTTGACACGCTCCAGGCTTGGCGAGGGAGGCACTACAAGTCTTGCCTTCAATTATGAGAGTTACTTTGTCTAATCCTTCTATAGACTTTTTTAGGATTAAATGAGCTTCTCCATTAGTATTTTCCTTCCATTGAATGTTTTCAGAGTCTCCTTCCATGTGCTCAATTTGGCCCATGTAGGTCACACAGCCAGTAGAGGATGATCCGCTTGGAGTGACAGTTTTCACTCCCTCGGTGATTCCAAGAAGGGAAATGATTAGAAGGGTAAAAGTAAAGAAGATGGCCATTTTTGGGTATTTTGTGGGTGTTTTGGGGTGTTTTTTTGGGTATTTTAGGGTGTTTTGGGGTTTTTTAGTTGTTGAAGAGATTGTTTGATGGTTGGATAGCTAACTAATTGGTGTTTATATATTAATGGATTTGGGGGTTTGAAAGGTTTTTTGACTAGATTACGTTATGATTTCATCATATCACCTCTGAGAAAATTTTTAGTTTCCCTACCCCCTCTTCCTCCCTTAATTTTTTTAAAAATAAGAGGAAAGTACTTAATTTCCCAATTATTTTTAAAATTTCCTATTGCACTTTAATAAATAAATAAAATGTTTATTACATAATAAATTTCTTTATATGATGTAAATTTTTGAATTTGGGGAGCTTCCGTTAAATTATTATTTTTAGAGGAGCATGAAAGACTGTTAAAAGGGCAAATAGGGAAATAGAAAAAATGAATTGCGCAACAAAGTGCATTACAAAACATCGTCCTAGATGTGATGTGATGTAAATCTAACGAAATATTTGTCAAAAAACTTTCACAACCCCCCCCCCCCCAAATCCATTAATATATAAACACCAATTAATTAGCTATCCAACCATCTAACAATCTCCTCATCAACTAAAAAACTCAAAAAACACCCCAAAACACCCTAAAAACAATCCAAAAATGTCCATCTTCCTTACTTCTGCTCTTCTAATCATTTCAATGATTGCTATGACCGAGGGAGCAGGCGATCGAAGCGCTTCAACCTCTACTGGTTGTACAACCTATTTTGGAATGCTTGATCACGCGGATACCAAGGAAAATAACAAAAGGAAAACTTTCAAACCCAACGTTGAAAACATATCCAACACCTTGAAAGTGACTGGTGGGGCTACGTTTAGCAATACCTCGGTGGCTTTGGTTGTCGGTAATGAGGTGTTATGTATGGCTAAGACAGAGGGTTCAGGCGATTGCGGAATGCGCAACGAAGCGTTGACTGGAACTATGAAATTTTTCATTTCTGAGAATATTATTGTTGAGGTGGGTGTGGGTTTGTATAATTTGCCGTAACAATTAAAAAGGCCCCTGTCGCTAACATACCATCTGGAATGTTCAAGTTGCTCCGATGGTAAGTGGTGGCCCACAAAAGGGCAATCACTGATGATTACAACCCCAATGTCTATAGGATTTTGACATTTTCTGCCATAATTTTGACATTTTCTGACATTTTCTTGACATTTTTCTGACATTTTTAACCAATATTAATCCACTTGAAACAAAATAATAGGATTGACTTAAATGAGCGTTTCTTGGATATCCTTTTAACAACAGCCGACTCTAATTTTCCAAAGTCTCACAATGTTTGACCCTCCTTCACCTCTCCCCACGTTTATGCTTCTACCAATGGCTAATTAAGTTAAAAATCGTGCAAAAACGGGGAGTGTATAAATCTGGGTGTATATTATACTCCTTGATATCCTCTTGCCAAGTGCATTCTCTAATTTTCCAAGGGCTCACAATGTTTGACCCTCCTTCACCTCTCCCCCCTCCACACCTTTATCCTCCTACCGATGGCTGATTAAGTTAAAAATCATACATAAAATGGAGATTGTATAAATCTGAGTGTATATACAATGACGATCCGAACATTTTAAGGTTCCATTCAAAGACGTTTTTTTCTTCACCGACAACAAGTGTGTCATCCAGCTTGTAAGCTACAATGTTGGAACGCATGAAACTCTTCTCAAAATTAATGATGTCGACTTCAAAATTACCGCTACTGACAAGAAAATTTCCCCGAAGGCTTGTACTATGAAAATGTG
Source organism: Meloidogyne enterolobii (assembly GCA_963681835.1). Classification (NCBI taxonomy): domain Eukaryota; kingdom Metazoa; phylum Nematoda; class Chromadorea; order Rhabditida; family Meloidogynidae; genus Meloidogyne; species Meloidogyne enterolobii. The sequence continues at coordinate 218,284 of CAVMJV010000129.1, forward strand.
AGGGATAAATGTAAAGAAAGGGGATAACAGAAAGTGTAAATATGGAAGGATAAAAACGAAACAAAAATTAATGTGAAGTAAAAAATAAAGAAATTCAAGTAGATTCCTTAAAAAACGATAAACTTCACAATATCTGTCTCCTTTTGTTTATATTTTTTCGAATAAATCGCTTTAGCTGTTAAATTGAAAGAGGTTTTAGCCGACAAAGAGGCTGTACTGGGAGTTTTATTTAACAAGGTTATTTTCTAGATAGGTTGTCAGTTTTGGACTGAACCGAGGATTTACCGGTTCGGAATTTCAATGAACCGACAACCTTACTTCGAGGTAAATATTATAATCCCATGTCGAACTGCCCAATAGAAGTGACGCCCTTTTCTCAAATCGTTACATCCATGTTGTGTATTATAGTGAGGACAGGCGAATGTCCATGCTTAAATAGCTAAATCACTAGTTAGATTCCGATATATGTATTTATCTTCAGGTCTATCTTGAAGGTCAGGTTCTTCGCTAACCCGGATAAATGTTTGGAATAGCTTCAACAATCACTCATTCGCGAATGGAAGAAAAGCTCACCCAGGGTGGTGTAAACTTTTGTCTAAAATTCTTCCTCACTCCTCCTTCTCTGTATCTGTTGTATCTAAGTAAGGACTAGGCATCTAGAAAATTCCTGATTATTTGTTCCATAATTAGTTCCCTATCATTTAAGCTTTATTTTAACTCATTATCTCTCATTTGAGCAAAGTTAAAGCATAAATAAGGTGTCCCATTACTTTCTTGTCATCCTTTATTTATTTTACAAATTCCATTAAAAAATTGGCTAAAAAACAGCGAACACAACCAGACTCCAACTGAATACAACCGCTAGCAGAGCGTTCGTAGACTGCAATTGCTTGACCCTGCAGGGTTCGTCGGACTCTTGCCGTGGTGTTTTAAATATTTTCTCGATTGGATTGCTTGTTTACTTACGTTAAGAGCATGCACAATTTCAGTGCCGTGGACTCTACTCTACTAGCGGGAAACAGCGCCAGCTGGTTCGCTTTCTCTACATTTTATTGACAAACTATATAAATGATAGTTTTTCTTTTTACTATTATTATATGAGGAGCAGCGTAGAAAAGAGAGAGAAAATGTAAACAACAAGGATAATAAACATTTTAAAATAAAGATGTAGAGAAAATGGGACATTTGTGTCTAGTTATTTTTCCACTCTTTACTAGATATTTGATGAGTAGGGCTGGCAAATATATGGATGAAAAAATCGAAAATATGTACATAAATTATGAATAAAATTTTTCAAAATATGGATGAAAATAAGGGAAAAATCCCGAAATATGGACGAAATATGGATAAAATTTATAATTTGTACTCACAATTAAATAAATTTGGTCACGTACATTAGCAAATTTGTGGTTTCTAGTGAGGCAAAATGTGAATTTTTAGTCATATTTAAGTAGTTAGTCCCCTTTAGTCCCCTCGAAATGTCAGCCCCAAAAGTGACACCTGTCAGTCAGACTGGCACCTATAGGGGGGCTTCTTGGCCTTCCAAAATTGACAAAAATTAGCTTGCAGCGTTGAAAAGGTCAAAAATAAAATATTATTTTTTATAAGAATAAAAATATATACCAATGAATTATCTTAATTCAGTCTAATATGTATGTGTCCCCAGAATAATAGTATATATCAGGCCAATATGTCTCCACTTTCAAATTCTTATTCTATTAACGACAAACGTCAGAAATTAATCGATCAAATAACTGCATGTGATTTTAACAACACAGCAGCAATCGATTCCGATTCTTCAATTCCTGACTACGCAAAAATTTTAATCAAACAACTTGGTGGACTTCTTCAAACAGCAGTTCAACTACTTAATGAACAACCGTCAGCAAAAGATTACTATGAAGAGGAACGTCGACAACACACTATTGTCATCACAGGCCTTCCAGAATCGATTGACAACACTCCAACAAAACGGGCAGAAAATGACATCAAAACTGTTCATTCAATGCTGGATACGATTGGACTTGACAGTGAATTGCCGACCAATGTTTTCAGAATGGGAAAAAAGAAGGACGTTGGGAGCAGGTTATTAAAAGTTGAATTTCCGACGAAGTATGCCACTAGATTTTTTTTGAAAAATAAACATAAAATTAAATCTATCCCAATTTTTAAAAATGTTAATATCCGTGAATCATTATCACGGTCCCAACTTGACGCGCGCCATAAGCTCATTGCGTCATGCAATGAGCAGCGCAAGGCAACAGGCAAGGATTTTGTTGTTTATGCGGGGATGGTTGTCCTTCGGGACACCATTCCTGCAATTAGACAACAAAATCCTTAGCCTGTTGCCGGGGGAGTCACACCGTATTTAATTGACAAAAGCTATAGGATGTTATTAGATTTTTATAAGAATGTTTTTAGTCTTTTTAAAAATGTCTTTTTTCACCCTCCAGTTAATAACCTAAATCATAAAACTTTTCTAGATTCCAATAAATCTGTTACAGCCTATTTTATTAACTCTCGTTCAATTTGTAATAAACGTGATGAGCTATCTACTCTGCTTTTGAACTCTTCTCTTGATATTTTACTTATAGCCGAAACCTGGCTTCGAGACGCTGAACAAATTTCTTTTGACCCAGTAATAAATTCCAGGTTTACTTCCTTTACTTGTAATAGAAAAAATAGAATAGGTGGGGGCACTGCTATGTTAATCTGTAATGAGTTAAAACCTAGGCTTGTTTTTTCTGATTCTATTGGTGGTTGTGAAATATTAATAGTTAAAATCTTCTCCTTTAATATCTTCTGTATCTATCGCCCACCTAATATTGGAATATCTCATACTAAGCTGCTCTTCAAAACTTTAACTAGTAAAACAGATAAAAATTCCATTATTTGTGGTGATTTTAATTTTTCCAATAAGGACGTTCTATGGACAAATTCTATCCCTTTACCTAAATCCGCAACAGGGGAACTTTTTGTCTCATTTTTCAATAAAAACTGTCTTAAATTACACACTACTTCACCCACTCGCGGTCATTCATGGCTTGATCTTGTAATGTCTAATTGTTAAGACAGTATTACTAATTGCCAAACTTCTGATTCCATTCTCTCGTCTGACCATGCTGCTATTTGCTTCGATCTTTGTATTAATAAACCTAAGACTAAACAACCTATGATCTTTTGTAGAACATATGACAAACCAAATACAAAGCTATTAAATATCTATTTGTCCTCTATATTACCATCTACTTCTATTAGCAATTATACTATAGAGGACAAATATAATTCTTTTATTTCTAACATTCTAACTGCTAGAGATCAATTTTTACCTGGCACATATATTTCTAAATTCACTCCTAGATATCCAGCTTCGCTTAAAGCTTCTATAAAAGAAAAAGCACGTCTCTGGAAAATTATCTCTAAAGGTAAATCTGATTTAATACCACGTTACAATAGTCTAAATCTTCATGTTAAAATCCAAATAAGAAAATTTTATGCAAAACTTGAAAAAAATTATATCGAAAAAGATCCACTCAATATCTTTAAATATATTAATAGACATTCTAAAAATAACAATAACATTCCATCCTTATTGGTAGATGGTAATTATGTTTATGATGACAAACACAAATGTGAAATATTTGCTGGATCGTTTTTTCTAGATTCTGATACTAACTTTATTATTCCTGAACTCATTAATATTAATCCTAAATTTATCGATGATATTGAAATTGATTCTAGTAAATTATTAAAAATGTTAAATTCACTCCCTAACAAGGAAGGTCTATCACCTGATTTTATATCCTATAGATTTTTAAAGAATTGTTCTGTTTCTTTAGTTTCTTATATATCTGAACTTTTCAGAATTTCCCTTGACTCTGCTATACTTCCAAATATCTGGAAGGAATCTATAATAATTCCACTTTTTAAAAAAGGAAATAAGGAACTAGTTTCTAACTATCGTCCAATTTCTATTACTTGCTCATTATGCAGAGTAATGGAAAGATTTATCTTTAATGGAATCCTAGAATTTCTTTTAGAAAATAATATTATATCTCCTCATCAATTTGGATTTCTCCCAAGGAGATCCACTACTACACAACTGATCACTACCTTAGAAGATTGGTTCGATGGAATATTTTCTAATAAAAACATAGATTGCATTTATTTAGACCTTAGAAAAGCTTTTGATTCTATCCCACATGACTTACTTTTATATAAACTCTATAAAATTGGCGTTAGGGGTAAAATATACAATTGGATTAAAGAATTCTTAACAAATAGAAAATACCGTGTAAAAATCAATGATAGTTTTTCATCTTATTACAGTGCACCTTTGGGTGTACCACAAGGCTCTGTCCTTGGACCATTATTATTTATTATTTATATAAACGATCTTCCAGATATTATTCCAAAAGGCATATCTGTTAAATTATTTGCTGATGATATTAAGATATATTTAATTCATGATTCATTAAACCAATGTAATATACTAACTGAAACAATCACTAATATTGAACTTTGGTGTGATCAATGGGGTATTAATATTTCCTCAGATAAATCTTATGTTCTCTATCTTGGTAAAAATAACCAAATGCACAAATATAAAATTGGAGATAATATTATTATGGGTTTAGATTCTATAAGAGATTTAGGAATTATAATTGATAATAAATTATGCTTTCAAAAACATTTTGACAAAATTGTTCGAAATGCTTATTATCGTATGAAAATTCTATTTAAAACTATTAGATCTAGGAGCATTAGAACTTGGACATTAGTCTATAAATCTTATATCAGACCCATACTTGAATATGCACCCGAAATCTGGAACCCTCATTTCAAAAAAGATATAATACAAATTGAAAAATTCCAAAAATTCTTTACGTCTATTGCTCTCAAAAAATGCATGTTACCTAAAATTCCTTATCCTGAAAGACTTCAACTTTTTGGATTGCAATCTCTTAATACCCGCAGAAAAATTTATGACCTCGTAACTGCATTTAAAATTATTAAAGGGTTTACCCATTTAGATCCTACTCACCTATACCGATTTTCTACTCATCCATCTCATAAACAATTTAATAGACTTATGTTTAAATGCAGATCCTCAAAAAACGCTCATTCCTTTGTTAATAGAAGCTCTTCACTATGGAATACCCTTGATAAAGTTACATTAAACTCCCACTCAATATTGTCCTTTAAACATAGAATTACTCAGCTATTTATAAACGAAATATAAAAAAAATAGACTAAATATAAAAATAAAAAATATGGTAATTTCCCCAAAAATCATTTACATAAAAATTTCTACATAAAAATCTAATAACTTAAATTAAATTATATGGTTACTACACTATCTATACATGTGTGGCTTCCCCAATACTCAATATAGTTAATTTTTTATACTAAAATCTAACTGTCAAATAATTAGAAAAAAATTATTACTTTTTTAGAAATTATTATATTTTACTATTAAATACATACCAATTTTTTTCTATTATTTTACAGTTGGAAAGACCTATCACAATATATTTTTTATTTATTTTTTAAAAAAAATTTTTTATTATTTATAATTGATGTTTTGTTTTTATGCATATCCTTTGACCTCCCATTTATGACTTTTTTTTTGACTTAAACTTTATTTAAATTTATCCGACAACGATGTTAGTGGACTCCCTTTCGTTGTATATTTTTAATTTTTGAATAAATAAATAAATAAATAATTAAAAATATAGATAAAAGTTATAATTTGTACTCACAATTAAATAAATTTGGTCACGTACATTAGCAAATTTGTGGTTTCTAGTGAGGCAAAATGTGAATTTTTAGTCATATTTAAGTAGTTAGTCCCCTTTAGTCCCCTCGAAATGTCAGCCCCAAAAGTGACACCTGTCAGTCAGACTGGCACCTATAGGGGGGCTTCTTGGCCTTCCAAAATTGACAAAAATTAGCTTGCAGCGTTGAAAAGGTCAAAAATAAAATAATATTATTTTTTATAAGAATAAAAATATATAACAATGAATTATCTTAATTCAGTCTAATATGTATGTGTCCCCAGAATAATAGTATATATCAGGAATCAAAAGAAATTGGAGCAATTGTGTGGATTAATGCGTAAATTTAGAAATATTTTAGGTTCTATATCATATTTTTAAGCCAAAAATTGAGTATTTTTTACTCCAAAGACTCGAACTTCAAAAATATTTTGCCTGCTACGCTGCAATCGAAAATTCATTAGCCGGAAAGGGATAGAGACTGAAAAAAGATATAAGGATTTAAAAAAGGATTTGTATGGATTAATGCGGATTTCGGAAGAATTATCAGTATCGCCTCTGCATTCTTTGCAATTAAATATTTTCACCTAATCCCCTTAATAATATTCTACTATTCTTAATTCCTCCAAATCGGCTTATATCTTTCTTGCCTCCTAAATCGGGAATATCAAGAAATAAGGACGAATCAAGTGATATCAAAGGAATTGAAGGGATATCTAGAGGTCTATATAATAAATACATATGAAATAAAATTTATCAAAAATATTAAATTTATATAATTTGAAGAATTGTTTTTTTTTAATTTTTTTGAATGCTTTCTTCAACTTTTAAATATATTTTTTCATTTATCTCACATTTATTCTTCTTCAATTTTTCTAATTTTTCGCTCCACAAGCCTTTACAATTTGCTTATTTGTCGGCTCAATCATCAGCTTTACTTTATTCATAGAAAGAGTTAATTTGTGGTCCTTCATATCGTAGCCATCAAGAACAATTTCGGATTTATTTCCAACAAAGATTGGGGTGTCTTTGAAGGGAACGTAGACAGATGGGCCGTTTTCAATGTCATAAATCAATTTTCCAGACAATTTGTCTCCTTTAATTTGACATTCTACAGGAGTTCCGTTATTCTGGGCAACACACTTCGGCTGGTTTTCGACTTGTAAAGTCACTGAATATTTTGATTTGCCACCAGATACAATTAATTGATTGGACGAATTTGGGTTATTTGCCATCATTTTGGCGTCTCCATGCATTCTTGACCCTGCTACAGGCACAAACATCCCATATATCACTTTACAATCCTTTTGAGTTTGGAGAGAATCGGAGGTTGAAGCACTTCGATTAGTATTCATTCCCTCAGATGTAGCAATAATTGAAATGATTAGAAGGGTAGAAGTGAAGAAGATGGCCATTTTTGGTTTGTTTTTAGGGTTGTTTTGGGGTGTTTTTTGAGTTTTTAGTTGTTGAGGAGTTTATTTGATGGTTGGATATCTAATTAATTGGTGTTTATATATTAATGTATTTGAGGGGTTTTGAAAGTTTTTTTGTCAGTTTTGCCATATGTTCATCTGAGATAAACAAAAGTGCAATTGCATTACTTTGGCATCATATTATATAATATATGAAGGAAAGCTTTGGAGTTATTATTGAAATGGTAATTTATAAAAAATTTTATTCATTTTGTGACATGTAAGATGATGTAAACATAATGTAATTGCACTTTTATTATTTCTTAAAATTTTACTTTCAACCCTCCCCCCATTAATGAATATATAAACACCAATTATTTAGCTATCCAACCATCAAATAATCTCCTCAACAACTAAAAACTCAAAAAACACCCCAAAACAACCCTAAAAACAAACCAAAAATGGCCATCTTCTTCACTTCTACGCTTCTAATCATTTCAATTATTGCTACAACTGAGGGAATGAAAACTAATCGAAGTGCTTCAACCTCCGATTCTATCCAAGCCCAAAAGGATTGTGAAGTGATATATGGGATGTTTGTGCCTGTAGCAGGGTCAAGAATGCATGGAGACGCCAAAGACGCAATGAAGAAAAACAATCCAAGTCTCACCAATAAATTAATTGTATCTGGTGGCAGCTCTAAATATTCAGTGACTTTACAGGTCAAAAACCAGCCGAATTGTGTTGCCCAAAATGACAAAATTCCTGTAGAATGTCAAATTAAAGGAGACAAATTGTCTGGAAAGTTGATTTATGACATTGAAAACGGCCTTTCTGTCCATGTTCCCTTCGAAAACACCCCAATCTTTGTTGACCTGCTATTCTTCGACCCTTGAGATTGCTTTCAATCGTTGAGCCGGCTATCATGGTTGCGTCCAACCTTCCGCTCTACATGATTGCTTCAATCATCCTTCGGTCAATACTAGCCACCGAGGCCATATCGACTGCGTTTACTACCCGTAGGGCGTAAACGTACGTTCCCATTAGGACTCAATAAATCCTAATGTTTGCAATTAGAACGTTTCTCTCTCTAAAGCGGGAAACGGCGGCCAGCTGTTCGCACAGCAGGCAAATTTCTTCAACATATATATTAATGCAGAATATTTTTAAAATAAATTTTGTATGAGAAGCAGGAAAGAAAAAGATTTACTAAAATATATTTTTAGTTTCTCTATCTTTCTTTCTATGTAAAAGAAGAAAAGAAATGAGAACAAAGTGTTATTTAACAAATTGACACTCGACATAATGTTACGCAAAAAATAGTTAAGTTAAGTGAAAATAGCCAACTTCAAAATTCATCCAGTACAAATTAGAGAAGGGTCTGCTTACCTTAAACGCAAAACATGGACGTTTTTTGACGCTAAATTCGACCCGAGGAAACTACTTATTCAACCCGACCCCCACGGTACAAACCACAGTTGGGGTTGACTTTCTTAAAAAACACTGGATGGAATTTTTTTCCAGAAATCGTGAGCTACTTATTATCTCACCAACATTTGAGACAAATTCCAGAGAAATTTACTAATTTAATTTATTCCAACAAAAATTAACAAACGAATCTACTTATACTTTTAAATTTTTAAATAACAATTTTCTTTTCTTACTTCACTTTATTTTTTAAATTATTTCTTCTTTTTCCCTCTTTTTCCCTTTTCGCTTCTTTCTATCAACACTTCTTATCCTCAGGAACCACCTTGAGTGGAAACAACCCGTTAAGGGTGAAATCCAACTCATGTGTCTTCGTATTATACCCTTCAAGCACAATATTACACGTATTGTCATCAAACATATGGACGTCTTTAAACGGAACTTTGACTTCTTTTCCCTCAGCATAGCTAAAAATCAGAGTTCCAGATTGTGGGCCTTTTTTAATCTCTTTACTGGGTATTTTACATTCCTCCCCTTTAGTATTTTTAATGGAAGCTTCACATCTAATTCCTCCAACCTCCAAAATAATTTTGGTATTTTTAAAGATCGGGTCACTTTTCTTCGAAGCAACTTTTAAAACGTTTACTTTCTTCTCATCATTAGTAGTTGTGTGTTCATGTTTCAGTAAGGTTGGGTTCACAAGCTTGCCCATTTTGCAAGGACTTGAACTCGAACTTGAAGCATCCCCACTTCCACTTCCCTCAATTATGGCAATTAAAGCCAAGGAAATGATTAGAAGGGTAGAGGTGAGGGAGATGGTAGCCATTTTTGAGTATTTTTAGGGGTATTTTATTGTGTTTTTTAGTTGTCGAAGAGATTGTTTGATAGTTGTATAGCTAAATAATTGGTGTTTATATATCAGCTAATTTGAGGATTTTGAAAGGCGTTTTGGCTATATTTGTTATTTTATTTCCTTAATTAGCGTCTGGGAAAAAACTCAAACATTAAATGCCCTTTTAGCCGTTCCCTTTGATTCCCCCCCCCCCCCCCCCCCAAAATACAGGCAAAAAGGGCAATATTATTAGACAGGCGCTTTTGTAATTGCACTTTGCCGAGAATTAATTAATAAATTAAAAAAATGTCAAGACACATCCGGAAATATTTAAGAAATCTTAACATTGCCCTATATTTGCCCTTATATTATTTCTTAATTTTATTTTTTTTTCATTAAAGGGCATTTTAATTAAATTTCATAAGATAATGCAATATTAATTAGTTTTTTGCACTTTTGTTTATTTAATATTAAATATTCCATTTAAATTTTTTGTTAATATTAGATGAAATGACTACTAGAAATATTGCAGGAAAACGGTTAAAAAGTTACAAACTTTTTTTCTAATTGTTCCATGATTTAATTAGGTAAAATAAGTCTGGCCATTTGATATCACGATAATGAAATAAAAAAAGAGCAATAAAAATAGGGAAATAATTAAATTAATTAATTGAGTTATTTTTTAAATTAGGTAATTCACTTGTCCTCTAATAATTCTTCAAATTCCAGATGATATATTAGAATATACTGCCCTAAATTTTTCTTTTATGATGTTTTTAAATATTTATTTTTAATTTATCTGTTTTATTAATTTGTCAATTTTAAATTTTAAATTAAATTTTAATAATTACAAGGTGACCCAAAAGAAACCGGGCACTTTTCTATCCTTTATAACTTTTGCTTATATTATTTTTAAATAATTCCAAGTTTATTTTGTCGCTCATTCATTTCTCTTGCTGGTAAAAACAATGCTAACTATCTGCAGCTATTAGAGACGTCCGAGACCGAAAATTTCGACAATTAGAAATTTTTGGTCCAAAATTGCCAAAAACCAAGACCAAAAAATAAAACCAAGACAAGACCAAGACAAACACCCCAAGACCAAGACCGAAAAAAACCAAGAAAAGTTTTGAGTCAAGACTCAAGACAGAGTCTCGGACGTCTCTAGCAGCTATGTCGCTACGGATAAAAATCCTTAGCATTGTTTTTACCAGCATCTATCATATAGTAAAATTAAAGATTTTTTGATTGAGGATTAAGAAAGTTATGTTATTTTAGGTACACTATATCAAAATTTTCCCCCCAAAATTTTATTTTCTGTATCTCAGAAAGGAGAAGTCCAAGTTTTATTCTCCATTTAGTTCTTTATAATTTCATCTTTATTTTATCTCATTATCTTTAATTTGAATAAAGTTATGCCAAAAATAGCGTGCCCAGTTTCTTTTGGGTCAACCTGTATATAAAATACACATATAAAATTAAAGAAATTTAAATTTAATTTTGTCACGTTCGGGACTTGCAAAATTAGACAAACACAATCAGAAATTTATCGCTTGTCAGGGTTGTCTTTTTCAAACCACTGAAATAGGGCGCAGCCACTGAAAATGGGGAAAAATAAAGAAATTGATCAAAAATAGGGCAAAAAATAGGGAATTATGTATTTTAAAAATAAAAATATAATAATTAAAATCTTAAGGCGGTACAACAATTGAGGATATTACAAATGAGGAAAAAGATAATTGACCAAGGATAATTGGGTGTACGGAATTTTGGTCACCGGAATTTTGGTCACCAAGGATTTTCGGAACTTTGGTCACCAACTTTTTTGGAATTTTGGTCACCAGCGGAATTTTGGTCACCAAGTCAAAAAACGGAATATTGGACACTGAAATTTTGGTCACCAATAGGAATTTTGGTCACCAAACGAAAAAAAATAATCTTATCTAAAACTGATATCAAAGTGATAAAAAATGATTTTTCAACCCCCAGTTGATCAATTTCAATGTTGATCACTTTCATGGCTGATCACTCCCTCAGTTGATCACTCTCGATCACTCTTCCGGATGATTGATTAACTGGCAGAGTGATCAATATTGAAATTGATCAACTGGGAGTTGAAAAATCATTTTTTATCACTTTGATATCAGTTTTAGATAAGATTATTATTTTCCGTTTGGTGACCAAAATTCCTATTGGTGACCAAAATTTCAGTGTCCAACATTCCGTTTTTTGACTTGGTGACCAAAATTCCGCTGGTGACCAAAATTCCAAAAAAGTTGGTGACCAAATTTCCGAAAATCCTTGGTGACCAAAATTCCGGTGACCAAAATTCCGGCACCCGATAATTGACCTTATATTGTTATTAAAGTAGTGCTTCGGTGGGTATGATGTTTTAAAAATATCTTTTGTTACAAAAAAGACATAAAGCTGCAAAAATTAATTGTATAACTTGAAATTTTCAACTTCTTTTAGAATAGAATTACTGTTACAATACTGTTAAAAAATATTTTCATTCCCTTATTTATTGTTCTAAATTTTTATTTCTGATAAAATAAATATAAAATATAAAGTTAATTTATCAAAAATATTAAATTTATATGTATATAATTTGAAGAATTGTTTTTTTAATTTTTTTGAATGCTTTCTTCAACTTTTAAATATATTTTTTCATTTATCTCACATTTATTCTTCTTCAATTTTTCTAATTTTTCGCTCCACAAGCCTTTACAATTTGCTTATTTGTCGGCTCAATCATCAGCTTTACTTTATTCATAGAAAGAGTTAATTTGTGGTCCTTCATATCGTAGCCATCAAGAACAATTTCGGATTTATTTCCAACAAAGATTGCGGTGTCTTTGAAGGGAACGTAGACAGAAGGACCGTTTTCAATGTCATAAATCAATTTTCCAGACAATTTGTCTCCTTTAATTTGACATTCTACAGGAGTTCCGTTATTCTGGGCAACACACTTCGGCTGGTTTTCGACTTGTAAAGTCACTGAATATTTTGATTTGCCACCAGATACAATTAATTGATTGGACGAATTTGGGTTATTTGCCATCATTTTGGCGTCTCCATGCATTCTTGACCCTGCTACAGGCACAAACATCCCATATATCACTTTACAATCCTTTTGGGTTTGGAGAGAATCGGAGGTTGAAGCACTTCGATTAGTATTCATTCCCTCAGATGTAGCAATAATTGAAATGATAAGAAGGGTAGAAGTGAGGAAGATGGACATTTTTAGGTTGTTTTTAGGGTTGTTTTGGGGTGTTTTTTGAGTTTTTAGTTGATGAGGAGATTATTTGATGGTTGGATAGCTAATCAATTGGTGTTTATATATTAATGTATTTGAGGGGGTTTGAAAGTTTTTTTTGTCAGTTTTGCCATATTTTCATCTGAGAAAAACAAAAGTGCAATTGCATTACTTTGGCATCATATTATATAATATATGAAGGAAAGCTTTGGAGTTATTATTGAAATGGTAATTTCATAAAAAATTTTATTCATTTTATGACATGTAAGATGATGTAAACATAATAATTGCACTTTTATCATTTCTTAATATAATAAATCATCATATTACATCATAGATGAACGATAACTCTCAAGTTTTTAATTTCAAAACCCCTCAAATTAATTAATATATAAACACCAATTAATTATCTATCCAACCATCAAATAATCTCCTCATAAATTAAAAACTCAAAAAAGACCCCAAAACAACCCTAAAAACAAACAAAAATGGCCACATTCTTCTCTTCTACCCTTCTAATCATTTCAATTATTGCTACAACTATGGGAATGAATACTAATCGAAGTGCTTCAACCTCCGATTCTCTCCAAACCCAAAAGGATTGTAAAGTTATATATGGGATGTTTGTGCCTGTAGCAGGGTCAAGAATGCATGGAGACGCCAAAATGATGGCAAATAACCCAAATTCGCCCAATCAATTAATTGTATCTGGTGGCAAATCAAAATATTCAGTGACTTTACAGGTTGAAAACCAGCCGAAGTGTGTTGCCCAGAATAACGGAACTCCTGTAGAATGTCAAATTCAAGGAGACAAATTGTCTGGAAAATTGATTTATGACATTGAAAACGGTCCTTCTGTCTACGTTCCCTTCAAAGACACCCCAATCTTTGTTGGAAATAAATCCGAAATTGTTCTTGATGGCTACGATATAAGGACCACAAATTAACTCTTTCTATGAATAAAGTAAAGCTGATGATTGAGCCGACAAATAAGCAAATTGTAAAGGCTTGTGGAGCGAAAAATTAGAAAAATTGAAGAAGAATAAATGTGAGATAAATGAAAAAATATATTTAAAAGTTGAAGAAAGCATTCAAAAAATTAAAAAAAAAACAATTCTTCAAATTATATAAATTTAATATTTTTGATAAATTATACTTTATATTTTATATTTACTTTATCAAAAATAAAAATTTAGAACAATAAATAAGGGCATGAAAATATTTTTTAACATTATTGTAACAAAAAAATTAAAAAAACAATTCTTCAAATAATTGTAAGGCTTAAAGGTGTAATCCTTGAGAAAATAATAAAAACCCCGCCTAGAGAGAAGGTGCATTTAAGCTAAAGGAAAATAAGGAAAAGCGGCTTAGTTGACGATCATTCCAACTTTGTTCCTATTCAATCAATGGCCTAGTGTTCGGTCGGCCTAGAGCCTGACCAAGTGGTATACCAACAATCATTCACCCCGCTCGCTCACGCTACCTCTGGCAATTATTCACCGCACGCATTTCCATCAACATCTTCTCTCTTTAATTAGGCCGGGCCCCCCTAATTAAATTATTTACTGGTAGCACCGGATGGTTCAGCGAAAGCTGAACGCATGACGGTCTATCTCGCGTGCTTCCCCCGGGCCAACTCAATGCGCGCTGAGTGGTCCGGGAGGCAGTGGGGAATGATTAGGGCTTCGGCCTTAAATAATCGAAATATAAAAATATATAAAAATATATGAAAATATAAAATATAATTTTTTCAAAAAGAAACAACAACAAATATATCAACACAAAGAATGGCACTTAGGAGAGACCTAATTTCATAAAAAATTTTTTTAAGCTCTTTTTAACAACCTTGACTACCTCCTCTAGAAATTCCAGAATTTTTCATCAAAAATCTCTGAAGTTATAATCGATTAATTTCTATTAATTCTACAATTAGTTCAATTTCTACAATAGATTAACATTGCAAAACTTTGATCTTTAATTTTAATTCTTCCAATTTTAAGAAAATATTTTATTTTTAATTGTAAGAAAAAATTTATTTTTATCTATTTTCGATCTAACAAAAAGAGACTGTCTTCAAAAAATGGTAATAAATTCTTTACTCTCTAAAAAAAAAAGAGGAGAAATAAATCCGTTGAAAAAAAGACAAGGGTGGAAACCTTTTTCAAAAAAAGGAACTATATACATTTATATACATTTATTTGTTTAATCAAATTGCTTGATTTTTATTGGTCCAGAAATTTCAGAATTTTTTTTAACAAAAAAAAATGTCTGGAGTTATAATCGATAAACGAAAATTAGGCATTTTTCGGAGAATCAACATTTTTGGCCAATTTCCGAAATTCTTGATCAAAATTCTGAAATTTTTGGAGAACATAGATAAAGGCACGGAAGTTATTATTGCAAAGTTTTATCCTTTTCTGATAAGCAACTAACTGTTTTATAAACTCGCGCCAAAACTTCCCAAGCCGAAACGTCTCAGTCCCATTAAAATTACTAAAACATTAAGAAAAATTCTGTCACCGATATACACACGATAAATTTTATCCTTTTCATTTTTATTTTCCCAACAACAAAAAAAAAGGACAACCATTAATCATTGTCTGGTACTAAAGAGAATATACAAAAGGAAACATTTTCTCTCCTTCAAAAAAAAAAGGAAGGGGGAGGGCTGACACAAAATAGAAAACACAATCTCCGCACAATCCTTTTTAAAAATGATTCATTCGTCTACAAATCTTTAAACAAAAATAAATTTTTACATTTATACTTAAAAATTCTGTTGGGCTAAAAATTTTTTTTAAAATTTCTTATTTTAACTGTTGAAATTCATTTTAAATATACCTGACTTCAAAACAACTTCTGATATCTCCTTTTACTTTAAAAACCCTGTTTTTTTTTGTACTAGAATTCTGATTTTTTTTTCGAAACAGAATCAGAATTTCTGATTTTTGTTTCAGAATTTTCTGATTTTTAATTTACAGAGCTATTCCTGCCCTTTAACAATTTCTCTTTTTCTTGTTTAATTATGATTTTCCTCAAATTCTGATTTTGTAAATTATAATTTTTAATTCTGATTTTTTTTAAACTATGATTTTAGCAGCAAAAACTATGTGGGCATCCAATGGTGTTTTGTGCCAGTCTATTTTACGAATGCTATGGAACAGTACAGTGACAATTATTATTATGTTCAAAATGCTTATTGGGTGCCCATTCAGGATCATAATGTTCAGGACCTCAATGTTTTACTTACCTGCACTTTTGTTGGGGGAATTCCACTTGGTTGGAGAATGAGCGTAATTTTAGTTTAATAATTAAAAAAGGGGAATACTAAAAATCAGCCACAACGGAAAATTCTCCCAATTTGATTTTTGAAAAGATTGTTCAGAAACTACTGCTTTTAATTATATTTCGGAAATTTATGATTGTGACAGACTGATTCATTTAAATTCCGGGTTTTTGCAAATTCTGTGTTAAAAAAAAAATCTAATTTTTAGTTCTGTAGTAAATTCTGACACATAATTCTGAAAAATAGATTTTTGATGCTGAAATTCTGATTTTCTATAAAACATTCATTTTTCTTCCTCACATTGCACAAACTCAGAATCAAAATACAGTTTGTTTTGCTTTCCAATTCCAAAATTTTATTTTTCCCCCTTTTTCAAGTTTTTCAAAGAAAGTTCTCTATATTAGTACCTTACAAAATTAATTTTCATATTTAAAGACAAGGTCCAACAAATTTTTTTTGTTTTTACAGGATTTCTGATGACTTTAACTTAAAAATAAATACTGACTATTCGATCGGAGAATTCAAATTTTGAAAATTTTTCGAAAAAGAAATTATAGTTTTTGGAAAATTCCTCTTTCAGAAAATAAAATATCAGGGGGTGCCAGTTTCGCCTTTCGGGGATTTTTGGTTTTTGACTTTCGCGTTTCGAGTGTCGTTTTTAAATTTACTTTCTATTTTCGCATTTCGCATTTCACTTTTTAAATTTAATTTTGTCCTTCGCGTTTTATTTTGAAATTTTTTTTTGTTTCTGTACACTCCTGGTGTGTATCCCTACTTTCGCAAAAAAAAAATGAAATTAAAGTCTGATCTTTTAAAAAATTTTAATTCGATTACTTTATGCTTCTCTATTTTATTACAAATTTTTTTTTTGATCGCGTTTTTTTTCATTAAATACGATAACCAAAAAGGGACACCCACAAATTTTAAAAGAAATATTGAGAATGATTAGACTCCCTCCCCAAAATATTTTTTTTTACTATTTTTCGCTTTGTTTCGTAAATTTATTTTTAATCCATTTTGAATGTACCGTTTAAAAAAATTCATTTATTTTATTTGGTATATTTTCGCGAATTTACCTCACGTTTTAAAAGGAGTTATTATAAAGTACCAGAAGTGTGTTATTCCAATCCCCATGAAATTTTTTTTAATCTTTTTAAAATAACTACTTTCTAATCCTTAAAAAAAAGAGGTTAAAGGGAGTACCTTAAAATTCGATTCCACCTACTCAAAAAAAATGCCAAAAATGTCTTAAATTTATTAAAAATTTAAATTTAATTCTTTTAACAAAGAGACCTTCTCAAAACCAAAGGTCAAAGTTAAAGCCGATCCTGCAAAATATATTTCCCATACATAAAGTAAAGTGGAAGAAGGGGGAAGTAAGGAAGTGTAAAGCTTGAGAAAGAAAAGTGGCGATCAGAAGGAAAGTTTAAAACTTGAGAAAAGGATAGAAAAGTGGCGATCGGAAAGAAGATAAAGTGTTTAAGCCATTAGAATAGTAGAAAATATTCCCAAACATTACAATGAAAAAGGGAATAAGGAAAGTAAAGGAAAGACTAAGAAGGAAAGTCCATTAATGATAAAGCTAATATAAGGCACTATCCCTTCTTTCAAATCGTCATTTATAATTATTATATTATTGAAAACAAACAAAACTACTTTATTCTCTTGAGAGCTTATGCAGCCTCCCAATATAGCAAGTGCCTCTGCACAAGCTAGCCACCTTAGTGCTTCGGCATCAACTAACCAAACAATTTCCTCAGCTCCGGCTGAAGATATTTCTATCAATGTAGTAGATAAGCTATTAATGTCAGGGAAAATACCGAGTAACCAAGCTAAAATGTCAGACTTAGAGAAAGTTCACAGTGATACAGTTAGGTTGGAAGAAGGTTTTAATAGATCTCTCCGAGTCATAAATCGCAAAGTTAATCAAAATTCCACAAATGTAAGCAAACTTGCAGATGAAGTAAATAACGGTTTTGCCACCCTGGGAACACAAATAGAAAGTTGTGCGGAAAGAATTGAGTCCCGAAGTAAAGAAAAGTCAAGGTCCCTGTCTCCTATAAATAAATCATTTAGAAGGAAACCACAAAGCTCACCCAATAATTGCATACTAAGCTTTTCTGGGGAAAAATCTAGTAATAATAGCTCAATTAATGACAAGAAAGATCAAATTTCAGAACACACAGTTAACATGTTACATCACGAAGGAATACCACCTTTGGAAATTTATTCTGAAGACAATTTGGTAACGTTTGACAAATGGAGTAAGAAATTTTTAGAACGAATTAAAGTATTTGGGGCAAAACTTTCAGAAGAGGAAAAGCTTAATCGACTTTCGCTTTTCTTAGAGGATACTCCCAAACAAATTCTAGAGAAAATTAATCCCGCAGATCGAACGACATGTCAAGAAGCAATAAAGGCCATACGAAAGGAATTGGACTCACCTCAAAGACGTGTACTCACTAGGCAAGCTCTCTCATTCTGTAGACAACATGAAAATGAAACAGTAAAAGATTTTCTTTCACGATTCCGACCAATAGCATTAGCTACAGCAACAGACTACGAAGGACCCGCACTTGAACGACACTTATGCGAATTATTACTTGAACGGCTCAAACCCAGCATTTCATTTTACATGAAGCTTTTGAATTTTACACAAACTGGCAGAAGCTTTGAACAATTGTGTATGGATGCTAGAGAAGTTGAAATAATGTTACCAAGTGTAAGTGGAACAACTCTGCCTCAGGCCTGTCCAGAACTCAATGCTATGCAACAACTACAATCAAGTTACATGATTCAACCAGGTAAGTTTCAATCCTTAAATCATACGAATCCAAACAGAGAACAACCTCGCAATGGCTGGAGGTACAATTCAAACGGATACTCAAGAAACCAAAATAATTTTAGAAATTTTCAAAGAAATGATCGCCGCGGACAATCAATGGGAGCTCCATTTAATGAACGACGTTGGAACAACAGACCTGTATGCAATTACTGTCAAAAGGTCGGACACTTCGCAAGTACCTGTCGAACAAGGATGGCTGAGTATATAGACAAACAGAAAGGAAATTCAAACATGACACAAAGTTCCTCAAACCAACGCTATGAAGAAAGGTACAGTGACACAATTTTAAAAGAAATATTAACGGGGATACGTAATCTTCAAGCAGGGTCGCAAAACATAACTAGCACTTCGCAGCAAAATTTAAACTCCATCGAAATTGGGGACCACAAACAAGAGAAAATAAAAGAAAATATTGCCAATAGCAACAGGGACTCTAGTAAAATTAAAATCTCCTCCTGGGAATCTAAATCGTTGGGACCAAAATTACTCCCAATGTTAATGATTATTGCATTAATAGCGTCTTGTAGCGCAACCTTTAGCGTGCCAACACCTAGAATGCCAATGATCTGTCAAATGGAGAAACAATCTACACTCTGGACTTTACCGCAACTTACGCATTGCCCGTCATTTATAAATAATGTCTCGCACACACCTATACCACAGACTAGGTCCATATACATATTAAATGATTTAGAATATAGTACTGAAGGGTGGGCATGTAGAATAATCAAGAAATCAGTAAGAAAATTTACGTCTCTCTCAAATGTACCAGTGACTGAACCAATAGGATCGGAAATGCTAAGTGTAACTAAAGACGAATGCACGCTTATGATTAAGGAAAAACGCTGCAGTTTAGGTTCATTGACTAAAGAAAATGAAGTTTGGACAACACAGAATAAATTAGATATAAGTCCAAAAATGTGGCTTTTAGGCTCCTTTTGGTGGACAGAAGTATCATCCCAAAATTGCTTATTATTTAATGTTCAAATAAATTCTCACTGGGGTGAACCTGTAATTAGGACTCCTCTAGGGGGTACAAATAATTGTTCATATTCACAAGGGAATTGTATATTAAACGATAAGACAGTGCTAAAATGGGTTCCAAACAAAAATCAATTTTGTAGATATATTAAATTTGGGGAATTCGAAGGGAAACTTTTAGACAACACCTGGCTCTCAGACGACGCTCAACTAGCACTTCACTTTAGCAAACCGCCTCATAAAGTAAAGGACTGTGGTAATGAATTAGAAGTATCAGAGCAAGGACTTGCTACAAGTATTAAAGCGACAAGACAGAAAAGAAGTTTAAATGAAGAAAAATTAGGAATAGTAACATCACCGCAGTTGGCAGCTGAACTCACTTACTTAGACACACAATTAGCTGAAACACTAACATTCACATTTACTCATTCCCTCAAGGCAGTATGTGATCATTTAGAAGAAGTTAAAAGATGGGCACTAAATTCTCTTGTGTCTAATCCTATTGGACTTGCCAGAATAATTTTTGGAAATGACTATGTAGTGGCCAAACGAGAAGGCTCTTCACTACTACGAATTTGGCCATGTATTAAAATTAATGAAGATGAATTTAGCTTTGTACCCACTCACTTAAATGAATGTTTTGAACTCATACCAATTCAGCTAACAACTGAAAAACAAAAACATCTTGCTTTCCTAGACCCGACAACAATGATAATTCAGCCAACTTCAAGAAAAGCACCCTGTACTCAATTTCAAAGAATAACTTTAGAATTAGACAATAACGTTATTGAGATTGACCAAATTACTGGGGAAGTAACCAAGCTCCTTCCTAGGGCAATGAAAACCAAGGAACTAAGGGCATTTGATATACCAGAAATTAAGGCCCATTCCTTTCACCAACTAATTCTAGTGAACTTAACAGATCTTAACACGCACACATTCATGACTAATTTAGTTAAAGTAAGTGAACTTTCCTACAGACTTGAAAATAAGGACATGGTTATTACTAAAACTTTATCTGAACAGTGGAAAGAAGCTGGTGACAGTCTGACAAAAGAAATAATTGGGGATTACACTTGGGCTTGGAAAATAATAGTAACCATCTTTATATCAATTCTAACCCTTGACCTAGCAATCAGGTGGGGACTGAAGATTTTAGAAGTTTATTTAGGTGAAGGACAATTAGGCAGAATGTTATTTAGTAGGACTACTCCCACTGTTAATCAAGTTCAAAAATTTGTAGAACAAAATCCACAGAAAGAAAAAGTGAACGAAGTTAAACCTGAACCTAAGTCATGGATTCCTAAAGTTTCTAGATTTCCGAGTCCAGACACAAGTCAAGAGGTCATAAATATGCTAACCGTAGATCCTCTACCAAAATTTAGGGCTTCGGCCTCAAACAACCAAATAAACTTTACTTACCCAAGTACTGCAGTAACAAGAATTAAAATAAATAATCAACCAATAAATTGTTTAGTAGACACTGGGGCAAGCATCTCTATCGCTCCTCTATCACTCGCCAAATTTTTAAATGCAAACATCGAACCCACAAGCATAAGCATAACTTCTGCCTCAGGACATGAGATTTCAGCGAACGCACAAATGCAAGTATTTTTGGATTTAGGTGGACACAAACAGACCGCAAACATTAATTTAGTAGAGGACAAACAATTACTTGAGAAACGCAACTATCAAATTATATTAGGATGTGACTTATTGAAAACATTGCCAAATGTCACATTTGACTTTACTAATAGAAAAATCTGGATTGGAGATAAATTTCTAAATTTAGGGACGGAAAATTTACCACTAGTAACTGATGTTAGAATAGCAACCTTGGAACCCACAACAATACCTCCGGGCTCTAATAAAGTTATTAATGCGAAACTAGAAACTACGTTGAATTTTGAGCACGCGATTTCACATTCATTAGATGAACGCTTAACTGAGGACAACTTAGGTCTTATTAGCACAGTTTTCGATGCATCAGATAAAATAGCAAGCCTGTTAATAACAAATCCGACAAACGCACCCAAACATATCTGTAAAGGAATGCACATAGCATACGCAAGTGAACTCAGGGAAAGTAAGGAAGGACCGTGGCTCATTGAAACTGACAAAATTAAACTAAGCCAACCCAGCATAATACATGACATAGAAAACTTAGTCAACTCTCTAGATATAGACCCAAATTTTGTAATTGATTTTTCAAAAAGTTCAGTAAAAGGGTATGACCTTATGAGACTAAAAGAACTCTGCGATGAATTTTCAGACATTTTTAGTAAAAGCCAATACGATTTAGGTTCATGTCTAGTAGGAGAGCACGACATAATTACTACGACAGAGGAACCAATTTCCACAAGGCCTCATAGGGTCCCATTCAAATACCAAGACGAATTTCATGACCATATAGACAAACTACTCAAGTCTGGAGTAATGATTAAATCAGATACACCGTGGGTATCAAACATTGTTCTAGTACAGAAAAAGGACGGGGGATTAAGACCGTGTATTGATTTTAGAAAGCTCAACGAGATAACGGTTCCGGATCACTTCCCACTACCTAGATTTGAAACAATAATGGAAAAAGTAGGAAGTTGCAACTTTTATTCGCTCTTAGATCTCTCTAGCGGCTATTTACAAATCAGACTCACTGAACGTGCTTCGCGCAAATGCGGACTTATTACCGAAAATGAAATTTACCAAATGACACATATGCCTTTTGGTCTAAAAAATGCTACAAGCGCTTTTGCAAGAGTAATGGCTCACGTAATTAGCGGGCTAGAAGATAGCGTTATAGCATATGTTGATGACTTTTTAGTGTTCACAAAAGATCCTGAATTTGACAAACACCTTAAGGCACTTAGACAAGTTTTTGATAGACTTAGAAAATATTATCTCAAAGTAAGTCCCAAGAAATGCATACTAGCATCGACTCAAATGAATTTCTTAGGGCACACTATTAACTCATCTGGATACTCACCTAGTTTAAGTAAAGTTGAAACAATCACAAACCTACCTGCTCCCACAAACCTGAAAGAAGTAAGGCACTGCGTAGGAATGGCCTCATTTTTTAGAAAGCATATACCAAATTTTAATATGATTGTTGAACCTTTGACTAGGCTAACGAGAAAAGAAACCACATTTAAATGGGAAGAAGAACAGCAGAAAGCATTTGAAAAAGTTAAAAAGATTTTAAGTAGTGAACCGGTTCTAGTCTTTCCAGATTACAATAAACCATTTCATGTATTCACAGACGCGTCACAAACAGGGCAAGGAGGGGCTCTAATGCAAAAAGACTGCGAGAAAAATATTTTTAAAGCAATTGCGTACTGCAGCAGAACTTTATCAAACTCCGAACGCAAATGGCCTCCGGTACAGATTGAACTAGGCGCGATAATTTATGCACTAAGACAATTTCGACCATTTATTTATATGACCGAAGTTGAATTACACACGGACCACAAACCACTAGCATACCTTATGGAAAAAGCTGAAGCGCATCCGAATTTAGCTAGGTTGCTTATCGAACTTCAAAATTATAATATTAAAATCGTACATGTATCTGGAAAAGAAAACTTACTAGCTGACGCACTCTCAAGAAATCCCGCACTCGCAGGCAAAGATAATGAAAACAGCGAAGAACTCCAAGACATTGCAGAATTCCCAGTATGCCTTAACCTACAAGAAAAAGAAATCCTTAACATAGAAGACCACATTCCAAGGGTAACACTGAAACGACAGGATGGTCAAAGATATGCGATTGATATTAAATCTGAACAAGCAGACGATCTCGAATCATCAACATTTATTCAATTTCTCACATCCGGGGAAATCCCAAAGGAAATTCCTCCACTAGAACAAGAAAATTTCACAATAGTAGCAGCAAACCTTGAATTGTCCAATGGAATACTTTATCAAAGAACTCAGGGTTTAAAACCGCGTCTCTTTATACCAGCCTCCCTTAGGGCACTCATCTTTGACTCTTTTCACTCATCCCAACTTGGAGGGGGGCACATGGACTTAAAGAAAACACTCAAAAAATCAAGGAAGTACTACTGGCCACGAATGCACTCTGACATATTAAGATGGACACGCAACTGTATAACTTGCCAGCTAAGACATTCACCCAATCCACCCTACAGGGCTGAAATGCACATGGTCCCGTCTAACACTTTATTTGCGAAAGTTGGACTAGATTTGGCAGGACCTTTTCCAACAACCCAAAAAGGCAACAAACATTTAATGAATATTATTTGTTGGTTTACAAAATATGTGATAGCAATACCGGTTCCTGACACGAAAGCGATAACTCTAGCTCGCGCATTTCTCATAAACTGTTATCTGAAATTTGGAGGATGTATAGAACTCATAACAGACAATGCTTCTGCATTTACGAGTGAATTTTTCAGAGATTTCTGCTCAATGTTATATATAAATAAAAGTTATGCAACCCCTCACTGGTCACAGGGAAATTCAGTCACTGAAAGGTCCTTTAGAACCTTTCATAATATTATTTCCAAATACATAAGTAAAGACCAACCCGACTTTGATGAACTCATAGACTATGCGAGTTTCTGCTATAACACTTCTATTCACTCATCCACTGGGGAAACACCCTTTTTCTTGATGTTTGGCAGAGATCCGATATTTTGCATAGACCAAATCCTTGACCCATCAGTAAATTCTATGGTAACCAATGACATGTCAGAATTTAAGCAAAAGCTAGTCACATCGCTAAGAAAAGCTTGGGAAATAGCAGCAGATGAAAATAAGAAAGCCCAACTAAAGTCTAAGGAACAATACGATAAATTGCTAAGGAACCCCACCATAACTGTAGGGGATAGAGTACTTCTAAGAAATTATGCCGGGAGAGTTGGGACTTCAAAAAAGTTCCACATGCCATGGAAAGGAGTTTTCAGGGCAATAAAAATAGAAAGTCCACATGTAACTATAAGTAGCTGTAACTCACCGAATGCACCCACTAGAATAGTCCATATTAATCAATTAAAGAAGTGCTTTGAAGATCTGCCACCAGCGTGTACAAGTCCCAATTTACTTGATGAAGAAATAGAAAGTCTAAATAAAGCCGAAAAGGAAGGAGAAAATGAAAAGCAGACAGGTCAAGGTCATGAAAATCCCAAAAACAAAGAAAAGGAGGTAAGGGAGCCAAGTCCAGGCAAAAATAAAGATAAAACCTCACCCACAATACAAAAAGGATATAATCTCAGAGTAAATCCCAAGCCCCGAAAATTATCAATAGACTAATCAACCAGGGTAAACGAGTAAAACAAAAAAAATATACACTTCTGGTACTTTACAAAATAAACCCACCATATTTAAAATCTTACAATTTTTTTCCCTCCCACACACAAAATTCCCCAAATTTTATCAATTTTTTTTTAAATTTCGCGTATAGCCTATCCCATACCTATTTTTAAATTATTTTAAATTAATTTTCAATTTTTTTTAGATGACAGAAAATAATTCTCAAGAAAATACTATTCGTAGAAAAGGCCGTGGCTTTTTCACAGAAATTCCTGGTGTCACTGACAACATTAGTGCTTCGGCATTAAACAAACAATCAAATCTTAGTGCTTCGGCATTAAACAAACAAAATCTTAGTGCTTCGGCATCAAACAAACAAAATTTCAGTGCTCCGGCATTAAATAGAAAAAGAAAAGAAGATACTGATGTAGAAAAGCTTTTAGAAGAAACTGAAGAAGAGAAAGAAATGACTCATAAACAAGTTACTGAAAGCATGGAAAAACTTCTACTTGATGAAGTAATGGAAGTTGATGAATGGGGAACCAAAAATACATGGGAAAGCGGTCCTGGGAGCTCACAAGCCCCAAAATTTGAAAATGAAGGATTTAAAGTGGTAGAAAAGAAGAAGAAAAATAAAGAAAAATTAAAAGAAACTTTTAATGTTGTGACTTCCTCTAAAAAAGATAGAAAAGAACCAAGTAAAGGGAAAAGATTTGTAATAGCACAAGTTCAGGAAAAACGCTTAATTGCAGTGGCTCCGAGTCCAAATCAAGGCAGCAGTTGGCCTTTCTTTATTGAAATTCCAGACTCGTTAGAAATAGAATCCGAAAGGCCACTATATTTAGGGGACAGTGTCTACATCACACAATTTGAATGGATAGAAAACCGAAGAAATTTAGAAATGGACACTTGGATGTACCAAAGTCGAATTAATTTCCAAGCTACTGCCACAGAAATTATTGAAACACAACTAGCCCCTTGGATCAAGAATACAGGATTCACTTTTGACTTGAAAAGAAGAAAGAAAGAAGGCTCAGGACCAAAATCGATAGGGTCAGCAAGAGTAATAGCGTTTGGATTAGAAAGGGGAGCCACTTTAACCACCAGACAATGTTTAGACTTTGAGTTGTCAGAACTTAAAAGAGGACAACTAATCGACTTACAGTTAGCTCACATCCCTGAAGGTTGGCTCATAGCAGCTGGATATATACTCCCTCCAGGCTCATATCTTAGGCACGGTACAGAAATACTAGCAGGGGGTAATGCTCATGTCCTTGGAGTAGCCTCTCTGCACAAAGAAGATTGGAGATTTAAAGCCCCAAATGGCCAACCAACATTCTTTCCTATAACACCAGAATACACTAATGAAGAAATCGAATTTGCAGAAAACATTATGGCAGCCTCCCTCATTGTTGCTAGTGAAATTGACGAAATGGCTAGAATTGAAACTTTATTCCAGGGCACGTTAGGTTTACGTACAAAAGAGGAAAGAAGAAATTTCTATATAGCTTTTGAAACAACTGACAGAAGCTTTAGCAAAAAAGTTTGTGATGTATGGACCAAAGACACATCTATATCCGCAAAAATGAGTTATGGATCTAAAGCATTTGCGCAGGGAGTAATTAAGGAAATAATGAAGAAATGCACAGAAGACAATGTGATTGTTATTGAAATAGACATATTCCTTATTCCGCACTTAGAAGCTGAACAAGAAGACGACTTTGAAGCGATGATCCAAGGCGAAGACATAATAATAATAACATCAGAGGGGGGAGGTGGTTTAAGAGCACAATCTGAAACGTTGGGATTCCATTTGGCCTCACAAATAATGGAGAGAGAAGAGTCCAAAAGAGCTGAAATCCTTAAGTCTATCTTTGCCCGTCAAGGGTCTGACGAAAAGGTCAAGGGAGGCAAATCGGGTGAATCTAAATTAGAATGGCGCCAACAGCTAAACGACCAGCAGCAGGAAACCATCGAGAACTGGTTAAACAAAGGTGCGGGGCGGGTGCACTTTCAACAAGCCCCGCCCGGTACCGGGAAAACCAGGGTTGCTGCGGCCTGCATAGCGGCGATTGTTCACCAAGATCCTGACTGTGCTGTTTTGGCGACATCTGGATCTAATTTGCCCGTTAGTAAATTGACAGAAGAGGCAGCCCGCACCCTTCCCGAACAAGACATGATTGCATTCTTTAGTGGTATGGCAAAAGTACGTTACAGTGAACACATTGCATTACTTGAAAATCATCTTTTGGCTACCAAAATCAATAAAGAAGGGTATCAAAACAAACTAGAGCCAGGACAAGCAAGAGATGTTAAAATTTATCTAGAAAAGATTGAGAGACATCCCAAGCAAGCAGCAGAACGAAAAGTCGGAGCGGTTCTTCAAAAAACTGAATTTAGAAACGTCGTTTTTGCTACAATCCACATGGCACTAAGCATACCGGGGGCCCACTTTAAAACAACGCACCTAGTGGTGGATGAAGTCACCCAGGTTTCGTTTACCTCAATGGTTCATCTCCTATGCCAAATGCCGAATGTGGCGTCTGTCCTCCTTACGGGGGACAGACGTCAAATAGGCACACATCTGAATGATCTCCCGGACATAATTCATGAAGGATTTGGGCTTGAATCGTTAACCACGCAAATTCAGCACTGCCCTCGTATCTCTACAACTACTCTTATTTATTGCTATAGGGCGCACCCAACTCTGGTAGAATGTTTCGACTATGCCTCGTACAGACAGCATAATGAGAGAGTAATCCCTGCAATTGCACCCACAGAAAGAAGAGGACTTACTGATTTGGGAATAAATCTTCCGGTGTCGGACATCCCACTAATTCTCTTAAATATTTGTGGGCATACAGAGATTGATCCTGCCTCCTTCAGCATTGAAAACCCTGAACAAACTATCGCAGCGCGGAAAATTGTTGAAGCATTTGAAAAGAGGGATCCTGGCAGCACAGTCGTCATATGTTTATATTCTTTCCAGGCAGAAAGGCTAAAACAAAGTTTGAAGGAAGTAGGATTAAATGTACCGATACATACTACAGATGCATTTCAAGCTCAGGAGAAAAAGCTAATTGTATTGGTAACGACGCGAACAAATTCTACAGAGGCTCCCGCTGGCAACTTGACTTCAGCATTCTTAAAAGACAGCGGTCGCGCAACGGTATCAATTTCCCGCGCACAACATGGGATGGCAGTTATTGCTGATTTTAGCGCCATTAGTGAAGGAGAAGTGTGGCGCCGATTTATTGAAGAAGCAAGCAGGCACACACCTATAGTTGGGGAAAAATATTTGGATTTAATGGAGATTGAGAATCCGTCAAGAGGTGCCGGTGGAATACTACAAGACAAAAGAGGTTGGACAATACAGGCAGCAATGGCAGAACCCCGACAACAGAAAGGACAACAAGGAAGGGGAGGAAGAAAATGCATGCGATGTGGAGGCTTTGGGCATTTGACAACAGATTGCAGGAAGAATTAGGATGGTGAGGAACTGCAGGAGAGGTAGAAAAATAAATTAAAAATAATTAAAATTTGTCAAAATCTAAATTGAAAAGACCAGGGTCGGTCTTCCGTGGGTTAGGAGGTGTAAGGCTTAAAGGTGTAATCCTTGAGAAAATAATAAAAACCCCGCCTAGAGAGAAGGTGCATTTAAGCTAAAGGAAAATAAGGAAAAGCGGCTTAGTTGACGATCATTCCAACTTTGTTCCTATTCAATCAATGGCCTAGTGTTCGGTCGGCCTAGAGCCTGACCAAGTGGTATACCAACAATCATTCACCCCGCTCGCTCACGCTACCTCTGGCAATTATTCACCGCACGCATTTCCATCAACATCTTCTCTCTTTAATTAGGCCGGGCCCCCCTAATTAAATTATTTACTTAATTAACCTTAATATTTTTGTTAAATTATATTTCATATATTATTATTTACTTTATCAAGATAAAATTTAGAACAATAAATAAGGGCATGATAATATTTTTAACAGTCTAATAACTGTAATTCATATTCTATTCCAAGATAAGTTGAAAATATTAAGTTAAACACTTCATCTTTTGCGCCTTTATGCCTTTTTTGTAAAAAAATAAAAAAAATAATTTAAAAACCATTCTTGAAAATCAAAAAATCTTTCTAATAATACACAAGTCTATAACTAGTTTCATTTCTGAGATATATACTTGCCAAAATCAAGTATGAGTATGTAGTAGAGGTCGGCAAAATCGCATTCCCGGGATCCCGGAACGGGATTTTTTTCAAAATTTTGTACGGGACGGGATCCCGCGGGATTAATCCCGTAAATCCCGGAATCCCGGTAATCCCGTTCTCAAATTTCCCGGGATCCCGCCGGGATTCCGGGATTTTCACAAAAAAATTTTAAAATTATAAATATGTTGAATATCGGCGGATTTGGAGACAATATCGGTGGATTTCGATTGATTTAAGGGACAAATGAATATATATCAGAGGATTAAGAGGGATATCAGTGGATTAAAAGAGATTAAAAGGATTTGAATGCTTATAGGAGGATTTAGGGTGATATCGGTATATTGGGAGTGATAAAGTTTGATTTGAAGAACGGTGGGTTAAGTCGAATACAGCGGATTTAGAGCTCAACTGTTTGAATGGATATATGGGGATTATTCCCCTAATCCCTCAATACTTTTAATCTCCAGATCCTTATATGTATACCTCTTAATCCATTAATCCCTGATACCCACTATTATCTTCCAAATCCTTTTTAATCCGGTGTTAATCCCAAATCCATGATATCCTTTTCCAATACCCCAGCATCATATATCTCTTAATCCTCCGGAATCGAACCTAAAATGATTTAAACCTCACAAACCAACGTACACCTCACAATCCCTCTATATCTCTGTTAATCCCAAAGATCCATTCTTATTACTCTCAATCTATCTCTAATTTTAGAAGGAGAAGCCAACTTGGTCTTTTTTGGAAGGCTAAGAAGCCCGCTTTTTTCATTTTCTAGCGCCGCAGGCGAAAATTTCAAGAATTTTTGAAGAGCAGGTCACAAGATTTCTTCCTTTTTTAGCGCCGCAGGCGAAAATTTTGAGAATTTTGGAAGGACAAGAAGCCAGATTTCTTCTTTTTTCAGCTCCGCAGGCAGTTTACTGGAGTAATTAAAAATCCCGTAAATTTGAAAAAAATTCCCGGGATCCCGGAACGGGATTACGTTTCAAAAGTTCGACCGGGACGGGATCCCGCGGGATTAATCCCGTAAATCCCGGAATCCCGGTAATCCCGTTTTCCGCGAAAAACCCGGGATTCCGGGACGGGATCCCGTAAAATCCCGTACGGGGTCCCGTCCCGTGCCGAGCTCTAGTATGTAGCACAAAGTGAGAGTATGTTCCACATTTATCAAAAAGAAGTTTCCAACTGGAGTCTTGTCCATTTTCTTCCATTTTTTATTTCTCTTTTCTATGTTATACTTGTGTATAATAGAATAATTGCTTTTGATTATTAAATACTACCTAAAAATTAATAAAAAAAAACAAATCATCCGATAAAGGTGTATTTAAATAGATCTTATCTACCTCAATACTAAGTCTGTATCCCTTTTATTATTTCTCATATTAGTAATTTTGTACTACATTATTTGTTTAGTTAGTTTTTTGGAATTGTTTTTGTATAATAATTGATAGTTACACCAGTCGTTCATCCTGATCTGCTCAATTTAGTTAAAAATTGTGGAGAATATGCGAAATAAAGTCTTCAATTTAAATCAGTGTATAGAATATGGAGTAAAAATTTTGTATAATAATCACAACAAATTTGCTATAAAATGATCAGTGTATAGAATAGGGAGTAAAGATTTTGTATAATAATCACAACGAATTTGCTATAAAATGATCAGTGTATAGAATAGGGAGTAACAACGAATTAGCTATAAAATGATCATTGTATAGAATAGGGAGTAAAGATTTCGTGGATTAATCACAACGAATTAGCTATAAAATGATCAGTGTATAGAATAGGGAGTAAAGATTTCGTGGAATAATCACAACGAATTAGCTATAAAATGATCATTGTATAGAATAGTGAGTAAAGATTTCGTGGATTAATCACAACGAATTAGCTATAAAATGATCAGTGTATAGAATAGGGAGTAAAGATTTTGTAGAATAATCACAACGAATTAGCTATAAAATGATCAGTGTATAGAATAGGGAGTAAAGATTTTGTAGAATAATCACAACGAATTAGCTATGAAATGGTCATTGTACATATAGAATATGGAGTAAAAATTTTGTATAATAATCACAACGAATTTGCTATAAAATGATCAGTGTATAGAATAGGGAGTAAAGATTTTGTATAATAATCACAACGAATTTGCTATAGAATGATCAGTGTATAGAATAGGGAGTAAAGATTTCGTGGAATAATCACAACGAATTAGCTATAAAATGATCATTGTATAGAATAGGGAGTAAAGATTTTGTAGAATAATCACAACGAATTAGCTATAAAATGATCAGTGTATAGAATAGGGAGTAAGGATTTTGTAGAATAATCACAACGAATTAGCTATAAAATGATCAGTGTATAGAATAGGGAGTTGTGTATAGAATAGGGAGTGTACAGAATAGGGAGTGTATAGAATAGGGAGTGTATAGAAAAGGGAGTGTACAGAATAGGGAGTATATAGAATAGGGAGGCTAAATAAACAAATGATGTAGTAATAAACAAATGATGTAGTACACATTAATATGAGAACAATAAAATAAAATAACAAACTAAAAAAAATAATTACTTAAAAATATACAAGTCTATGGGCCAAAATAACAAAGAAAAACTGAAGTGTAAAATAAAAAAATAATATTATTGCCATAATTTTAGTATATAAGGATATGAATTTTGTAGTAAATTTCAAAAATAAAATTCTATTATTCAAATTACATTTCTATCAAACCCTAGATCGGATGATTTGTTTTTCCTTAATTTATTTTAATTTTATTAAAATTTTAAACGCTTTATCGTGTGATTTTTTTATATTTTTTAATTTTTATCTAATAAATTATCTTCAAAAATATTAAAAATGGGGAATCAAAGTACAAATTTAAGAAAAATTTTCGGCAAGAAGTACTAATTGACATTTTTATGAAAAGAATAGGCTAATTATGAGAGTCGCAATAAGGATTAGGAGAATGATTACACGTTACATAGGTGGCAGATTGCTTTTAAATGTAATAAAAGATGAAATTCACATGTGCCGAGTTTGTGGAAGAGTGTTGGATAAAAACTTTGTTCAACATAGTTACGAACAATTTGATGAATGTTATGGATAGTATGGTCACGCGGTATAATATTCTATATAAATTGGGTTTATAAAATCTATTTTATTATGGAAAATAATTCCATAATAAAAATTTTGCGCCAATAGATGAACGTTGTAGATATGCGATAAAATGTAGGTATAGTATTCCTATATTGAAATTGCTGAAACTCGCAGGAGATTTGATTTTCAAGAATGGTTTTTAAATTATTTTTTTATTTTTTTCACGAAAAAGGCATAAAGCCGCAAAAGATGAAGTGTTTAACTTAAATTTATTGTTCTAAATTTTTATTTTTGTTAAGGTAAATATAAAGTATAATTTATCAAAAATATTAAATTTATATAATTTGAAGAATTGTTTTTTTAATTTTTTTGAATGCTTTCTTCAACTTTTAAATATATTTTTTTATTTATCTCGCATTTATTCTTCTTCAATTTTTCTAATTTTTTGCTCCACAAGCCTTTACAATTTGCTTATTTGTCGGCTCAATCATCAGCTTTACTTTATTCATGAAAAGAGTTAATTTGTGATTCTTCATATCGTAGCCGTCAAAAACGATTTCGCATTTGTTGTCAACAAAGATTGGGGTGTTTTCGAAGGGAACATGGACAGAAAGGCCGTTTTCAATGTCATAAATCAACTTTCCAGACAATTTGTCTCCTTTAATTTGACATTCTACAGGAATTTTGTCATTTTGGGCAACACAATTCGGCTGGTTTTTGACCTGTAAAGTCACTGAATATTTAGAGCTGCCACCAGATACAATTAATTTATTGGTGAGACTTGGATTGTTTTTCTTCATTGCGTCTTTGGCGTCTCCATGCATTCTTGACCCTGCTACAGGCACAAACATCCCATATATCACTTCACAATCCTTTTGGGCTTGGATAGAATCGGAGGTTGAAGCACTTCGATTAGTATTCATTCCCTCAGTTGTAGCAATAATTGAAATGATTAGAAGCGTAGAAGTGAAGAAGATGGCCATTTTTGGTTTGTTTTTAGGGTTGTTTTGGGGTGTTTTTTGAGTTTTTAGTTGTTGAGGAGATTATTTGATGGTTGGATAGCTAAATAATTGGTGTTTATATATTCATTAATGGGGGGAGGGTTGAAAGTAAAATTTTAAGAAATAATAAAAGTGCAATTACATTATGTTTACATCATCTTACATGTCACAAAATGAATAAAATTTTTTATAAATTACCATTTCAATAATAACTCCAAAGCTTTCCTTCATATATTATATAATATGATGCCAAAGTAATGCAATTGCACTTTTGTTTATCTCAGATGAACATATGGCAAAACTGACAAAAAAACTTTCAAAACCCCTCAAATACATTAATATATAAACACCAATTAATTAGATATCCAACCATCAAATAAACTCCTCAACAACTAAAAACTCAAAAAACACCCCAAAACAACCCTAAAAACAAACCAAAAATGGCCATCTTCTTCACTTCTACCCTTCTAATCATTTCAATTATTGCTACATCTGAGGGAATGAATACTAATCGAAGTGCTTCAACCTCCGATTCTCTCCAAACTCAAAAGGATTGTAAAGTGATATATGGGATGTTTGTGCCTGTAGCAGGGTCAAGAATGCATGGAGACGCCAAAATGATGGCAAATAACCCAAATTCGTCCAATCAATTAATTGTATCTGGTGGCAAATCAAAATATTCAGTGACTTTACAAGTCGAAAACCAGCCGAAGTGTGTTGCCCAGAATAACGGAACACCTGTAGAATGTCAAATTAAAGGAGACAAATTGTCTGGAAAATTGATTTATGACATTGAAAACGGCCCATCTGTCTACGTTCCCTTCAAAGACACCCCAATCTTTGTTGGAAATAAATCCGAAATTGTTCTTGATGGCTACGATATGAAGGACCACAAATTAACTCTTTCTATGAATAAAGTAAAGCTGATGATTGAGCCGACAAATAAGCAAATTGTAAAGGCTTGTGGAGCGAAAAATTAGAAAAATTGAAGAAGAATAAATGTGAGATAAATGAAAAAATATATTTAAAAGTTGAAGAAAGCATTCAAAAAAATTAAAAAAACAATTCTTCAAATTATATACATATAAATTTAATATTTTTGATAAATTAACTTTATATTTTATATTTATTTTATCAGAAATAAAAATTTAGAACAATAAATAAGGGAATGAAAATATTTTTTAACAGTATTGTAACAGTAATTCTATTCTAAAAGAAGTTGAAAATTTCAAGTTATACAATTAATTTTTGCAGCTTTATGTCTTTTTTGTAACAAAAGATATTTTTAAAACATCATACCCACCGAAGCACTACTTTAATAACAATATAAGGTCAATTATCGGGTGCCGGAATTTTGGTCACCGGAATTTTGGTCACCAAGGATTTTCGGAAATTTGGTCACCAACTTTTTTGGAATTTTGGTCACCAGCGGAATTTTGGTCACCAAGTCAAAAAACGGAATGTTGGACACTGAAATTTTGGTCACCAATAGGAATTTTGGTCACCAAACGGAAAATAATAATCTTATCTAAAACTGATATCAAAGTGATAAAAAATGATTTTTCAACTCCCAGTTGATCAATTTCAATATTGATCACTCTGCCAGTTAATCAATCATCCGGAAGAGTGATCGAGAGTGATCAACTGAGGGAGTGATCAGCCATGAAAGTGATCAACATTGAAATTGATCAACTGGGGGTTGAAAAATCATTTTTTATCACTTTGATATCAGTTTTAGATAAGATTATTTTTTTTCGTTTGGTGACCAAAATTCCTATTGGTGACCAAAATTTCAGTGTCCAATATTCCGTTTTTTGACTTGGTGACCAAAATTCCGCTGGTGACCAAAATTCCAAAAAAGTTGGTGACCAAAGTTCCGAAAATCCTTGGTGACCAAAATTCCGGTGACCAAAATTCCGTACACCCAATTATCCTTGGTCAATTATCTTTTTCCTCATTTGTAATATCCTCAATTGTTGTACCGCCTTAAGATTTTAATTATTATATTTTTATTTTTAAAATAATTCCCTATTTTTTGCCCTATTTTTGATCAATTTCTTTATTTTTCCCCATTTTCAGTGGCTGCGCCCTATTTCAGTGGTTTGAAAAAGACAACCCTGACAAGCGATAAATTTCTGATTGTGTTTGTCTAATTTTGCAAGTCCCGAACGTGACAAAATTAAATTTAAATTTCTTTAATTTTATATGTGTATTTTATATACAGGTTGACCCAAAAGAAACTGGGCACGCTATTTTTGGCATAACTTTATTCAAATTAAAGATAATGAGATAAAATAAAGATGAAATTATAAAGAACTAAATGGAGAATAAAACTTGGACTTCTCCTTTCTGAGATACAGAAAATAAAATTTTGGGGGGAAAATTTTGATATAGTGTACCTAAAATAACATAACTTTCTTAATCCTCAATCAAAAAATCTTTAATTTTACTATATGATAGATGCTGGTAAAAACAATGCTAAGGATTTTTATCCGTAGCGACATAGCTGCTAGAGACGTCCGAGACTCTGTCTTGAGTCTTGACTCAAAACTTTTCTTGGTTTTTTTCGGTCTTGGTCTTGGGGTGTTTGTCTTGGTCTTGTCTTGGTTTTATTTTTTGGTCTTGGTTTTTGGCAATTTTGGACCAAAAATTTCTAATTGTCGAAATTTTCGGTCTCGGACGTCTCTAATAGCTGCAGATAGTTAGCATTGTTTTTACCAGCAAGAGAAATGAATGAGCGACAAAATAAACTTGGAATTATTTAAAAATAATATAAGCAAAAGTTATAAAGGATAGAAAAGTGCCCGGTTTCTTTTGGGTCACCTTGTAATTATTAAAATTTAATTTAAAATTTAAAATTGACAAATTAATAAAACAGATAAATTAAAAATAAATATTTAAAAACATCATAAAAGAAAAATTTAGGGCAGTATATTCTAATACAGTGGTGGTCATATGTTTATGGACAACAACGATTTATCAATAAAATCCCTCATAACAAAACTTAATAAGAATAAATCAAAAATATAATTCGGTGGTACAAATGCCCAGTTCATTTGCTATATAATACCTCAGTTTCATTTAAATTCACCTTCATTAGCATAATTAAAACCCGGTCCAAATCTCTCCACCCCTATTTTTAACGCGTCATATGTTTATGGACAAATTAAATAACCTTGGATTTCTCTCCTTTAGTTGGTGCAAAAATTATACAAAAATTTCTGTGAACATTTCCAACGTTACTGAATAGAAAAGTAAAAAGAATGAAGTCTGTACCTACTTTCTTCATCGAGATCTAGAATCTCAAAAATCAACAGGAAATGGGGGTACAGTACTTAAAAAAATATTTTAACCCCCTAGAGCTATAAAAAAATTTTCTTTTGGGCCCATTAAAAAGCCCATAAAATTTGCTACAAGATAGCCTAGGCTTTTATTCTTCCAACAAAAACTCGTGAAGATGGAGGCAGGAATATTTCTTAGGTTATCATTTTTGGGGTATTTTAGGTGATTTTTGACCATTTTTCTGTGAAAATGGATGTATTTCGAACAATTATTTTTTGGAATAAATGCGACCTGTACTAACTTGTAGCAAATTTAATGGGCTTTCAAATGAGCTCAAAAGAAAATTTTTTATAAAAGCTCTAGAGGGTTAAAATATTATTTAAAGTACTGTACCCCAATTTCCCGTTGATTTTCGAGATTTGAGATCTCGATGAAAAAAGAAGTTGTAGACTCCGGTCTTTTTATTTTCTACTCAATATCAATGAAAATGTCCACGGAGTAGCAATAATCTCATTTTTTGGCATTAATCTACAAAGTTTTAGATGGAAAATCATTTGTCCATAAACATATGACGCGTTAAAAATAGAGGTGAAGAGATTTGAACCGGATTTTATTTATGATAATGAAGGTGGATTTTAATAAAACTAAGCTATTTTATAGCAAATGAACTGAGTATTTGAACTGTCATTTTTTATTTTCGGTTGATTCTTATTTAGTTTTGTTATTAGGGATTTTATTGATAAATCGTGGTTGTCCATAAACATATGACCACCACTGTATATCATCTGGAATTTGAAGAATTATTAGAGGACAAGTGAATTACCTAATTTAAAAAATAACTCAATTAATTAATTTAATTATTTCCCTATTTTTATTGCTCTTTTTTTATTTCATTATCGTGATATCAAATGGCCAGACTTATTTTACCTAATTAAATCATGGAACAATTAGAAAAAAAGTTTGTAACTTTTTAACCGTTTTCCTGCAATATTTCTAGTAGTCATTTCATCTAATATTAACAAAAAATTTAAATGGAATATTTAATATTAAATAAACAAAAGTGCAAAAAACTAATTAATATTGCATTATCTTATGAAATTTAATTAAAATGCCCTTTAATGAAAAAAAAATAAAATTAAGAAATAATATAAGGGCAAATATAGGGCAATGTTAAGATTTCTTAAATATTTCCGGATGTGTCTTGACATTTTTTTAATTTATTAATTAATTCTCGGCAAAGTGCAATTACAAAAGCGCCTGTCTAATAATATTGCCCTTTTTGCCTGTATTTTGGGGGGGGGGGGGGGGGGGGGGGGAATCAAAGGGAACGGCTAAAAGGGCATTTAATGTTTGAGTTTTTTCCCAGACGCTAATTAAGGAAATAAAATAACAAATATAGCCAAAACGCCTTTCAAAATCCTCAAATTAGCTGATATATAAACACCAATTATTTAGCTATACAACTATCAAACAATCTCTTCGACAACTAAAAAACACAATAAAATACCCCTAAAAATACTCAAAAATGGCTACCATCTCCCTCACCTCTACCCTTCTAATCATTTCCTTGGCTTTAATTGCCATAATTGAGGGAAGTGGAAGTGGGGATGCTTCAAGTTCGAGTTCAAGTCCTTGCAAAATGGGCAAGCTTGTGAACCCAACCTTACTGAAACATGAACACACAACTACTAATGATGAGAAGAAAGTAAACGTTTTAAAAGTTGCTTCGAAGAAAAGTGACCCGATCTTTAAAAATACCAAAATTATTTTGGAGGTTGGAGGAATTAGATGTGAAGCTTCCATTAAAAATACTAAAGGGGAGGAATGTAAAATACCCAGTAAAGAGATTAAAAAAGGCCCACAATCTGGAACTCTGATTTTTAGCTATGCTGAGGGAAAAGAAGTCAAAGTTCCGTTTAAAGACGTCCATATGTTTGATGACAATACGTGTAATATTGTGCTTGAAGGGTATAATACGAAGACACATGAGTTGGATTTCACCCTTAACGGGTTGTTTCCACTCAAGGTGGTTCCTGAGGATAAGAAGTGTTGATAGAAAGAAGCGAAAAGGGAAAAAGAGGGAAAAAGAAGAAATAATTTAAAAAATAAAGTGAAGTAAGAAAAGAAAATTGTTATTTAAAAATTTAAAAGTATAAGTAGATTCGTTTGTTAATTTTTGTTGGAATAAATTAAATTAGTAAATTTCTCTGGAATTTGTCTCAAATGTTGGTGAGATAATAAGTAGCTCACGATTTCTGGAAAAAAATTCCATCCAGTGTTTTTTAAGAAAGTCAACCCCAACTGTGGTTTGTACCGTGGGGGTCGGGTTGAATAAGTAGTTTCCTCGGGTCGAATTTAGCGTCAAAAAACGTCCATGTTTTGCGTTTAAGGTAAGCAGACCCTTCTCTAATTTGTACTGGATGAATTTTGAAGTTGGCTATTTTCACTTAACTTAACTATTTTTTGCGTAACATTATGTCGAGTGTCAATTTGTTAAATAACACTTTGTTCTCATTTCTTTTCTTCTTTTACATAGAAAGAAAGATAGAGAAACTAAAAATATATTTTAGTAAATCTTTTTCTTTCCTGCTTCTCATACAAAATTTATTTTAAAAATATTCTGCATTAATATATATGTTGAAGAAATTTGCCTGCTGTGCGAACAGCTGGCCGCCGTTTCCCGCTTTAGAGAGAGAAACGTTCTAATTGCAAACATTAGGATTTATTGAGTCCTAATGGGAACGTACGTTTACGCCCTACGGGTAGTAAACGCAGTCGATATGGCCTCGGTGGCTAGTATTGACCGAAGGATGATTGAAGCAATCATGTAGAGCGGAAGGTTGGACGCAACCATGATAGCCGGCTCAACGATTGAAAGCAATCTCAAGGGTCGAAGAATAGCAGGAGGAGCATTTATCGATGAAATTGACCTCTCACTGCGGTTGTATTCGGATGGAGGGTTCAGTTTAAGTTCGCCAATTTTTTTCAATTAGAGTATATGCTGCAGATTTTCATTACGTTTTCTGTTTTGTAGGAAGACACATGTGCTTAGTTCCGGATTTTATATTCATTTTTAACTTGATACCAGCTTAATTCAGATTTTATTCTAACAAAATTTCGTTATTTAGTTGAAACTCTTATATTTTGTTGAACTCCATTTGTTGTCTGACGGTCTTTCGTACACAGAGAAAGACATAGAAGGGAGGGATATAAACTAAACTATTTTCCTTTGCTGCTCCCCATAAAAAATTTATTGTAGACATATTCTGCATTAATATATAAGTTGCAGAGAAAAGTCATCTGTGCGAACAACTGGCCGCCGCTTCCCGCTGTTGAGAGAGAAACGTTCCACAGCAAACATTGGGATTATTGAGTCCTAATGGGAACGTAAATACACACTGAGATGGTGTTGATATATGCACGAGATGGAAATATGAGCTATAGCAGTTCAAGTCTTTGTGACTTATCCTTTCACTGCGGTTGCATTCGGATGGAGGGTTTCAGTTGATATGTTCGCAAATTTTTTACAATGATTGCAAATTGGTACCAATCAGTCATTAAAAGTTATTGGGCTTAATTCAAATTTCGGTTTAACTTGATTCTGATTTTTAGTCTTAGTTTTATTTGTATAGGCTTTCATAATTTTATTTTGATAAAGTTTAATTAAATTTTTAAGATCAAGCTTCGTTCTGATTTAACTTCATAATTCTGATTTCATATTAAGATCGACTTAGTTCTGATTTAAATTCTGATTTCATAATTTTGATTTTTTCTGATTTCATAATTCGTATTTTTTTCACCTGTCTTTTTCCAATTAAAGTTCACAATTTTCCTAAGAAGATTAATAAAAATCGCCTTTTTAATAATTATCAATTTTTTGGCCGTATCTGAAAATAATGCGGCAATCAAATTTTTTCCTTCATTTTTTCCTTTCCACATTTTTCCTTATTTTGTACAGAAAGGTCGGACTTTTTCCCTCGTTCACTTCAAATGGACGGACTCGGACAGACAAAACAAGGACCGTCCGTGTTTTGTCTGTCTGTGACCGACCGTGTGTCCATCCGTGTTTAGTCTGTCTGTGACCGTCCGTGTTTTGTCAGGACGGACCCGGACAGACAAAACACGCACACACATCGATCAGCTAAAACACAGACAGAAAAAACGTAAATGCTCACAAATGAAAGAAAAATAATCCTTTTGCGTTTATAGTCTTAAAAAAAACCAAAAATAGAGAGAAAAATATAAGAAAATTAACCATTTTTAAGAATAAGGAAAAAAATTTGATTGCCGCATTATTTTCAGATAGGGCCAATTTTTTTATCAATTAATCTTTAAAAATCGGTTAAAATTTAAAGTTAAAAGTTCATTTCTGTTTAAAATTTATTTTTTTTTTATTTTTTATTTGAAAAAAAAAAACAAAAATATTTTCTAGACACAACAAAGTAAATCAATGAGCTAAAATAAATATTTGCACACAAGTGTCATATGATTAATGTTTGTTTATAAAAAAGACAAGTCTACTAATAATGTTGATCCTTGTACTTTTGTAAAAAATATGTTTATCAAATTAAACTTTAAAAATTCTCTAAACCAGAATAAAAGTTTAAAATAAATTAAATCAGAATTTAAGCTTAAACTTTAATTAATTCAAAAAAATTAAAATCAGAATTTAAGCTTAAGCTTGAATTATTTTAAAAATAAACTTGAAATAAAATTTAAGCTTAAGCTTGAATTATTTTAAAAATAAAACCTAAAACCAGAATTTAAGGTTACACTTGAACTTAAATGAGAATACAAGCTTAAACTTAATATTAGCAATTAAGGCCTAAAATCAGAATTTAAGCTTACACTTAAATTTTTAAATTAAAACCTGTTATCAGAATTAAAGTTTAAACTTAATTTTTTAAATTTAATCTTTATAAAAATATTTTTAATTCTCAATTAGTCATTGTAAAATTTAATTTTTATGTAAATACCAACCATAGAGCACTAATTTTCTATTATAATTTTGGTTCCGTGACTTTTGCGCCGTGAACATTTGCGCCGCGACTTTTGCGCCGCGAATTTTGCGCCGCGACTTTTGCGCCGAGCGACTTTTGCGCCGGGGGACTTTTGCGCCGCGACTTTTGCGCCGGGGGACTTTTGCGCCGCGACTTTTGCGCCGGGGGACTTTTGCGCCGCCACTATCATTACTAAATATGAGAAACTACAGCCGGGCCTCACTATAGAAGATGTAGGATGGTAGGAGATCTCCGGATATCAAGATCCGGATTCATATCCGACTTACAATTTTCGGCTATCCGGCCTTTTTCAGATCCAGATATCAGAACCCGACAACCCTACACAATAGTGCACCCTCTTTTGGCAGAAAATCATGCCTTAATAGGGGTAGTAGACCAAATATCCTGATCCGAAAAAGTCAAGTTCTTTGAAAATGACCCCTCTAGGGGGTTGGTTTATTTTTTAACCTTCATCTAGAGGGTCGTTTTATTAGAAGGGGCTATTGTACTTCCCGAAATATTGCACTTCCTGAAATTCCTTCAGCTCCTGGATACCATTTTTTAAGGAGTACCCTATAATTATGTCCCTCTGTAGATATTATTTTTTTTAAATTATGGCGGCGCAAATGTCGCGGCGCATAAGTCGCCCGGCGCAAAAGTCGCGGCGCACAAGTCGCTCGGCGCATAAGTCGCGGCGCAAAAGTCGCGGCGCAAAAGTCCCCCGGCGCATAAGTCGCGGCGCAAAAGTCGCGGCGCAAATGTTCTCGGCGCAAAAGTCGTGATACCATAATTTTTATTCTTTCTATTAATTTTTCAATTGCTTTTTTTCTATTCTTTCCTTCCCCAACAGAGGCCAATTCACAAATCTATCCATCATTCACGCGATTTTTATTTATTTACTATTTAGTTGGAATGAATGATAAAAGGTTCGCATTAATGCAAATAAAGGGGTAGAACTTAGATTTTTATTTTAATTTTTAAATTTAATCTCTAATTAAATTTTAATCTCAAATTTCTATTTTTTACGATTTCTCGATTAATTCCCCTCCCTCGAATAATTCCCCATGCTAGAGTTGGGTTGAAGCAATAATTCCCACCCCCAAATACCCTACTGCACGTTCAAATGCCAAAACTCGAATAATTTCCTCCCTCGATTAATTCCCCATGCCAAGGAAGGGTTGAAAAATAATTCCCCAGGGGAATTAATCGAGAAAATACGGTAATTCTGATTTTTAAGTTTATTTTAATTTAAAGTTTTATTCTGGTTATGTAATGAATTAATTTTTAAGTTTGCACTTGATTCTGGTTTCTATTTTATTCTGTTAAGTTTTAATATTTCTGGTTTAAGCTAGATTCTGATTTCTAGTTTTGTTATAATTAAGTTTACGCTTGATTCTACTCTTATTCTGCTTAAGTTTAAAATTTTATTTTCAAGTTTAAGCTTAAATCTGATTTTTAATTTCACTTTAATTTTTGTGAGATTGAGCTTGATTCTGTTTTGTTTTCTAGTGTGATTTTATCTTATATTTTATTCTTATTTCTGCTCTTTAGATTTTAAAAAGCAGCGAAAAAAATAATTTCCTTTTTAGTGTCGACAAAAAATATTTCAAGAAAAGCTAGGACATGAGAGAACCTACCACATGCCAAATTTATCCAAATTATTTATAAATATAGTAAAACAATATTAACGCGCGTGTTCTCTCCCGCGTGCATTTTTTATTCTTTTATTTTTAAACACGTGTTTGATAGAAACTTTAATCCATTTTGACTTTTTTTTAATTTTTTCATTTTATATTTTATTTTATTTGTTAATTTTTTTAATTTTAATGTTATTTTAAATTTTAACTTAATTTCTGATTTTATTCTGTTAAAGTTTTAATATTATTTTTTAAGATTGAACTTAATTCTGGTTTTATTCTGATTAAGTTTAACTTTTATTTTTAAGTTTAATTCTGATTTTATTAATTTGTTTTTACTGCAGCTAGGTTTTAATAAAATTCTTAAGATTGAACTTGATTCTGATCTAGTTTTATTTTTAAGCTTGAGCTTGATTCTAGTTTTATTCTGATTAAGTTTATTTTATTTTTAAGTTTCTGATTTTATTTTTTTGTTTTTACCCCAGTTAAGTTTCAATACAATTTAAGCTTGAGCTTAATTCTGATTTCAAGTTTAATTTGTTTATTCTGACCAAGTTTATTTTATATTTATTTTTTTATTCTTAAGATTGAACTTGCTTCTTATTTCAAGTTTTATTTTTTAATTTTAAGCTTAAGCTTAATTCTGATTTTTATTCTGACCAAGTTTAATATTTTTGCCTTGTTGGTATTTTGTATTTTGATATTCTGTAAACTTTAAAACTTTTTCTCTCTTCTTTTTCCTTTCTTTCACTTTCTCGCCTACCTCCTCATTTTACACGTTCTTTTTTGTCTTTTCATGCAAAATCCAAAAACCGTCAATTTACCTAATCCTTTATTTTTTATTCTTTTTATTTTGGTTTTATTTTAGTTTGCTTAACTTTTCTTTTACTGCTAATTCTAAAATTTCAATAAATTTTAGTCTCTAAAAATATAAAATGGCCGCAAATAACGTCGCAAACTCTGTGGGGCACATTTCCAGAAAAGCTTCCTGTCCTCAACCAAATATGGATTTTGTTTCAGCTGACGTAAACGAAGTTTTGCAGGACGCCCGTGAAATTTTAACAAATAAAGAGCATCGTGAAAAGCATCCAAATGAACGAATTTTGGATGAGTCTACAACCGTAAAAGTTACAAAAACGGGTGGGGATGAAGACCCAATGGAAATTACAGTTTTGCGTCAACGACTTTTGGAAAGGGACGAGGAGGAGTTTGAAGCGGTTACGGCAGATAGGGATGATAGAGGTTGTTTTTTTTGTTTAAATTTTATTTTTGATAAATTTTAAGGATGGTCAAGCGATACGGACCTCGTTTCCCCGCCACAAAGAACTCGTCTCCCATCAATCCACAAATGCTCACACAATAACAAAAAGGTTCAGAGCAGCGGAAATTTGCCAGAAGAAATGGTTTGGGTTTTTTTTAATTTTATTTTATATGGGGAATGGGGAAATAGAGGGATATTTTAGTGGGAGAGCTTTAAAGGGAAATTTTTCATCTTTTTGGGAAATAATTAAGCTTAACTCTCCTTTATTTTTGTCAACTTATTGTCAATCTAATAGGAAATTATTGAATTTTTGGGGGTTTTTAATAAGTAGGATTTGGGTATTTTAAATTTCGATTAGTTTAT
This sequence comes from Meloidogyne enterolobii, assembly GCA_963681835.1. NCBI lineage: Eukaryota > Metazoa > Nematoda > Chromadorea > Rhabditida > Meloidogynidae > Meloidogyne > Meloidogyne enterolobii. The sequence continues at coordinate 263,218 of CAVMJV010000129.1, forward strand.
AAATTCATGTTGACTTGTAGGCTCGTAGACAAAGAAATTTTTGGGGGAGGGGAGGAGCATGGGGTGAAAATGGGTTTTGATTTTTGCACAGCAGACGAAGGTTTTGAGAATTTTGGAGGGCCTAAAAATACGCTTTTTCCCCCTCCCCAAATTTTTTGTTTTTTTTTTCCCTCATTTCGGTACTTTCTGGCTACGGGCTTTGTGGCTAGTATTTGTCAAAATCTATGGAATTAAAATAATTTCCATTTTTTAAAATTTCTTTGAAGCTTGAGGGGTTTACTCAAATTTTTGTTTTTTCTAGACAAATGAAAGGCACATGAATGTCATTTACCGTCGTCGGCACAAAGAAGATTTTTGGCAAAGAGACGATTTGGTTGGTACAGGAAAGGCAATTAGTGATGAAATTCTTAGTAATGTTGCGACTCGGGGAGGTGAAGATGATGCTCAATTGAAGGTATTTTTTAAGTTTTTTTGTCAGAAATAATTTTAAAAATTATTTAAAGGTTGAAATAACAGAACACTGTAGAACTGAAACGAGTGGTGCTCATTTGATTCAACAGGTTGTTTTAATTATTTTGGGTTTTTAAAATGAATTTGGGGCGGTTCCAATCAATTTGAAATTGATTTAGGTAATTTTGTGAGCATTTTAGAGGTGGGGATTGAGGGGAAAATTGGGGGATAAAATGCCCAATACATCTTCAAAAAACGAAATACCTCTTTGTCGACTTTGGAGGCTACTTCGCCTTTATCGACCTGAGAGATCACCGGCAGCCCGAAATGATTACCCATGTCTCCTAAACTAATTTTTCTTCTAAAACTGATGACCCTGTTAAACATGATCTTTGATATTCTTATTCTTGACACAACTGACCCCATCTGAGTTTTAAAGAATCCATCATTTTCTGCCCTCCCCCTAATAATATTCTTTAAAATATTTTCTAATTTTTTCTCTTTTCAGACTTGGGAAGCTACTTGGACAGTCCAAACATTCCATTCACTTCCAGATTGGCTACAGGACAACGATTTTTTGCATACCGGTCACCGCCCTCCTTTGCCCAGCTTTGCGGCGTGTTTCAAATCAATTTGGTCACTTCATACCGAAACGGGAAATATTTGGACTCATTTAGTTGGGTGTTTGGCATTTTTCTTTCTCGCCCTATGGTTCCTAACACGTCCAGAGACTCATATACAATTTCAGGTTTTTAAAAAATTTTTGGGATTAAATGTCATCTTTTTATTTTTAAGGAAAAATTGGTTTTCTCTTTCTTTTTTGCTGGTGCCATTCTTTGTCTAGGACTTTCTTTTACATTCCACACAGTTTCTTGTCATTCAAAATATGTTGTGCGGATATTTAGCAGGTTTTTTGGAAAAACTTTTGCTACTTTTTGGATCTTCCTTTAGTTTGAGTCTCAGAGTTTTCCCTAAGCTTTACTTAATGGTCAAACTTCCTCAATTCCACTTCATTTCCCTGTAGAACAGAGATGGGTCAAAATTCGGCTTCCGAGGTTTTTTTCCTTCCTAGTTCCGAAATAAAATTTTGGTTTCCGAGTTTCGACTTTTGAGCCGGTTCCGATTTCCGGCTCTTCCAATTTCTGACACCGTTGACTTTTCCGGTCCACCTCTGCCGTAGAGGAAGAAAGTTTTATAATTACTCTGATACTCAAATTAGGAACAGACCGAGATATTCAAAAAGTGCCAAAAAAAATTTTTTTTTATCATTTTATTTCACAGACTCGACTATATGGGCATTTCCTTGCTGATTGTTGGCTCGTTCATTCCTTGGATTTATTATGGATTTTATTGTAGAAGAGAACCAAAAATTAGTTATATTGCGGTTTATTTTTATTTTTTTGATTATTAAAAATTTTTTTAAAGATGATTGGTGTTCTTGGTCTATCCGCTATTGTAGTTTCTCTTTGGGATAAATTCAATGACAAAAGATATAGACCTATGCGTGCAGGAATATTTTCATTTATGGGCTGTAGCGGTATTTTTTAAAAATTTTTTTTGGGTTTTCGACATTTTGACATTTTAAAATTTTTTCGCTGACTAGAGGTCAGGAAATTTTAAATTTCCTGACCTTAAGTCAAGGAAAAATCCAAAATAACTGAAAAATTGACTTGGTCTTGACTGTGGATCCAGAAAAGATCTAGGACTGGAAGGTGACATTTTGTCCCAAAATTTTTTCAAAAAAATTTTTATTTTATGCTACTAGAAAGCCTGAACAATTTTTCAGTCCCAGGCCATGTTCAATTACCCATATTTTTTTAATGAGGTTCACAGCTGTTTCGAAAAAAAATTTTTTTTGAAATCGTAATGAAAAATAGTTTTGAGAGGTGTAATTGGGAAAAATTGTGAAAGGGGGAGTCTTTAAAAAAATTTTTCAATGCTCTTTTAAATTAAAAAAAAATTTTTTTCAGGAGTAGTTCCAACAATTCATTTTGCATACACTGACGGAATGCATCGATTAATTGAAGATAATAGTTTTTATTGGCTTATAGCAATGGCTTTGCTTTATTTATTTGGGGTTGTGCTTTATGCTACTAGAACGCCTGAACGATTCTTTCGTAAGAAAATTAGAAAATTTTTTAATGAAAAAATTTTTTTGGGATCCTATTTAATTTATGTGTTTTTTAAAAATAATTTTGGGAGTTGACATTTTGTCCCAAAAAATTTTTTTTAATATTTTAAAATTAAAAAAATAAAAATAAATTTTTCTTTTAGCTGGAAAATGTGACTTGGTTTTCCAGTCCCATCAGCTTTTCCATCTCTGCGTTGTCTGTGCTGCTTTTGCTCATTATTATGGAATTTCTAATGTAAAAAATTTTGGAAGGATTTTTTAAAAATTAAAAAAAAATTTTTTTAGATGGCAATGAAAAGACTGACAGGTACATGTCCTGGCCACCACGATTCGGTGGCATCTGTTGTACAACACAATGAACTTTAGAAAATTTATCGGAAAAAATATTATTATTTGTAATATTTCTGTTAGAAATTTGGCTGTTTATTGAGAATATTTTAATTATAGGGTGCTTTCCTTTTATGTTTTAAATAACAATGGGTGACTAGGCTATTTTACAAATCAGAATTTTATTATTTTTTGAGTTTAATATTATTTAAGTTTAAGTTTCTGATTTTTGGTTTTTATATACGTAAGCTATCAAGTTTCTGATTTCAAGTTATTTACTTATGAACTTAAGTTTGTTTAAAACTTGAATTAAATAAACTTAACCAGAAAAAAATTAGAAACTTAAGTCACAAATAAATTTTAGCTCAGAAACTTAAGTAAATTCTGTTTGAGTTTCTGATTTTGGATTTTTATAAACTTAAGTTTATCAAATATTTCTGATTTCAAGTTATTTAAGTATGAACATAACTTTGTTTAAAACTTGAATTAAATAAACTTAACTAGAAATAAACTTGAGTATGAACTAAAATCAGAAACTTAAGTATCTGATTTAAGTTTGTGATTTTAAGTTTCTGATTTCAACATAAACTTAAAGGTATAAAATAAAATCAGAAACTTGAGTTACAAATGAATTCACAAGCTCGAAAACTTAAGTGTATAATTCTGTTTAAGTTTCTGATTTCAAGATTAAACTTAAGTACAATTCTGTTTAAGTTTCTGATTTCAAGTTTATTTAAAATCCAAGTTTCTGATTTTATATTCTTAAGTTTGTGTTTCTCATGTTAAATTTCTGATTTTAATTAATTTAAACTTTTTTCTCTATTATGTCTTCAATAAACTTAAGTTTCTGATTTTTATTCATATGTCACCAATTGTCTGTTTACTCAATTTTTATTAGGCCAATACTTTCATTTTTATAGTACTGGTTTATTTTTGGGTGATTTCTTTTCTTTTTAACTGACCGAAAATTTTTCCGAATATAATAGTAATTTTGGTATTTTTATTGTACCTTTTAAAAGACCGGAAATTGTTTAAAAAATTTAATTTTAATGACCCGAGTTCTTTTTTCCTTAATTTTCTCAAAATTTAATAACTTGCTTTCCGCTTCTTTTCTTAATTACTTTTTGAACTGTAACAGAGTCGGGTGTTTATTTTTTTAAGAATATCTGCTTTCCTTTTTTAAAATTACTTTAGTTAAGCAAGCAATGTTTCTCGAACAGTTTCACTTTGTTTAATAAAGATTTTCTTTTGTATTAATTTTTAACGAAAATTTTGTTTAATCAATATTACTATTTTTCCTTTTTTGCGAAAATTTTTTAAATTTTATTTTTTTTCAGGTTTCTAATTTGAAGATGAATCTTTCAGTCTTAATGAGATTCTGGTATCTTTTCGTTTTTGCAAGCATTTGTGCGTCTAAATAAAAGTTGGTTTCACTAATTTGGTGTTTTCAATCAATTTTATGGTTAACTCTAATGTATCCGAAGGTTGTGTTCTAGATAAAATTTTATTATTTACATTATTTTTTAGTATATATACGGTCAATGTTTTGTTAATAAAGAAATTCTGAATATCTCAAAAATTTAAACAAATTGAACGGATCAGTTAATATCGAACTAGCCAAGTATAATGGATTAATTTATCAATTTTCTGAAAAGGATATTTAAAACTCATGAAGAATCATGCGTTGACTGTGTTTGTTTATCACTACCGAAAATTTTTTTGAACGATGACTTTTTGGATTATATAAAATTTCTGTAAATCTATGGCCTAATTTGTTATAAAAACATTATTTATTTGCTTAATAGTAAAAGGAGAAAATATTTTTTGGGTCTTTTTATTAGTAAATTGATTTTTCCATCTCATTTTCCCCTTTTTCTGTCTTTTTGGGTCCGAATAGTATAAACATATTCATAGTAATGCGTATACAAAAAAGAAACAAACCATTAATTTTTGTTGAATGAATTGGTAGTTTTGGGGGGATCATTTGCTGCTCTAGCGCCAATTTTTTGCGGTCGGATGACAGACAGCAAAAAAAAGAGAGCATTTTTATTGTTCAACGGCTGTTTTCTCAGGGACATTTAATCATTTATTTCCGCCTGATTTATTAAAATTTTTCCTTTTATTTTTTAAAGGGGGAAGTATTTATTCACTTTGGAGGAATTTTCTGATTTTTACATTAATTTTTATCCCAAAAAATTTTTTTCACGCAATTAAATTTTAATTATAAATTGTTTGTTTATTTGTGGTAAAAAATGATTGGTATTTATTCTATATTTTTGATAATTTTTGATTTATCAGGAGTTTAGCTAAGTTGCTTCTTTATACCATTGATGGCTTTATACCAAAGGGATGAGTCATGATTCGGGTCAAGATAAAAATAAAAAGGGTTTGAGATGGGGTTTCTGAACATTTCCCGGGTCTGGGCTTGATTCGGGTTAAGAGAGTCCGAGTTTCGGATAACTTGAAAAATCCTTGCTTTATACAAGATACTTTTCAGTTTTTGTCACAAAAATTTCAAAAATTTTTTATTGACTTAAATAGACTCATCATTTCTTTCTTAAAAATAAAAATAGAACAAATATTTTGTAAAAATATTTTTACAAAAATATTTGTTTATGATCCTGATGCATTTTTTAAATTTATTTGTTTTGGCTGCATTTTTGAGTTGTTTTCACAACTGCTATAAATATTTAAAAAATATTTCTTAAATAAATAAATTATTTTTTCCTTAAAAATCCTTTAAAGTCTCCTTAATTATTATGACTCATCATTATACCCAATTTGGGATTATTGAACAACCACAACAAAATTCCCCTCATAATATTGTCCCCTTCGACCCATACAATTGGGAAAACTTCTTCTTCGGCCTTTTAGACCGAAACGATGCCGAGGCTCTTTTAAAGGGGACGGAAGTTGGCACTTTTTTGATGCGTGAATCGACATCGGAACAGGGGTACTCGTTAAGTGTCAAGTTGGTTTTTTGGAATTTTTTTGGTGATTTTTAACAATTAGGGAAACTAATGATCGAGTGAACCATTATTTGATAAAGCGTGAACAGCAAGAAGATGGAAAACAAAGATTTGTGGTATTAAATTAATTTTTTTGAGAGTATTTCTTTGAATTTTCTTAAAATATATTTTTAATTTTTGACTTGGAAAATTTTCAAATTTTTTTTTTATTTTTTTAAGAAAATTTTAATACTTTAAAAAATTTTCAAAAATTTTTTAAAATTGTGGATAAAAAATGTGGGCATTTTGGGGACATGAAGGAAAAAACTAAAAAAAAAATTTATTGAATTTTACTTTGAAAATTATAAAAATTTTAAATTAAAAATCTGTATTTCTGGTTTTTTATATTCCGACAAAGTCCACAAGTTATAGGATTATTTTTTAAAAAAAATATTTTTTAAGAGAATATTTTCACTTAAAATCAAAAAAATTTTTATATAAAATTTTTTCATAAAATTTTTTAAACAAAGATTTCCAATAATGTTGTATTTGTGGACATTCCTTCACTTCTCAGCCATTACAAACTTCGAAAACTCGATTCAACTCCACTTATCCATCCATTAGGAAGACCTTCAATTGAAAAAGTCATTGGAAGGTTTTTCTTTGAAAATTAAATTTTATTTTAATTTTAAAATAAAATTAAAGATTCAAGTTTGAAGGAGAACGAATTAGTGATTTGCCTTTTGATAGAGGGGAAATACTCGAAGTTTTGAGTAAACCTGAAGAGCGGTGGTGGATGGCAAGGTTGTGGAAATTATTTGAAAAACTTTGGAAAAATTTTTTGGAATTTTTAAAAAAAATTTTCAGAAATTTTCGAAATTTTTTTTTGAAATTTTTGAAAATTTTAGAATTTTAAGAATTATTTTCAAAGAATATTTTTGGAAAAATTAAAAAAAAATTCGAATTAAATTTTAACAAAAAAATAAAATAATTTTTAAGCAATTGTCTCGGAAATACCGGATTAATCCCTGCTAATTATGTTAAAATTTATGAAGAAGGCGACGAGATTAGCCTTCAAAATTTAAGCTCAAAAAGCAGTGGAAGTACTGGTAAACGTTATAGTGCTAATTCTGTGGAGAGCAATAATAATGTTAACGAACAACAACAATCGAATAAGGTATGGGAAGGTTTAAAAATCAGAATTTGTAAAAAATAAACAGAATTTGTAAAACATAAAAAAATTGTAAAATTAAAAATCAGAATTTGTATAAATCAGAATTTGTAAAAATCAGAATTTGTAAAAAATAAACAGAATTTGTAAAATAAAAATCAGAATTTGTAAAAAATAATCAGAATTTGTAAAAATCAGAATTTGTAAAAAATAAACAGAATTTGTAAAATAAAAATCAGAATTTGTAAAAAATAATCAGAATTTGTAAAAAAATAAAGTAGAATTTGTAAACTATAAAAATCAGAATTTTAAAAAAATAAACGGAATTTGTAGAAATTAAAATCAAAATTTTAATAAACAGTTATAGAAATCAGAATATCAAATATTAAATTTTCTAAAATAAATGAAAAACTATTTAAAATTTTTAATTTTAATTATAACTTTAAAGCTGACAACAAATTCTTGGGTCAGAGTGATAGCTGATCGTTGCCCCAGCATTTATGATGTGGCAGCATTGAGCATAAGGGTTTCTAATTTAATTAACATTCCCAAAATTTTTCTCCAAATTCTAGCAGGGCCAACTCCTCTGGGTTCAGGAATTGTTGTCCAATGGAATGTGCAAAGGTGCAAATGAGGACGGCAAGGCAGGATTATTCCCTATTACCTATGTTGAACCCGTTGGAGTAACACCTGAGGCAGCAATGCCCGCAATAGACCATTCTTCCACTCAATTTTTGAGTTGATTTTAATGAAAACTATTAATTTATCAATCTGAAAAATGCTTTTTATTTTTTTTACTCTTTTCATTTTGCCTTAATCTCTTATATTACATTGTATTTAAATCATATCATTAAGCTAATAATTATTTACGCAAGCAATCCCAGCATTTAATATAAATTTTAAATTGTAAATTTAACCCTTTTTAATAGCACAATTTGAGAATATGTTATGAATAATTTAAAAAATTCAGAATTTGTAATTCAGAATTTGTAATTTATTAAAATTCAGAATTTGCAATTAATTAAAATTCAGAATTTGTAAATCAGAATTTGTAATTAATTAAAATTCAGAATTTGTAAATCAGAATTTGTAATTAATTAAAATTCAGAATTTGTAATAAATTACAAATTATACAAATACTGAATTTATTTAAATTACAAATTCAGAATTTGTAATTTAAAAAAATAATAAAGCTGAAATAAATACAAGTTATCAGAAATAATAAATATACATAATAAACAAGCACAATTTACAAATTCAAAATTTTTAAATTCATAATTTATAATAAATTAAAAATTCTGAACTTTTTAATTACAAATTCTGAATTTGTAATTTTAAAAAATTATTAATTTGAAATTCAGAATTTATAATTAATTAAAATTCAGAATTTGTAATTTATGCTTGTTTATTATATATATATTTAGTATTTCTGATAAGTTGTATTTATTTTAGTCTTAATAACTAAAAATATAAATTTAATTAATAATCACAAAGATATTTGTAATATTTACATCTTGCATTTTACTCGTATTTTTTTATAGTATTTTTGCATTTATAAAATATAAGTTAAAATTTATTTTTATTGTTATCTAATTATTCGAAATTATTCGTTGATTATTTTTATTTAAATTTATTTTTTTCTTACAAATTAATTATTAAGTTCTCTTTAATTTCTATTAAAAATTTAAAAATAAAATTCCATTTTAAATTCTATGGATTTTGAATACATTACTGAAAATGTTGCTGGACCTGGTTTAGATCCTGGTTGTTTGGAGGATCAATTTGAAGGGTGTTCATGTATTGGAGAGTGTAGTGTTGCTAGCAAATGTTCATGCATTTTTAATGGATTGGTTCGTCTTTGTTAATTGTAATTTAATAAATTCAGAATTTTTTTAACGATTCAGAAATTCAGATTTGTAATTTATTATTAAAATTCAGTTTTTTAAATCAGAATTTGTAATTTATTAAAATCAGAATTTGTAATTTATTAAAATTCAGAATTAGTAATTTATTAAAACCAGAATTTGTAATTTATTAAAATCAGAATTTGTAATTTATTAAAACCAGAATTTATAATTTATTAAGACCAGAATTTGTAATTTATTAAAACCAGAATTTTTTATTAGAATCAGAATTTGTAATTTATTAAGACCAGAATTTAATATAATTTATTAAAAATCAGAATTTGTAATTTATTAAAATCAGAATTTGTAATTTATTAAAATCAGAATTTGTAAATCAGAATTTGTAATTTATTAAAACCAGAATTTATAATTTATTAAAAATCAGAATTTGTAATTTATTAAAACCAGAATCTATAATTTATTAAAAATCAGAATTTGTAATTTATTAAAATCAGAATTTGTAATTTATTAAAATCAGAATTTATAATTTATTAAAATCAGAATTTGTAATTTATTAAAATCAGAATTTATAATTTATTAAAAATCAGAATTTGTAATTTATTAAAACCAGAATTTATACTTTATTAAAAATCAGAATTTGTAATTTATTAAAACCAGAATTTATAATTTATTAAAAATCAGAATTTGTAATTTATTAAAACCAGAATTTATAATTTATTAAAAATCAGAATTTTTTATTAAAATCAGAATTTTTTATTAAAATCAGAATTTTTTATTAAAATCAGAATTTGTAATTTATTAAAAATCAGAATTTGTAATTTATTAAAATCAGAATTTGTAATTTATTAAAAATCAGAATTTGTAATTTATTAAAATCAGAATTTATAATTTATTAAAAATCAGAATTTGTAATTTATTAAAACCAGAATTTATAATTTATTAAAAATCAAATTTGTAATTTATTAAAATCAGAATTTGTAATTTATTAAAACCAGAATTTATAATTTATTAAAAATCAGAATTTTTTATTAAAATCAGAATTTTTTATTAAAATCAGAATTTGTAATTTATTAAAACCAGAATTTATAATTTATTAAAAATCAGAATTTTTTATTAAAATCAGAATTTTTTATTAAAATCAGAATTTGTAATTTATTAAAACCAGAATTTATAATTTATTAAAAATCAGAATTTTTTATTAAAATCAGAATTTTTTATTAAAATCAGAATTTTTTATTAAAATCAGAATTTGTAATTTATTAAAACCAGAATTTATAATTTATTAAAAATCAGAATTTTTTATTAAAATCAGAATTTTTTATTAAAATCAGAATTTGTAATTTATTAAAACCAGAATTTATAATTTATTAAAAATCAGAATTTTTTATTAAAATCAGAATTTTTTATTAAAATCAGAATTTGTAATTTATTAAAACCAGAATTTATAATTTATTAAAAATCAGAATTTTTTATTAAAATCAGAATTTTTTATTAAAATCAGAATTTTTTATTAAAATCAGAATTTGTAATTTATTAAAAATCAGAATTTGTAATTTATTAAAATCAGAATTTGTAATTTATTAAAAATCAGAATTTGTAATTTATTAAAATCAGAATTTATAATTTATTAAAAATCAGAATTTGTAATTTATTAAAATCAGAATTTGTAATTTATTAAAAATCAGAATTTGTAATTTATTAAAACCAGAATTTATAATTTATTAAAAATCAGAATTTTTTATTAAAATCAGAATTTTTTATTAAAATCAGAATTTGTAATTTATTAAAAATCAGAATTTGTAAATTTATTAAAATCAGAATTTGTAAATTTATTAAAAATCAGAATTTGTAATTTATTAAAACCAGAATTTATAATTTATTAAAAATCAGAATTTTTTATTAAAATCAGAATTTTTTATTAAAATCAGAATTTGTAATTTATTAAAAATCAGAATTTGTAATTTATTAAAATCAGAATTTGTAATTTATTAAAAATCAGAATTTGTAATTTATTAAAATCAGAATTTATAATTTATTAAAAATCAGAATTTGTAATTTATTAAAATCAGAATTTGTAATTTATTAAAAATCAGAATTTGTAATTTATTAAAACCAGAATTTATAATTTATTAAAAATCAGAATTTTTTATTAAAATCAGAATTTTTTATTAAAATCAGAATTTATAATTTATTAAAAATCAGAATTTTTTATTAAAATCAGAATTTTTTATTAAAATCAGAATTTGTAATTTATTAAAACCAGAATTTATAATTTATTAAAAATCAGAATTTTTTATTAAAATCAGAATTTTTTATTAAAATCAGAATTTGTAATTTATTAAAACCAGAATTTATAATTTATTAAAAATCAGAATTTTTTATTAAAATCAGAATTTATAATTTATTAAAAATCAGAATTTTTTATTAAAATCAGAATTTTTTATTAAAATCAGAATTTGTAATTTATTAAAACCAGAATTTATAATTTATTAAAAATCAGAATTTTTTATTAAAATCAGAATTTTTTATTAAAATCAGAATTTGTAATTTATTAAAACCAGAATTTATAATTTATTAAAAATCAGAATTTTTTATTAAAATCAGAATTTTTTATTAAAATCAGAATTTGTAATTTATTAAAACCAGAATTTATAATTTATTAAAAATCAGAATTTTTTATTAAAATCAGAATTTTTTATTAAAATCAGAATTTTTTATTAAAATCAGAATTTGTAATTTATTAAAAATCAGAATTTGTAATTTATTAAAATCAGAATTTGTAATTTATTAAAAATCAGAATTTGTAATTTATTAAAATCAGAATTTATAATTTATTAAAAATCAGAATTTGTAATTTATTAAAATCAGAATTTGTAATTTATTAAAAATCAGAATTTGTAATTTATTAAAACCAGAATTTATAATTTATTAAAAATCAGAATTTTTTATTAAAATCAGAATTTTTTATTAAAATCAGAATTTGTAATTTATTAAAAATCAGAATTTGTAAATTTATTAAAATCAGAATTTGTAAATTTATTAAAAATCAGAATTTGTAATTTATTAAAACCAGAATTTATAATTTATTAAAAATCAGAATTTTTTATTAAAATCAGAATTTTTTATTAAAATCAGAATTTGTAATTTATTAAAAATCAGAATTTGTAATTTATTAAAATCAGAATTTGTAATTTATTAAAAATCAGAATTTGTAATTTATTAAAAATCAGAATTTGTAATTTATTAAAACCAGAATTTATACTTTATTAAAAATCAGAATTTGTAATTTATTAAAACCAGAATTTATAATTTATTAAAAATCAGAATTTGTAATTTATTAAAACCAGAATTTATAATTTATTAAAAATCAGAATTTTTTATTAAAATCAGAATTTTTTATTAAAATCAGAATTTTTTATTAAAATCAGAATTTGTAATTTATTAAAAATCAGAATTTGTAATTTATTAAAACCAGAATTTATACTTTATTAAAAATCAGAATTTGTAATTTATTAAAACCAGAATTTATAATTTATTAAAAATCAGAATTTGTAATTTATTAAAACCAGAATTTATAATTTATTAAAAATCAGAATTTTTTATTAAAATCAGAATTTTTTATTAAAATCAGAATTTTTTATTAAAATCAGAATTTGTAATTTATTAAAAATCAGAATTTGTAATTTATTAAAACCAGAATTTATAATTTATTAAAAATCAGAATTTGTAATTTATTAAAACCAGAATTTATAATTTATTAAAAATCAGAATTTTTTATTAAAATCAGAATTTTTTATTAAAATCAGAATTTTTTATTAAAATCAGAATTTGTAATTTATTAAAAATCAGAATTTGTAATTTATTAAAAATCAGAATTTGTAATTTATTAAAAATCAGAATTTGTAATTTATTAAAACCAGAATTTATACTTTATTAAAAATCAGAATTTGTAATTTATTAAAACCAGAATTTATAATTTATTAAAAATCAGAATTTGTAATTTATTAAAACCAGAATTTATAATTTATTAAAAATCAGAATTTTTTATTAAAATCAGAATTTTTTATTAAAATCAGAATTTTTTATTAAAATCAGAATTTGTAATTTATTAAAAATCAGAATTTGTAATTTATTAAAATCAGAATTTGTAATTTATTAAAAATCAGAATTTGTAATTTATTAAAATCAGAATTTATAATTTATTAAAAATCAGAATTTGTAATTTATTAAAACCAGAATTTATAATTTATTAAAAATCAAATTTGTAATTTATTAAAATCAGAATTTGTAATTTATTAAAACCAGAATTTATAATTTATTAAAAATCAGAATTTTTTATTAAAATCAGAATTTTTTATTAAAATCAGAATTTTTTATTAAAATCAGAATTTTTTATTAAAATCAGAATTTGTAATTTATTAAAACCAGAATTTATAATTTATTAAAAATCAAATTTGTAATTTATTAAAATCAGAATTTGTAATTTATTAAAACCAGATTTGTAATTTATTAAAAATCAGAATTTTTTATTAAAATCAGAATTTTTTATTAAAATCAGAATTTTTTATTAAAATCAGAATTTTTTATTAAAATCAGAATTTGTAATTTATTAAAACCAGAATTTATAATTTATTAAAAATCAGAATTTTTTATTAAAATCAGAATTTGTAATTTATTAAAACCAGAATTTATAATTTATTAAAAATCAGAATTTTTTATTAAAATCAGAATTTTTTATTAAAATCAGAATTTTTTATTAAAATCAGAATTTGTAATTTATTAAAACCAGAATTTATAATTTATTAAAAATCAGAATTTTTTATTAAAATCAGAATTTTTTATTAAAATCAGAATTTTTTATTAAAATCAGAATTTGTAATTTATTAAAAATCAGAATTTGTAATTTATTAAAATCAGAATTTGTAATTTATTAAAAATCAGAATTTGTAATTTATTAAAATCAGAATTTATAATTTATTAAAAATCAGAATTTGTAATTTATTAAAATGAGAATTTGTAATTTATTAAAAATCAGAATTTGTAATTTATTAAAACCAGAATTTATAATTTATTAAAAATCAGAATTTTTTATTAAAATCAGAATTTTTTATTAAAATCAGAATTTGTAATTTATTAAAAATCAGAATTTGTAAATTTATTAAAATCAGAATTTGTAAATTTATTAAAAATCAGAATTTGTAATTTATTAAAACCAGAATTTATAATTTATTAAAAATCAGAATTTTTTATTAAAATCAGAATTTTTTATTAAAATCAGAATTTGTAATTTATTAAAAATCAGAATTTGTAATTTATTAAAATCAGAATTTGTAATTTATTAAAAATCAGAATTTGTAATTTATTAAAATCAGAATTTATAATTTATTAAAAATCAGAATTTGTAATTTATTAAAATCAGAATTTGTAATTTATTAAAAATCAGAATTTGTAATTTATTAAAACCAGAATTTATAATTTATTAAAAATCAGAATTTTTTATTAAAATCAGAATTTTTTATTAAAATCAGAATTTATAATTTATTAAAAATCAGAATTTTTTATTAAAATCAGAATTTTTTTATTAAAATCAGAATTTGTAATTTATTAAAACCAGAATTTATAATTTATTAAAAATCAGAATTTTTTATTAAAATCAGAATTTTTTATTAAAATCAGAATTTGTAATTTATTAAAACCAGAATTTATAATTTATTAAAAATCAGAATTTTTTATTAAAATCAGAATTTATAATTTATTAAAAATCAGAATTTTTTATTAAAATCAGAATTTTTTATTAAAATCAGAATTTGTAATTTATTAAAACCAGAATTTATAATTTATTAAAAATCAGAATTTTTTATTAAAATCAGAATTTTTTATTAAAATCAGAATTTGTAATTTATTAAAACCAGAATTTATAATTTATTAAAAATCAGAATTTTTTATTAAAATCAGAATTTTTTATTAAAATCAGAATTTGTAATTTATTAAAACCAGAATTTATAATTTATTAAAAATCAGAATTTTTTATTAAAATCAGAATTTTTTATTAAAATCAGAATTTTTTATTAAAATCAGAATTTGTAATTTATTAAAAATCAGAATTTGTAATTTATTAAAATCAGAATTTGTAATTTATTAAAAATCAGAATTTGTAATTTATTAAAATCAGAATTTATAATTTATTAAAAATCAGAATTTGTAATTTATTAAAATCAGAATTTGTAATTTATTAAAAATCAGAATTTGTAATTTATTAAAACCAGAATTTATAATTTATTAAAAATCAGAATTTTTTATTAAAATCAGAATTTTTTATTAAAATCAGAATTTGTAATTTATTAAAAATCAGAATTTGTAAATTTATTAAAATCAGAATTTGTAAATTTATTAAAAATCAGAATTTGTAATTTATTAAAACCAGAATTTATAATTTATTAAAAATCAGAATTTTTTATTAAAATCAGAATTTTTTATTAAAATCAGAATTTGTAATTTATTAAAAATCAGAATTTGTAATTTATTAAAATCAGAATTTGTAATTTATTAAAAATCAGAATTTGTAATTTATTAAAATCAGAATTTATAATTTATTAAAAATCAGAATTTGTAATTTATTAAAATCAGAATTTGTAATTTATTAAAAATCAGAATTTGTAATTTATTAAAACCAGAATTTATAATTTATTAAAAATCAGAATTTTTTATTAAAATCAGAATTTTTTATTAAAATCAGAATTTATAATTTATTAAAAATCAGAATTTTTTATTAAAATCAGAATTTTTTATTAAAATCAGAATTTGTAATTTATTAAAACCAGAATTTATAATTTATTAAAAATCAGAATTTTTTATTAAAATCAGAATTTTTTATTAAAATCAGAATTTGTAATTTATTAAAACCAGAATTTATAATTTATTAAAAATCAGAATTTTTTATTAAAATCAGAATTTTTTATTAAAATCAGAATTTGTAATTTATTAAAACCAGAATTTATAATTTATTAAAAATCAGAATTTTTTATTAAAATCAGAATTTGTAATTTATTAAAACCAGAATTTATAATTTATTAAAAATCAGAATTTTTTATTAAATCAGAATTTTTTATTAAAATCAGAATTTTTTATTAAAATCAGAATTTGTAATTTATTAAAAATCAGAATTTGTAATTTATTAAAATCATAATTTGTAATTTATTAAAAATCAGAATTTGTAATTTATTAAAATCAGAATTTATAATTTATTAAAAATCAGAATTTGTAATTTATTAAAATCAGAATTTGTAATTTATTAAAAATCAGAATTTGTAATTTATTAAAACCAGAATTTATAATTTATTAAAAATCAGAATTTTTTATTAAAATCAGAATTTTTTATTAAAATCAGAATTTGTAATTTATTAAAAATCAGAATTTGTAAATTTATTAAAATCAGAATTTGTAAATTTATTAAAATCAGAATTTGTAATTTATTAAAAACCAGAATTAACTTTAAATAGCCTAATTATTACAAGGATGGCCGCTTTTTTCATTCGCCAAATTCTGCTTCAAGTTCTGTTCATTTGGAATGTTCTGACAATTGTGAATGCGCCCTATGTCCAGAAAAATGTACAAATAGGAACATTCAATTTGGAATTAAGTTTAAATTGAAGGTGTTAATTTAAAAAAATTTTCACTTTTGAAAAATATTTTTCTAAAAAGGTAGCAAAATGTGATTCTGAACAAAAAGGTTTTGGGGTATTTGCTCAAGAAAAGATACCTGCTGGACACTTTGTGGTTGAATATGTGGGTGAACTTGTATCAAAGGAAGAGGCGGAAGAGAGATTAACAAGTCAACAACATCACAACTATCTTTTTACAATTAGAGAATTTATTGGGGGTAGGCCTATTTTTTTAAATTAAAATAAAGAAAATGTGATCCTTTAAGATTCCTTTAAAACTAAAAATTAATTCCCTTTTTCCTCATTTTTTTAAAATTTTATAAAGGGAAGGTGAAAAGGCGATAGTCAGATAGAACCCTTCGCGCAAGCAAAAAGTAGGGCTGGATGGGGCACAATCATTCCCTTCGGTCTGTGTTCATTCTACTATGGTTATTTTCGAACTATTTTTCAACGAATTTTTGCACTAAAGGCAAACATATTGTTTATTCGTGTTCTTATTGTTCAAAATTTGCTGTTCATACTTTCCTATTTTTATTAATATAGGTAAATATTCACTAGCCGGTGTAATTTATCTACCACTAAGGCTTTATGACAGAGATAGAGCCTTTAGAAACCTAACATTCTAAAATCGGAACTCCTATAGTCTTTTCCTGTTCCTTTTACTCTTGCATTGTCTTGCAAGGAGTAAAATTTATTTAACAAAGTCAAATTTTCATTAATCATTTGAAACTAAATATTCAAAAAATTAACTTAGGTGAATGTCGGTACACTTTTATTGATGGCCGTTACAAAGGGAACATTTCTCGTTTTATTAATCATAGCTGTGAGCCAAATTTGTTTCTGCAAGTATTTCGTTTGGGAAGGGCTTCACCTTCATTGGCAATGTTTGCAAGTCGAGATATTTTGGAAGGTCGATTTTTATATTAAAATTGGCCTCTTGTAGATTTATATATTTTGGGGATTTCTCTAGTAGAAAATACATAGATTTGGACTTAGAAAATAGAAATGTCACGGTTATTAGTGAGAATAAAGCAACTTGTCAAGCTAAAAATATTGGTACTAAAATTGCTGAGGACCAGAAATTTTCCAGCTAGTATGGATTTGCGTTGTTTTGGGCTGTACCTACATCACGGCTCCCAGGGAAATTCAGAAAATTTCCGATGGCCATGACCCTGGTCCGATCAACGCCTATAAGGAATTATCATTTTTTAATAAATAAGAGTAAGATTTAGTAGTAAAAACAATATTTAATAAAATGATTTATTCAAAAATCAAAGAAAAATTTGAAGAATTATTTTTTTTTAATTTTTTGGAATGCTTTCTTCAAAATATTTTTTCTCAACTTCACATTTGTTTATATTCTCTTCCTCTTTCAATTCACTCTTTTAAAAATTAAACAGTTTTAGCTCTTCCGCCACACTTAGTTGAAACAGTACCATCCTTCTTTTTAATCACAAAATCATTTCCATTAATTTTAAGTTTAGTTTCATGAGTTTCCTTGTCATAATTAACAAGTTCAATAACACACTTATTTCCAGAAAACAATTTAGCATCTTTGAAAGGAACAGTAATTTCAGTTCCTTTTTCAGTTTCGAAAATTAATTTTCCATTTAATTCATCTCCGGTTATTTTACATTTGGTTTCGCCATTATTAATTTTAACGGTACAAGGCTCTTGGTTGTCCACATTTAAGGTCACTTGAGTAGTTTTGAATGTTTGAGCATTTCCAGACATTTTTAGAGTATTTTGTACATCTGGTTTGTTTGCTCTTGCTGGGGGAATTTTGTCTTTGTCCCCTAAATGAATAAGGGTTCCAACCTCCTTACAGCTCGAGGTAGAGGCCTTTCGATCGCCTGTTCCCTCAGATATGGCAATAAAAGCCAATGAAATGATGAGAAGGGTAGAAGTGTAGAGGAGAGCCATTTTAGAGTTGTTTTGGGGTTGCTTTGTGGATTTTTAAATTGTTGAGGAGATTGTTTGATTGTTGGATAGCTAATTAATTGGTGTTTATATATTAATGGACTTTGGGGATTTGAAAGTTATTGCCAGATGTTTCGATATAGTTTCATCATATCACTTTTTAAAAGTGCAATTACATTATGTTATACATCATATTACGTGTTATAAAATTGGTAAATCTATCACGTAATATGATGTATAACATAATGTAATTGCACTTTTCAGAAGTCCATTAATATATAAACACCAATTAATTAGTTATCCAACCATCAAACAATCTCCTAAACAATTTAAAAATCCACAAAGCACCCCAAAACAACTCTAAAATGGCATTCCTCTACACTTCTACCCTTCTAATCATTTCATTGGCTTTTATTGCCATAGCTGAGGGAACAGGCGATCGAAAGGCCTCTACCTCGAGCTGTAAGGAGGTTGGAACCCTTATTCATTTAGGGGACAAAGACAAAATTCCCCCAGCAAGAGCAAACAAACCAGATGTACAAAATACTCTAAAAATGTCTGGAAATGCTCAAATATTCAAAACTACTCAAGTGACCTTAAATGTGGACAACCAAGAGCCTTGTACCGTTAAAATTAATAATGGCGAAACCAAATGTAAAATAACCGGAGATGAATTAAATGGAAAATTAATTTTCGAAACTGAAAAAGGAACTGAAATTTCTGTTCCTTTCAAAGATGCTAAATTGTTTTCTGGAAATAAGTGTGTTATTGAACTTGTTAATTATGACAAGGAAACTCATGAAACTAAACTTAAAATTAATGGAAATGATTTTATGATTATAAAGAAGGATGGTACTGTTTCAACTAAGTGTGGCGGAAGAGCTAAAACTGTTTAAATTTTAAAAGTGTGAATTGAAAGAGGAAGAGAATATAAACACATGTGAAGATGAGAAAAAATATTTTGAAGAAAGCATTAAAAAAATTATCAAAAAATAATTCTTCAAATTTTTCTTTGATTTTTGAATAAATTATTTTATAAATCTTTATTTGTATACCTAATCTCTTTAACAAAAATTCGAACCAGGGCTTTAGGAAGTTTCCCTAAGTTGCTCCAAATTACTGATATTGTTGGCAATTCCAAGCTCGAGTAGTTCAATATACCGTATCTCCTGTAATAGTACTCCCGGGAGTACTATTTTTCAACCATCCTCCATGATTTATCTTAGGATAATTTATGATAATTGTTTGGAATTCGCCCCCTTTTTTCCTTTCTATTTTTCCTTAGTTTTTTCTCATTTTACGGTAAATTATATATCATTCGAAAGAGCTCTTCAAGCTGAGTCGAATCACATTAAAATTAGTGTTCGGCACGGTTCGGTACTCCCGAAACTACTGAGTCGGGAATTTTCGGTACTCCCGGAACCGGAACCGTCCCGAACAAATTTTGGAAATTTCGGTACTTTTCGGTATTGGGAATTTTCGGTACTCCCGTCGGTATCGGGACTTTTCGGTACTCCCGGTACCGGTACCGAAAAAATCCATTTGCCGAACACTAATTAAATCAAGAAATTTGACTTAAGTGAACGAAGTTGTGACCGTTTATTTTATCCACTTGCATTGGCACAAAAAGTTTACCCAAATAGGATTTATCTTCATAATTTTGGAAAGAATGATCAGATTAAGCCAATCTTGGTATCATTCGACCAAGTTAGAAGAGCTCATTCAAATGTTATTGATAAATTATGTATCAAACAAAAAAGCTCAAATTGGTCAGGGAAACGTTGAAAAAAGGAGGGGCGAATTCCAAACTACATATTACCAAATTTATTTCAAAATTCTAAATGTTTAAAACAATTAGAGTTCATAATTTGAAAAATGCCGGATCCGAACTTGGATATTCAAAATAATTCCTTTATAAATAATTCGCAAATACCCAAATTAGTATAAAATTGAGCCTTATGATATTTGAATCTTATGATATCCATATTTGGCGTGATATCAAGTGATCAAATAATGTAAGCTGGATATCAGTGATTTTGATATCTGAGGATTTTTGGATTAGAGGTAGAGAAGAAATATCGGTGGATTGAGAAGGATTCATGATTCAATTTTATTTCTTGATCACTCTTAATTAGGATGCACCCCGAACGCTCGGGGGCGGATATGTCGGGGTTAATCAAGCAAAATCATCTAATATGACTCATTCGTAAATATTCCCACAAATTCCTTTATCCAACCTTAATCCAAAGATATCTTTTAGGTCCCCTTGATAATTCATAACTCCTTTATAATCCGAAATAAACCCTTTATATCCCTCAAATCCACATTTACCCACCAACTAATCACAATATATCTTCTTAAACCTAAATAAAATACAAATTCACAAGTAAAATTTGCCCTTTTTTATTATTTTTTTCAAATATAGAGGAAAATATTATAGGGGGAGTATTATTTAAGGGGGGATTACTAATTCAGGGGGGAGTACTATTTTTGAACCCTCCTCCAAAGGGGAGTATTATTTGAGGGGGGAGTACTAATTCAGCGGTGAGTACTATTACAGGAAATACGGTATATTGTTCCAAAAACTACTCGAGCTTGGAATTGCCATCAATATCAGTAATTTGGGGCAACTTAGGGAAACTTCCTAAAGCCCTTGTTCGCTTTTTGTTAAAGAAATTAGGTATACAAATAAAGATTTATAAAATAATTTATTCAAAAATCAAAGAAAAATTTGAAGAATTATTTTTTGATAATTTTTTTAATGCTTTCTTCAAAATATTTTTTCTCTCTTCACATTTGTTTATATTCTCTTCCTCTTTCAATTCACACCTTTACAATTTAAACAGTTTTAGCTCTTCCACCACACTTAGTTGAAACAGTACCATCCTTCTTTTTAATCACAAAATCATTTCCATTAATTTTAAGTTTAGTTTCATGAGTTTCCTTGTCATAATTAACAAGTTCAATAACACACTTATTTCCAGAAAACAATTTAGCATCTTTGAAAGGAACAGAAATTTCAGTTCCTTTTTCAGTTTCGAAAATTAATTTTCCATTTAATTCATCTCCGGTTATTTTACATTTGGTTTCGCCATTATTAATTTTAACGGTACAAGGCTCTTGGTTGTCCACATTTAAGGTCACTTGAGTAGTTTTGAATATTTGAGCATTTCCAGACATTTTTAGAGTATTTTGCACATCTGGTTTGTTTGCTTTTGCTGGGGGAATTTTGTCTTTGTCCCCTAAATGAATAAGGGTTCCAACCTCCTTACAGCTCGAGGTAGAGGCCTTTCGATCGCCTGTTCCCTCAGCTATGGCAATAAAAGCCAATGAAATGATTAGAAGGGTAGAAGTGTAGAGGAATGCCATTTTAGAGTTGTTTTGGGGTGCTTTGTGGATTTTTAAATTGTTTAGGAGATTGTTTGATGGTTGGATAACTAATTAATTGGTGTTTATATATTAATGGACTTTGGGGGTTTGAAAGTTTCGTTATAATTTCATCATATCACTTTTGAAAAGTGCAATTACATTATGTTATACATCATATTACGTGTTATAAAATTGGTAAATCTATCATGTAATATGATGTATAACATAATGTAATTGCACTTTTAAGAAGTGATATGATGAAATTATAACGAAACATTTAATCCCCAAAGTCCATTAATATATAAACACCAATTAATTAGCTATCCAACAATCAAACAATCTCCTCAACAATTTAAAAATCCACAAAGCAACCCCAAAACAACTCTAAAATGGCTCTCCTCTACACTTCTACCCTTCTCATCATTTCATTGGCTTTTATTGCCATATCTGAGGGAACAGGCGATCGAAAGGCCTCTACCTCGAGCTGTAAGGAGGTTGGAACCCTTATTCATTTAGGGGACAAAGACAAAATTCCCCCAGCAAAAGCAAACAAACCAGATGTGCAAAATACTCTAAAAATGTCTGGAAATGCTCAAATATTCAAAACTACTCAAGTGACCTTAAATGTGGACAACCAAGAGCCTTGTACCGTTAAAATTAATAATGGCGAAACCAAATGTAAAATAACCGGAGATGAATTAAATGGAAAATTAATTTTCGAAACTGAAAAAGGAACTGAAATTTCTGTTCCTTTCAAAGATGCTAAATTGTTTTCTGGAAATAAGTGTGTTATTGAACTTGTTAGTTATGACAAGGAAACTCATGAAACTAAACTTAAAATTAATGGAAATGATTTTGTGATTAAAAAAAAGGATGGTACCGTTTCAACTAAGTGTGGTGGAAGAGCTAAAACTGTTTAAAGTTTAAAATTGTGAATTGAAAGAGGAAGAGAATATAAACAAATGTGAAGATGAAAAAAATATTTTGAAGAAAGCATTACAAAAAAATTAAAAAAATTAATTCTTCAAATTTTTCTTTGATTTTTGAATAAATTATTTTATAAATCTTTATTTGTATACCTAATTTCTTTAACAAAAACTCGAACCAGGGCTATAGGAAGTTTCCCTAAGTTGATCCTAATGTACTGATTTTGTTGGCAATTCCAAGCTCGAGTAGTTTTTAGAATAATATTTATAGTATTTCTTGAAATAGTACTCCCGGGAGTACTATTTTTCAACCCTCCTCCAAAGGGGAGTATTAATATAGGAGGAGTACTAATTCAGGGGTAATACGAATTCAGGGGGAGTACTATGTTTCAACCCTCCTCCATGATTTATCTTAGGAAAGTTTATTTCAAAATTCTAAATGTTTAAATCGATTAGAGTTCGTAATTTGAATAATGCCGGATCCGAACTTGGATTTTCAAAATAATTCCTTTATAAATAATTCGCAAATACCCAAATTAGTATAAAATTGAGCGTATGATATTTGAATCTTATGATATCCATATTTGGCGTGATATAAAGTGATCAAATAATGTAAGCAGTGTATCAGTGATTTGGATATCTGAGGATTTTTGGTTCAGAGGTAGAGAAGAAATATTGGTGGATTGAGAACGATTCATGATTCAATTTTATCTCTTGATCACTCTTAATTAGGGTTGCACCCCGAACGCTCGTGGGTGGGTGTGTCGGGGTTAATCAACCAAAATCATATAATATGACTCATTCGTCCTTATTCCCTCAAATTCCTTTATCCGACCTTAATCCAATGATATCTTTTAGGTCCCCTTGATCAATTCAGAACTCCTTTATAACCCGAAATAATCCCTTTATATCCCTCAAATCCACTTTTTTCCCACCAACTAATTACAATATATCTCCTTAAACCTAAATAAAATACAAATTCAAAAATAAAATTTACCCTTTTTTGTAGCGGGCCGACGTTGTCGGCCCGAAAATAGGTAATCAAATATATAGGGAAAAAATATAAAAATACAAAAAAACACAAAAAATACAAAAAATACAAAAAATAGAGAATAAGAAGAAGAAAATAAAAATAATAAAAAATTAAAACAGTTGTTTCATGAAAGTGCAAAATAATAAAATTTATAAAAATTAGGGAAAATTAGGGTAATAAATTAAAAAAAAAGATTTTTAGTAAAATAAGAATTTAATTGTTAAAAAAGAAGTAAATAAAGCAATTAATTAAGAATAAGCCCACACAAAATTTATATTACATTATTTTAGTGGCAGCTGCTGGAAAATAAAGAAGGGAAATAAAGAAGGAAAAAGAAAAACAATAGATTTTAATGGGAGTATAAAAAGTTAAAAAAATATACTGTTTGTTCACACACACATTTTTCTCCAAAAATAAAAATTTAAAAAGAAAATATTTTTTGTTTGGGTTAAATTAAGGAAAAATTTTGAGAATTAAATTTGAGAATAAAATTTTGAAAATTAAATATTGAGAAACCTTCTACATTTTTATTAGTTTTTCAAATATAGGAGAAAAATATTATAGAGGGAGTATTATTTAGGGGGAGCACTAATTCAGGGGAGTACTATTTTTGAACCCTCCTCCAAAGTGTTCAGATAAAACAGTCTCCAAAGTATTATTTAAGAGGGTAGTACTAATTCAAGGGTGAGTACTATTTTTGAACCCTCCTCCAAATGGTTCAGATAAAACCGTCTCCAAAGTATTATTTGAGAGGGGAGTACTAATTCAGGGGTGAGTACTATTTTTGAACCCTCCTCCAAATGGTTCAGATAAAACCGTCTCCAAAGTATTATTTGAGTGGGGAGTACTAATTCAGGGGTGAGTACTATTTTTGAACCCTCCTCCAAATGGTTCAGATAAAACCGTCTCCAAAGTATTATTTGAGAGGGGAGTACAAATTCAGGGGTGAGTACTATTTTTGAACCCTCCTCCAAATGGTTCAGATAAAATTGTCTCAAAAGTATTATTTGAGAGGGGAGTACTAATTCAGGGGTGAGTACTATTTTTGAACCCTCCTCCAAAGGGTTCAGATAAAACCGTCTCCAAAGTATTATTTGAGAGGGGAGTACTAATTCAGGGGTGAGTACTATTTTTGAACCCTCCTCCAAATGGTTCAGATAAAACCGTCTCCAAAGTATTATTTAGGGGGGAGTACTAATTCAGGGGAGTACTATTTTTGAACCCTCCTCCAAATGGTTCAGATAAAACCGTCTCCAAAGTATTATTTGAGAGGGGAGTACTAATTCAGGGGTGAGTACTATTTTTGAACCCTCCTCCAAAGGGTTCAGATAAAACAGTCTCCAAAGTATTATTTGAGAGGGGAGTACTAATTCAAGTGTGAGTACTATTTTTGAACCCTCCTCCAAAGGGTTCAGATAAAACCGTCTCCAAAGTATTATTTGAGAGGGGAGTACTAATTCAGGGGTGAGTACTATTTTTGAACCCTCCTCCAAAGGGTTCAGATAAAACAGTCTCCAAAGTATTATTTGAGAGGGGAGTACTAATTCAAGGGTGAGTACTATTTTTGAACCCTCCTCCAAATGGTTCAGATAAAACCGTCTCCAAAGTATTATTTGAGAGGGGAATACTAATTCAGGGGGGACTTGGAATTGCAAACAATATCAGTACATTAGGAGCAACTTAGGGAAACTTCCTATAGCCCTAGTTCGAGTTTTTGTTAAAGAAATTAGGTATACAAATAAAGATTTATAAAATAATTTATTCAAAAATCAAAGAAAAATTTGAAGAATTATTTTTTTAAAATTTTTTGGAATGCTTTCTTCAAAATATTTTTTCTCAACTTCATATTTGTTTATATTCTCTTCCTCTTTCAATTCACACTTTTAAAATTTAAACAGTTTTAGCTCTTCCGCCACACTTAGTTGAAACAGTACCATCCTTCTTTTTAATCACAAAATCATTTCCATTAATTTTAAGTTTAGTTTCATGAGTTTCCTTGTCATAACCAACAAGTTCAATAACACACTTATTTCCAGAAAACAATTTAGCATCTTTGAAAGGAACAGTAATTTCAGTTCCTTTTTCAGTTTCGAAAATAAATTTTCCGTTTAATTCATCTCCGGTTATTTTACATTTGGTTTCGCCATTATTAATTTTAACGGTACAAGGCTCTTGGTTGTCCACATTTAAGGTCACTTGATTAGTTTTGAATATTTGAGCATTTCCAGACATTTTTAGAGTATTTTGTACATCTGGTTTGTTTGCTTTTGCTGGGGGAATTTTGTCTTTGTCCCCTAAATGAATAAGTGTTCCAACCACCTTACAGCTCGAGGTAGAGGCTTTTCGATCGCCTGTTCCCTCAGCTATGGCAATAAAAGCCAATGAAATGATTAGAAGGGTAGTAGTGAAGAGGAGAGCCATTTTAGATTTGTTTTGGGGTGTTTTGTGGATTTTTTAGTTGTTGAGTAGATTGTTTGATGGTTGGATAGCTAATTAATTGGTGTTTATATATTAATGGACTTTGGGGGTTAGATGTCATCATATCACTTTTTAAAAGTGCAATTACATTATTGTATACATCATATTACGTGATAGATTTACCAATTTTATAACACGTAATATGATGTATAACATAATGTAATTGCACTTTTAAGTGATATGATGAAATTATAACGAAACCTTCAAAACCCCTAAAGTCCATTAATATATAAACACCAATTAATTAGCTATCCAACCATCAAACAATCTCCTCAACAACTAAAAAATACACAAAACACCCCAAAACAAATCTAAAATGGCTCTCCTCTACACTACTACCCTTCTAATCATTTCATTGGCTTTTATTGCCATAGCCGAGGGAACAGGCGATCGAAAGGCCTCTACCTCGAGCTGTAAGGAGGTTGGAACCCTTATTCATTTAGGGGACAAAGACAAAATTCCCCCAGCAAAAGCAAACAAACCAAATGTACAAAATACTCTAAAAATGTCTGGAAATGCTCAAATATTCAAAACTACTCAATTGACCTTAAATGTGGACAACCAAGAGCCTTGTACCGTTAAAATTAATAATGGCGAAACCAAATGTAAAATAACCGGAGATGAATTAAATGGAAAATTAATTTTCGAAACTGAAAAAGGAACTGAAATTACTGTTCCTTTCAAAGATGCTAAATTGTTTTCTGGAAATAAGTGTGTTATTGAACTTGTTGGTTATGACAAGGAAACTCATGAAACTAAACTTAAAATTAATGGAAATGATTTTGTGATTAAAAAGAAAGATGGTACTGTGTCAACTAAGTGTGGCGGAAGAGCTAAAACTGTTTAAATTTTAAAAGTGTGTATTGAAAGAGGAAGAGAATATAAACAAATGTGAAGATGAGAAAAAATATTTTGAAGAAAGCATTCCAAAAAAATAATCAAAAAATTAATTCTTCAAATTTTTCTTTGATTTTTGAATAAATTATTTTATAAATCTTTATTTGTATACCTAATTTCTTTAACAAAAACTCGAACCAGGGCTTTAGGAAGTTTCCTAAGTTGCTCCTAATGTAATGATATTGTTGGCAATTCCAAGCTCGAGTATTTTTTGGAACAATATAGTATTTCTTGAAGTAGTACTCCCGGGAGTACTATTTTTCACTCCTCCAAAGTCTCTTTACTACTAATTCAGGGGGTGTACTATTTTTCAACCCTCCTCCATGATTTATCTTAGGAAAATTTATTTCAAAATTCTAAATGGTTAAATCAATTAGAGTTCGTAATTTGAAAAATGCCGGATCCGAACTTGGATTTTCAAAATAATTCCTTTATAAATAATTCGCAAATACCCAAATTAGTATAAGATTGAGCCTTATGATATTTGAATCTTATGGTATCCATATTTGGTGTGCTATCAAATGATCAAATAATGAGAGCTGGATATCAGTGATTTGGATATCTGAGGATTTTTGGATTAGAGTTAGAGATGAAATATTGGTGGATTGAGGAGGATTCATGATTCAATTTTATCTCTTGATCACTCTTAATTAGGGTTGCACCCAGAACGCTCGGGGGGGGGGGGGGGGTTAATCAACCAAAATCATCTAAAATGACTCATTCGTCATTATTCACTCAAATTCCTTTATCCAACCTTATTCCAATGTTATCTTTTAGGTTCCTTGATCAATTCAGAACTCCTTTATAACCCGAAATAATCCCTTTATATCCCTCAAATCCACTTTTAAACCACCAACTAATCACAATATACCGTATTTACTCTAATTGAATGACTCTTCTATTTTAATGACCCTTCTAACTGAATGACCCATTTTTGAAGCTATTGAAAAATATAATTACCCGCTCTATTTGAATGACCCCTTTAATTGAATGACCCTTTTAGAGGTGAAAAAATAATTCATAATTTTTATTAATATTCTCGTACGTATATTCGTAATTATTATTTAAGAATGGATTCTTTTTATAATATTGATATTGACGATAAAATCGACGTAGAAACATTATTAGATGGAGAAGGACCTTCGTTAATCCTTAAGATCATTGGGCCCTAGAAAGAAATTAGTAAAAAATGCTCCTTCGGTATTTTTGAGGCTTGCCAGTAAGTAATCGAGTCTGTTAAGTCCGAATCTAAGCTTAATATTTGTTTATTTCGAATCCCGGACCCGAATTCGACCAAGTTGAATTCGGGGTAAAAGTTCAAAATCAGATGTTTAGGGCTTATCTTACTCAGCTCTTCAAGCTGTTCAAGCCCTGGTTCGAGTTTTTGTTAAAGAAATTAGGTATACAAATAAAGATTTATAAAATAATTTATTCAATAATCAAAGAAAAATTTGAAGAATTAATTTTTTTTGATTATTTTTTG
The DNA here is from genome assembly GCA_963681835.1 of Meloidogyne enterolobii. NCBI lineage: Eukaryota > Metazoa > Nematoda > Chromadorea > Rhabditida > Meloidogynidae > Meloidogyne > Meloidogyne enterolobii. The sequence continues at coordinate 291,877 of CAVMJV010000129.1, forward strand.
GAATGCTTTCTTCAAAATATTTTTTCTCAACTTCACATTTGTTTATATTCTCTTTCTCTTTCAATTCACACTTTTAAAATTCAAACAGTTTTAGCTCTTCCGCCACACTTAGTTGACACAGTACCATCCTTCTTTTTAATCACAAAATCATTTCCATTAATTTTAAGTTTAGTTTCATGAGTTTCCTTGTTATAAGTGACAAGTTCTATAACACACTTATTTCCAGAAAACAATTTAGCATCTTTGAAAGGAACAGAAATTTCAGTTCCTTTTTCAGTTTCGAAAATTAATTTTCCATTTAATTCATCTCCGGTTATTTTACATTTGGTTTCGCCATTATTAATTTTAACGGTACAAGGCTCTTGGTTGTCCACATTTAAGGTCACTTGAGTAGTTTTGAATATTTGAGCATTTCCAGACATTTTTAGGTATTTTGTACATCTGGTTTGTTTGCTTTTGCTGGGGGAATTTTGTCTTTGTCCCCTAAATGAATAAGGGTTCCAACCTCCTTACAGCTCGAGGTAGAGGCCTTTCGATCGCCTGTTCCCTCAGCTATGGCAATAAAAGCTAATGAAATGATTAGAAGGGTAGTAGTGAAGAGGAGAGCCATTTTAGATTTGTTTTGGGGTGTTTTGTGGATTTTTTAGTTGTTGAGTAGATTGTTTGATGGTTGGATAGCTAATTAATTGGTGTTTATATATTAATGGACTTTGGGGGTTAGATGTCATCATATCACTTTTTAAAAGTGCAATTACATTATTGTATACATCATATTACGTGATAGATTTACCAATTTTATAACACGTAATATGATGTATAACATAATGTAATTGCACTTTTAAGTGATATGATGAAATTATAACGAAACCTTCAAAACCCCTAAAGTCCATTAATATATAAACACCAATTAATTAGCTATCCAACCATCAAACAATCTCCTCAACAACTAAAAAATACACAAAACACCCCAAAACAAATCTAAAATGGCTCTCCTCTACACTACTACCCTTCTAATCATTTCATTGGCTTTTATTGCCATAGCCGAGGGAGGGGGCCTCTACCTCGAGCTGTAAGGAGGTTGGAACCCTTATTCATTTAGGAGACAAAGACAAAATTTCCCCAGCAAGAGCAAACAAACCAGATGTACAAAATACTCTAAAAATGTCTGGAAATGCTCAAATATTCAAAACTACTCAAATGACCTTAAATGTGGACAACCAAGAGCCTTGTACCGTCAAAATTAATAATGGCGAAACCAAATGTAAAATAACCGGAGATGAATTAAATGGAAAATTAATTTTCGAAACTGAAAAAGGAACTGAAATTTCTGTTCCTTTCAAAGATGCTAAATTGTTTTCTGGAAATAAGTGTGTTATTGAACTTGTTAATTATGACAAGGAAACTCATGAAACTAAACTTAAAATTAATGGAAATGATTTTGTGATTAAAAAGAAGGATGGTACTGTTTCAACTAAGTGTGGTGGAAGAGCTAAAACTGTTTAAATTTTAAAAGTTTACAAATGTGTTTACAAATGTGAAGTTGAAAAAAAATATTTTGAAGAAAGCATTCAAAAAAATTATCAAAAACATAATTCTTCAAATTTTTCTTTGATTTTTGAATAAATTATTTTATAAATCTTCCTTTTATTTTAATATATCTAATTCCTTTTAACAAAACATAGCTTTGGAAGTACCCTTAAGTTGTTTCTAAGGACACTGATATTGTTGGCTATTCCAATCATGAGTAGTTTTTATAACAATATAATATACAATATTTTATTTACAAAGATAACAATTCCTTATAGGTTACGGAGAACCCACTTTGGGCGTTTTGTCGAGTTCTAAATAATCCAATCTGTTTAGTTGTCGTTGAATAACTCGATAGGAGAAAAATCTGTTGGGGCCCAAAATGTTATTCTTCTAAAATAAAGGTCCTTGGACATGTTGCTATGGTTTTGTTAAGTTACCCTCATCGGGAACAAGCATTCATTTTTCTATATACGATTTCTTCATTCCGAATTAAAAAAATTATTTAAGGAGAAGAATTAAGCTATAGCTATGGGTTTCTTTCAAATGAAGCAGAACAGCAACAGCAAGATGTTAATTTATCTCCAAATTCCGTAATACTTTCTTTGAAGAAATGTTTTTGTGGGTCAGCTAACTGTAAAGGGAGGCTGCCTTCTGCTTTAAATATTTGATACTAAATTCTCTAAATTTGTGATATGTATATGTAATGAATAATTTTTACAATCGAAAAACATTCTACGAAAAATTTTTTTCTTACTTTTTTATATAAAACAAGAAAAACATTTACCCAAAAAATTTATGCAAAAAAAAATTTTAAAACAAAGATGAATAAATACGTGTAAATTTAATAAACGAAAAATGAAACTGTCTTGAAAAAAAGATTGTAAAATTTTTGGCTTCCAAATTCACTTTAGACTAAGAATAATATACGTTTATAAAGTTATCCCAAGGGTTGACGAAATCTTTGGTAAGCTCAAATCGAAAGAAATATTTTTATATTTTTACTGACCACCGAGGAATTTTCAAGTTTTTGTGTTAAACGGAGTTACAGTATACCCTGTTGAGAATATAAAAATTCTCAACATTATACTGAGTGAGAGACAGTTTTAAACTTCACAGAAGCGGGTTAAATAAATGTTTAAAAAATCTTTTATGTACAAACGTCCAATGTTTCTTGGTTTGTTTTTAATCGAAACTCCATAACTCATATAACTTGTTTGCTCCTTATGCTTTTCATTTTACTTTAATCTTTTTTCTGATGCTTTTCGTCATGTTTTTTACCCAAATTTTTGCCAAATTTTTCAAGTTTACGGCCAACACGATATAATAATCCATCCTTTTCAAATCTTTCAAAGAAACGCTTTATCGAGTCGTCTGCACTTTCATTTTTTGTAAAATGATTCAATGCTTTGTTAAACATTTTGACTATATCATCTATATCAAGGTTATATTCAAACTTAACGTGTAAAAGTTTGAAAGTTCCTTTATGACCTTCGCATACATTCTCTAAATATTCTACAAATTTTTTGTTGTTTTTGAAAGTTTTGTGGAGACTTGACGTAATATCGCACATTTTAATGTTTTCCAGGAATTTTAAAAAATCATTATTTTTCAATGTTTCCAAATACCCATGCAATTTCTTTAAAAAATTTTGATTTAGAAATTTTTCCAAATTTTAAAGTCGGATGTGATTACGGCCAATGGCCAATCCGATAATAAATAAAAAATTAATAAATAATAATTTTTTTAAATTTTGAATTGATTTTAGTGATCTTATATTAGGAGTGGAATTTTAAATGAAAAGAGGTTAGCCCGAGATCGAGAAATAGTTTTTGAAATTTGAATAAAATCGGATTTTTAATGATTTGTTTACATAATATTAAGCAGTTCTAAAAAATTTCAAATATTTTCAAAATGGATTTCCAAATAAATATTTCGATATTGTAGTAAACCTTTGGACATTATTTATAAAATTATATAAATTCACAGACCTCAAACTTTTGCTTCTTTCTTTCCGATTTTTCCGGATCGTTTTTTACAATTTGGTAGCGATGGTTAAAATGTTTAACAAACTTTTCAAACGTTAAAACATCCTTAAAGAATGTTGGAATTTGACTATCTAATTTATATATATCTCCAATTGTGTTAATATATATAAATAGTTTGTTAGCATCAGTTAAAGTTTCAATAACAGGAAGTGCATCCTTCTCAAATTTATCAAAATTTCCAATTTGACGTGCTTCTTCTTTTAAAGCTTCGATCTCTTTAGCAATATCTATCTCTTTTTCCATATCCATTTCTTGTTCATCCACTTTTTCTAATTTTTGATAGGCAAAATTTTCTTCCCCAAAAAAACAGCCCTAACAACCGAATTAGAAACAAAAATACCCAATAAAATCAAAAAATACAAAGAGTATTTTTTAGATGACTTTTTAAATTTCATCTAAATTAATTTAAAAATTTATATTAAGTAGTTATTTTATAAATTTAAAGCGAATGAAATAAAATTTTCTCTGATCAGACGCATAACCTTTAATTCAAACGAATTCTCCGAACTTTAAGAACCAAATATAATCAAATTAATTTGAAAAATTAATTTTAAGTAATTAATTTTTTGGGGGTTTTTATTACACTTTCTAAATATATGAATGACCATATCCTCGTTAATGTAAGCCGAGCTGACATTTGGAGGTTGTGGACGGCTGCCAAGGAGCTAAATGGATATCAAATCTATTTTGACTGTTATTTTAAAACTTCGGATTTATGTTAAGTCGATTTTTCTTTTTTGAGGTCCCATTTAGACAATTTAGTTTAAAAGTCTTTGTGACAGTCGTTTTACAACTTTTGCTTCAATTGTATTTTAGCGACGTTTAAAATCTTGTATATTTGCTCGCACATTTAATCAAACTAGTTCGGATAAACCTAAGGCATGATAAAAAGTGTTGACTGCGATTTATAATAGGCTAGAGATGCTTAAAGAATAGCGGCACTGGGCTGTGTTGACTTAAGTGAATAGTTATAGAGATGGTATTCCTATTGGTTTTTTCTAATTAATGGTTCAATGGACTTCTTATCCATTTTTATAAGTCAAAACTAAACGCACGCCTTATAGATAGCTTCCAAAAATTATTCAGGCTCCTCCTTTTTTAATTTTATTTTTCATCATAATTTATTTTCTCGTCTCATATGGGAGAGGACGCGAGATAAATAGAATGACTGGGTCTTATTTGTAGAATATAGTGTGTGGAAAGCTCCAGACCTTTTTCATTACTGTATGTTTGAGTCCTGTCCGTTAGCTAGACATCCTAAACTTTATCAACTACTGAGTCATTAGTTTATAAAAGTCTCAAGCCTTAAATTTATAAATTTTAATTTATGAAGTTAAATAACTTTTCTAAAGATATTATATAATCGGACAAAATAACCCTACTCTGTCAAATGTCGAGCCAATTAGAAATGCCTTGAATGTCGGTCAGAGCCAAAAACGGTGCCTCTGAATTCTTGATTAGTTAGAAAAAATTTTTTCTCTTAGAGAAAATTCTTGCTCTGAGTAGTTAACTAGACCCCAATCGCTCCACATACCCAAATCGCTCACCCCATTTGATGAACTGTCACATCAACCTGAGCCTATAGGGGGTATTTTCTTTTGATTTTGCCGACAATCCTATGGGATTAAAGGGGTTTTAAGCATTAGTTTTGTTTTGGAACAACCCAAATCGCTCTCCTCCGGAAATTCACTCCTTTTGATGCCTTTTTTTATTTAATTATGCCGCCGAACTACACCTACTGAAGAAGGTCATCGGTAATTAAGGAGGGCAATTAATCATATTTAAAATGATTAATTACTTTTGAAGGTAAAGGGCGATGACAGCTTTCAAATAAAAAGTACCTTTAAGAAAATCTGGGTGGGTAATCGAAAATGATCGGTAGTTAGAGAACATCTGGGATAAGTACTAATAGAGAAGTTTAAAAGCGAAATAGTGCGAAATGTTGGACTCTAGAGTCTCAGTTCATTTTTTCAAAGTTTGTCCAAAATGACCGGAAATACAAATGCAAGAAGGGTTTAACTCATTATTTCGAAATACCACTTTCAAAATGTCAAATGACAAAATGCCACTTTCAAAATGCCAGGTGACATAATGCCAACTTTCAGAATGTAAAGTTCCAAAATTCCAAGGGCCAAAATGCCAAACGACAAAATGCAAATCTCAAAACGTCAACTTCAAATTACTTATTGGATGGAATTTTGAATTTAAAATCTTCTATAGATTTCGTATACTGTGAATTTTAGTCTGGGGCTGGAATATTTGAGTCTGATAATTAATTAAAAATGAAAAATATTAAAAAATATATTAAATAAAAATAAATGCGGAGAAATAAAGTTTAGAAAATTTTACAAAAAATTTTAAATGATTTGCAAAATTGCCGCAAGTCAGAATGTAAGGGGAACTAACCGATTATTTTAAAATGTCAAATTTAAAAATGTCAACTTTCAAAATGTAAAGTGACAAAATGATACACTTCGAAATGTCTATTTAGTGTCTTGTCTTCCATTAATTAAAACTTATTATTATTATTAAACTAATAAAATATGATTGTTAATCAAAACTTGAACACCATTAATTAATTCGAATTATTCTATTTTACAATTTATCCCAAATTTCTCTATTTAAAATTTTGTTCGTCAAATTTACGAAGATTAATTTCGTATTTTTACTAAATAAACTTAAACTAAATATGGTTCATATTCCCTTTGATCCGCGTACTATCGGATATGATGATCATCATACGGCTTTCAGTCAAATAGGAGGAGGGATTGATGAAAATTATTATTATTTTCGCGGACTTGATCCTTATCAGCGTGGATACGGAAGACAAACGGGTGGTGGAGTTGGAGATGTACTTAGAAATTTTTGGCGTTTCCTTTTACCTTATGCCAAACGAGCGGGAACAGCTGTAGCTAAGGAAGCATTGGATACTGGTGGAAGAATTTTAGAAAGTGTGGGAACCCCAGAATATGACCAGGAAGCATTTAAACCAAATTTTAAACAAACAGTGATTAATGAAGGAAAACGTGGATTAGATAGATTACTTGAGAAGGGTGGAATGCCAAAGCAGTTTGGAACCGGATTGCTGGAGAGGGATAGTATAAAAGGACTCAAAAGAAAGCGTAAACCCCATTCATCATTTTCAAAAGAAAAAAGTCATCAAATCATTATTGGTAAACCGTCTCATATTTCAAAAAAGAAACGTCAAAAAATAGATACTTTCGGTCTTTATTAAACAAAAATGTCAACTCATCAGAAAACTGATCGCGATTCCGGCAACGCAATAACAAATGCTTTATCATTTTTCGAAACTCCTCATACAAATGTTAGTATTAGCAACTCATCATTTATCGAATTACTCACACTTAACCCTGTAAATATAACTCCTTTTCATTTCAAAATCCACGCAAGCACAAATTATATTGACCTATCAAAGTGCTATATTTTTACCGAGTTAAGAATTCGGAAAGAAGATGAACATGGACGTCTAACTAATTTGGAGGCTGCAGACAACAATGTTTCCTGTTGCCAACTTATTGGACATACAATATGGAAAAATTGCCGTATCAGTATAAATGGAACCCAAATCTTTGAAGGAAATTCGCTTATGGCATATAAAAGTATTTTCGACTATGAGCTTACGTATCCACAGACAGTAAAAATTCATACTTATCCGCCGCAGGATATTACGATGATGGTGATATGGGGCTTAATGGTGTTGGTTTTGAGAATAGAAGAATCTTATTTGCACCATCAGCTGATGGTACACAAAAATCTGCTCAATTCATGGCAAAATTAGACGTAGACATTTGCAATCAACCTCGGTATCTAATTAATCAGTGTGAAGTAGATATTGAACTTTTGCCCAATGAATCAAATTTCCTTATTGTTGCTCCAGGAGCGACTAATCATAAATATCACTTAGAAGTACTCGCATGCAAATTATTTATCAAAAAAATTGAGCTAATGGATAGTCTTGCTTTCGATATAGCAAAGAAATTAGAATTGAAACCAGCACGATATCCAATGAGAAAAACTTCGCTAAAATCATTATTCATAAGCGAGAACAGAACAGAATTTAATGCTAATCTATGGATGGATCAAGTACCGAGGAGAGTGGTCCTTGGAATGGTTAAGAATGCCGATTTTGTTGGATCTCAAAAGACGCATCCTTTTAATTTTCAACATTTTAATTTACGAGATATTTCCATAACTGCTGTGGGAGTTACTTTTCCAGCTGCCCCTTATTCTCTTGATTTTCCAAATGGAAAATATGTGCGAATATATCATGATATGCAGGAGGCTATAGGATACGCGGGGACCTTAGAAAGTAATGGAATTTCAATGCAACGTTTTTCAAATGGGGGATTTTGTCTGTTAGTATTTAATCTTACTAATAGTCAGGAAGATAATGGACCGGAGATGTTTGATTTGATAAAGAATGGTACAACTAGTATAAAAATGACCTTCAATGAACCGGTTCCAAATGGTGGGATTGTGCTAGTAGCTATGGGCGAAATCGATTCACTTCTTATGTTAGATAGAAACAGAACAATTTCCACAGATATTTCAGTATAAATACTCTAAATTTTTACTCATTTTTTATTCACCAATTTCATTAAAAATGTTCCATATTACTATTAAAATTGAATTTAGCTTTGTTTGTATTATTTTATTTTTCTTTCTGTATAAATTATCACTACAATATTCTATGACTAATGAAAATGATAATATTGAATATAGAGAAAAATTAAGGGAACGTATAGGTTATTACGCAAATACAATACCTCCTAAATCAATAGTATTTATCAATTCGTCCTCAACAAAATTCCCACTAATTCCGAATTTTTCATCTATGGAACATGTAAATAATGTACAATTTCCTTCACTTTGCAAGGAATTTCCATCATCAGAAACATCAATCGCTCAAATTATTTACTGCATATTATTGATTATACTCTGGCTATTATTGTTAGCTATAGCTTTAACATATCAACTAAGAAAATTAATAAAGAATAAAAACGACAGCAAGGACGTTGAACTTGGAGAAGTACAAAGAGAGATATAAACATCTCCTTCCACAACAAAAATGGACACTTTACAAATCGAGAAAATTTTAAGACACAACAGAATAACTAAAAGATATTTTATTGGATGCTTTGCAGCAGACAAAATCCCACAAGAAATTCAAAGATACCCTTGTTCAATGGTCGTCAACCTAGAAAAGGCTTCTCAAAATGGATCACATTGGATTGCATTTTTCATAATGAACCCTGAGAAGATACTTATTTTTGATTCATTATTACTTCAAGAAATTCCTACTCTAATAAAAAATTTTATTTCCAAATTTCCAAACCGTGTAATTAATAATGTTCCCCTTCAAAACCCTCTTTTACCTACTTGTGGTCAACATTGTATCAGCTTCATTTATTTTATTTCTTCTGGATACACTTATAAAAAATTCTTATCACTATTATTAAATTATCCAAATCCAGACGAATTTGTTTTTACTTTTATTATTAAAATGATAAAAAATATATAATAAATTTTCAAAATTTTTAATTAAAATCTTATCATTCTGTTAAACATTAGTGTAATAATTACAGTTCCGTGATCAAATTTCACAAGACTTCCATTCATCCATCTTAGTTCAATCTCAATCTCATTAATCTCTCTAGGCAGCACTGCTATGAACATTGGTTGATCATACACTCTTTCAACAACCCCGCCAGACCTATTCTCGACAGCTACAATTCTAAGTAATGAACTGACTGAATTTCCCATAATTACAGTTCCCGTTAACCCCTTTGAATAAACAGCAAAACTTGTGAATCCTCCTTTAAGATCAATTCCATATTTTCCAATTTGGCCGTTTACCAAAGGCCCCATGGGGAAGCCGAGAACATAACATAATTGTGAAGATATTGTTATATTTCTAATCTCAGGATCATTGAAAATTACTCTGAAGCGATCAATGCTGTCCAAATATTCAAATTCAATGTCCGAATGTAAATCTCTTAAGTGAGATTCCTTTTCATCAATCATTTTAACTGTCTTTTCTTTAATTAGATCATCAGTATTTTTCTCATCCTTTTGCTCCTCAAATATCTCTTCAGTTGGTATAATTTCTTCTTTTGAATCCAAATCTAAAACTGGACTTTTTCTGCTTTTCTCCTCCCAATCTTCTTGCTCTTTTTCGAAACTTTCTTCCTCAGCTAAATCTTCCTCTTCAGCACTTTGCGAGTCAAGTGGTATAGGTTGTTCATGCTTATCTATCCTTCTTGCATGCTTCAATTTCTCCTTGCTTTCTTTCAGTTCTTTATCCTTTCTTTCATTTTCCTCTGATTCTCTGACCTTGTCCTGCTCATATCCATGTCTGTCCTTAACAACTTCAAGCATTTCATCTGTAATTACGGGAGCAGGAATTGGCACTGGTTTGCCTTGATCATCTTCTTTTAGGGCATTCTCTATATATTCTGGATGAGTTTTCTCTTCAATTTTTTGCATTTCCTTAATTTCATTTTTAGTTGGTGGAATTGGCAGCTCAAAATTTTTCCATTTCTTGTAGGCCGCATGATGTATCGCTGTAAATCTATTTCGTCTGTATGAAGCCAATTTATTTAAATTGTCAATCTCCTTATTTAATTTATTCTTTTCTTCTTCATCTTGTTCTTGGGAATGTAAATCTCTTTTTTCTCGAATTTGTCTGTGTAATTCCTGCAGATCACCTAAATTTTTCTTCAAAGCTGCCCAATGATCTTCAGGGTGGTCGTCAAAAAATTTTTGGACAAATTCTGAGTGAGTATTTGAATTTTGCTGATTAAACTCATCTCTAGTAATTTTCAACTCTCTTTCAATTATTGCTGATTCGAGTGCTTCCAAGTTTTTTCGCATACGTTTTATTGAATTAATAAACCTTTGAATTTCATGACCAGTACGAAGATTCTTGCCACCCTCTTCCCTGCTCTCTTTAATTTTATCTTCTAGTTCAATGTATCTTACAATTATATTTATTTCCATCTTTATTACTTGTTCATGATAATCGTCTGGATGCTGTTCCAGAAACTGATTTGCTATAAATCGATCATCAAGCCTATCTCGCATATTAGCCTCCTCTGTTAAAAGACGAATTTCCTTCTTCTTACCTTCTGAAAGGGATTCTAGGTGTTCAAGTTCTTGCTGAAATTCTTCCTTCTGTATATCATCTTTCTCATTAATAACTTGTTTTGTTTTTTCCTCTACTTTAACTTTATGTTGTTCTAACTCTTGCTCATAATCGCGTATGGCTTCCCAGTAATTGTGAGGATACTGGTTAAAAAACTCCTTTACCCATAATGGCACGGTATCTCTATCTGCCTCTCTCTTTCTTCGTTTCTTAACTGGGTCCGCCACTAAATTAATTTCTGGGTCAATGATAATTTCATCCTCTAAAGTATCGATTGATACATCACGTCTTTTCCTAGGTTTCTCTTTATTGGATAATACAAGTTTTAAAAAGAAGCTGAGTCCATTGGGTGTTAACTGTGTTGTTTTAGGAATTCCAATTCTATGCGGTTTCTTTTGATTGTAATTAATTTCGATCCATTGTTTAACGTCAGTGCCAATGGTTGCAGCCCATGACTGGGGGTATTGGATACTGTAGAGCCCACATACCCAGTTTCCACCTTGAAATTCTATTGGCTTAGGGAGATGCACTCTGTATTTATTGGGTTTATTATCTGGGTAATCGCTAACATTACTAGGAAGAACAACAAAGAATGTATTGGCCATTATTTATTTCAATAATAATTATGAACAATAAAATGAAAATTAATTTAAAAATGTAAAAATGATTTATGGGGAATGAAAAATTTGCCTTTTATACAAATTGATTTTTATCTATCCAATGGGGTTGGGGATAATCAAAAAATTTTACAAGATATTCTTTTCCTCCATCTTTTTTCTTTCTGCTCTTAATAATCTTCTCAATTCTGTAACTAGTATTCTCGTCTTTCTTCACTCGTGTTAATTCCTCAGGGTAGAAATATCCTTTAAACAATTCTCCATTATCGTCACGGACGCGGTATCTATTTGGATTAGCCTTATTTTTAACAAGATCTATTTGAAGAATTTCATCACTATAATTTGGGAGATAACCTTTTGAAAATATATTTTTACTTCTGCACATACGGACATAATCATTTTCCTTGAATCTTGGATTTTTTCGAGGTTTATTTTTGCCAATAGGACCAAATACCATTTCTCTGATTTCCTTTGCATTGTTAAAGCTTACATCAACTGGTCTTAATCCTCCTAAAACCCTACACTTTGAATGATTTATTGCGTCAACTATTTTCGGTAATGCTTCTGCCCATTTTAATGTATGCTTCTCACTCATAAACCTGTACAATCTCTGTTTAATGTTCCGAATACATCTTTCAGCTAGAGATGCTTTGACTTCTGAGAAAGTTGCCGTGTATTTTTCAATATCTTTTTTTCTAAAAAAGTCCATAATTTCTTTGCTGCAAAATTCTGTTCCCTTATCGCTAAAAATTCGGTGGGGGTGCATTTCCATTCTTGCCAAAATTTTTTCAAAAGCATCAATCATATCATTCGATTTTTTAGTGCGAACAGGTTCAGCGAAAACTCTTTTACTTAAAACATCTATTGCAACAAGTGCATATTTCTTTCCATTATTTTGCCGCGATAACTTTTGAAAATCTGCCAAGTCGCACTGAACATCTGTCATATATCCAGAAGGATAAGTTATTGATCTTTTAAAGTGTATGCGTCTAGGACGGTGAATTGTATAAGTTCTATGACCTTCTAAATATTCCTCAACATCTTTCTTTTTAATACTTACATCTTTTTTTCTAGCCTCTGTCCATAGTTGGTTTACACCAGCAAATCCTGCCGGATTTGATGGATCATTGTAAAGCTTATCTAAAATCATTTCCACTCTGCGGGAAGTCTCCATTTTGATTCAGCTATTTCCTTGGATTCGGGTATTTTTCTTTTTTGTTTTGAATAAGTTCTTTTTGGTGTACAATGCTCCCTAGCCTTCTCTATCAACGGCCAAATTTTATTATCACTTTTTAATTTATTTTCTAAAACAGATGTTCCAGGTGGTGTCAATTCTCCCCATCTTAATTTCCCACTTATTCCAGTTCGAAGAATGCACTCTATAGATTTTTGAGCATTGCTTCCCTGTATTTCTTTTCCTCCCTTCTTACTTAAAATCTTTCCATCTGTGCTCACGTCATATTTATCAAGATTTTCTTGCTTCATATTTTCAAAAATCTCCTTTGTTTTTTCTTTTATTGTTGTGCTTTTTGGCTCCATCCTTCTATTGGAATCGGGAGATTCCTCTTCTGCCGTGTGCATACTAAGGTCATCTTCAGTATTTTCATCTATCGGGGACAATTTTGATGCGGTAATATTTTGCCTAAAAGCTATTTGGGGGCTTTCGGTTACTGTACGGTTTTCATTGGAGCTTGTTTGTAGTAGGGGAAGTAATTTTTTAATTTGCTCCAGGGCTGGATCTTGCATTTGTCCTATTGAAACATTCATTGGTCTATCATTTTGTTCCTTCAACATATGTAAATACCGTCTCAATTCCTGATTATAATTTATATTTTTTAATTCTGTGTTGGCATTTTGTCTTTTAATAGTTTCCAAATTTTCTCGAGTAAAATCCAAATTGATATTTCCAGTTTCTGGTGTAGGTTGAGTAAGTAATCCACGATATATATCCTCAGGAATTAATATAAATTTATTTGCCATTTTTATAAATTGTTTGTCAATGTTTTTGTTAATTCAATAATGATTGGTGTTAGGAGGGCAGGAAATAAACCAATTGGTAAACCGCTACCTTGTTGTATTACCGTACGCCGGGCGCCTTTTTCTGTTTTTAATCTGCTCACACGGCGAACAAAATCAGCGAATGGTAGAAGACGAGATTTTTGCCTTTTATTTAGTTTAAATTGATCGCGTACTATATTGAAACAAATTTCAGTGAGGGAGAGTAACTGATCTGTTGAAGCTTTTTTCAAAAGTTTTCTTCTTTTAGTTAATGAGCGTGTTTTTGCGAGTTGTTTGAGAAATTGTAAATTGTCTTTAACAATTCGGCTAATATTCATTGACATGATTTAATTTGAGGAATTTTTGGGTAAAAATATAAAAGGCAATGAATAATAATTGTCTTCTGTTTCTTTGTCTTTAAATATATTTGCCCTTAATCTAAGTATTGGATCTGATGATGGGTGTAAATCAATAAAAAGATACGAATAATTACTGCTGCTTGTAGCTTGTCGATATGCGTCTAGAAAATAATTTAATCTTCCTGGGAATAATTGTACTCCCAGATTTCGAACGGCCAATGCACTATTTGGTGCGCGAGTTAACACAATATACATAGAATTTTGTCGTGCGACCCTAAGTTTTTTCTCGAATAGATTCTGAGTGATGAATATTATGCCAAAATTAAGATGATGAGATTTCTTTGTGAAAAGTTCCGATAAATATTTTTCGTCAATTGAGTACATTAGGTCATCAAGAATGATTAGTGAAGGTTGTTCCTGTTTCTTAATAAGATCCTCAGGGGGAACTCCGGAATAGACTGAGACTCCAACTCGCTGCAGCTCGGGTACAAGAGAATTATATTCCCCATAGCAGTAAAGAATGGATTTTGGAATAGGTTCAATAAGTTGATGAGAATTAGAAATTAATTTTCGGACAAATGTACTTTTTCCTGTTGAACTTGGGCCGCTAATAATACAACCGAATGGAAGTTTTAATTTTAAATCTTTATTTGAAAATATCTGATAGTTCATGTTTGAAAATGTATTGAAAATAAAAAAAATAAAAAATGATTAATGATTAATGATTATGAGTTGAAATTGAATTATCTTTTCCTTCTAATATATTTTCTTTATCTTTTTTCTTTTCTCGTGCTTCTTCTATCTCTAACTTTGTTTTCTTGTGTGAAAACTTCGATAAAAATTCCTCGATATTCATTTGCCCACCTCCTTTGATAAAATCTTTTTCATTCCACTTTGGCTCCCTATGAATAATGTTGAAATTCTTCCCTCTTGATTTAACGCGAAAAATACATTGTTGTGGAATTTCGTAGATATGGTCAAACATTACAACTTTTTCTGATTTTAGGCGATTGCAATATAAGGCTACATCCTTTGGAGTAACAATAAAATCAATGTCCACATTTTCCCCTTTACAACTTTTACATTTCCCTGCCAAGTCAAACTCCACAAAACGTGCTGTCATGAGCCGTGGTGAAGAAATTGTCACCCCAGACGAAGACACTGTAAATAAAACCTCAGGGATGACTTTTTCCATGAGTTGACAGTTAGTCTCAATTACTGACATATTTTAATAATTTCTAAATGAATTCAAATTTTTAATGATAGTTTGATAATAAGGAATGTTTCAGTATTTATACACTAAAGAGGGCGTGGCTTCCGAAAAAGGGGATTTTAAATTATGAAATGAAAATTACTTTGTTTTAGCTAATAATAAAGGTAATTCCAGAATTTTAATTTCAAATTAAATTATTACATTTATTGAAATTCATATTAAAGTAACAAGTTTATGTTAAAAATACTTTTTTGAAACTTTTATTCACTTTTTAAAGTGTGTGACTTATTTCATCCCAATCTGAAACAAAATCTTTGAGCCGTATATTTAATTTCGCGCAGCCTTCACAAATTTCAAAACAAATTCCAATATTTCCATTCTCCTTCTGAGTAAATTTATTTTTATCATAATAAAGCGCATTTGCACATTTTTTGCAAATTCTTATTTCAATCTTTGGGGTATATTTCATGCGCACAATTTTCCACAGTATACGCGGATTTATTCCATGTTTCTTCTCAATTTTTGCATTGCTTATTTTAAATGAAGGAGATTTTGCATTATTTGTTGTTTCCGTATCCTTTTCTATCTCTATTTCAATAATCTCTTCCTTTTCATTCTTTCGATCATTGATTAATTAAATTTTTGGGATTTTTTCATTTTCCAATCCGCTCATTTTTTATTTCTTATTTCAAATTTAACTTTCAATAAATAAGTGAAGAAACAAATACGAGTGGGTAATATATTGTCTTTTATAATTTAACAAACCCCACCCTGTCCGAGATTTCGTAATAGTTGCCTAAATTTTCATATAAAAAGGCAAAATCTTCTATAAACTTATTTGTTTAAAAGACATTTGATCATTTAAGTAAATATTCTAAATTAATCGATAAAAATGAATTCGATTTTGAATGATATTTCGAAAAAAATGAACTGCCCAAATTATCTTGTGAGATATAGACTAATGTGTAAAGAAAATGCCGATATGATCTCAAAATTCATAAATGAAAAAGGAAAAATAGAGACAACTTATTCAGATAGAAATGGATTGAAATATACAATTAGATGTGATGGAATTACAACATCAGGAGCTCATTTAATCAAAGCATTTGGCGATGTAAGTTATCCATTTAATATATCGGTTGCGGCATACTTCTTTGCACATCATAAAATAAAACTCCAATATCCGTTTCATCAATGTGTTATAGTAAGAACTTGTACAAAAAATGGAATTTGCGAAAGATACTTCCCGCTTGAGCTTGTATGTTTTGCTCCTACATCACCTCCGTCACCCCCGTCAACAATAAGCGGTTTAACATTTACAGCACGGCAAACACATGCTGCTTCGTCTACATCAACGACTAGTCTAGATAGTATTCCAATATCCATAGAAGACCAACCATCTACACCCACTAATGGGAAATCTAGACCAGGGATATTGTGGATTGAAATAGAAGGTAAACCCAATCAATGGGAAAAACGCAATATTTTGATTAATTAATTTAAAATTTTTATTAAATATTAAACAATTTATAAATTTACATAAAAAATGATCATTAATATCAAAAATAAAAAATTATTTTTAAAATTATTACAAATTTTTGAAAAAATCTATAATATTTGAAATGGGAGGTTCATATAAAAATCTCCATCTTGAATACATTATGTAATCTGTTCTATTATGTTTTCCAAATTTGAACTTGTTGTCCCAAAGGTCCCAACGTAGAATCCAACGCCCCATATTTTTTATTTCAACTTTTCTTGCTATATCGCTCTTCTTCAGATGAATGATGTCCTTTACAACCCATTTCATAAATAATGTTTCCCTTCCATCAGTGTTATTCAATGAACTATTGTTTAATTTACCGACTCGTCTGAATTCCTCTGATTTATTTATATCTCTGTTAGAAAATATTGGTGGCGGTGTTCTACGCCATATTGGTATTTCCACTGAATTATTTTTATCTCTGTTAGGAAATATTGGTGGCGGTGTTCTCCGCCATATTGGTATTTCCACTGAATTATTTTTATCTATGTTAGGAAATATTGGTGGCGGTGTTCTCCGCCAGATTGGTAGTGGCGTCCTCCGAAATAATGTTGTCACTAATTCTCTCTCCCTGGTTTTATCGTCCGAACTCTCTACCACTAAGGACAGAATAGATATGTATATTATTGAAAACATTAACATTTTAAAAATATTTGGTGGAATAATGAAAGAATTAATAATTTATTCAAACGCCTAGTTTTCAAGAAATTTTTAATTTAAATAGCGATATTTTATTTTTCAATACTAAGTAATGAATGTTTATGTAAAATAGATTTTTTATTATGAATGAATTTTAATATTCAGATGAGGTACAAAATACCTTTTTAGGTAAGTACTTCTCACATACTAACAACCTCACTCTACCATTTTTGTCTATTTTTACTTAACATATGTCATATTCCCTTAACTTTGCATCAATTGTATCTTTTAATGGTTAACATTGCATTAATTTTATCTCCTAATGCTTAACTTTGCATTTTTACCCCCAAAACCTGCATCTTCCATTAGTTAACTTTGTAATAATTGTACCTTTATACATTAACATTGCATTAATTGCATCTTCTTGTTCTTAACTTTTAATGAATTTTATATTTGTTCCTAAAATTACAGCAAATTTATCTTGTCATTCTTAACTTTAACCCAGAATAGTGTGTGCGTACGTACATTAGAATTGTCGCACACATGCACCCCATACGCATGCCTTAACATGCAAAGTTGGCATTTTTAAATTTGACATTTTTAAATTTGGCATTTTGTCACTTTACATTTTGAAAGTTGGCATTTTGTCACTTTACATTTTGAAAGTTGACATTTTAAAATAATTGGTTAGTTCCCCTTACATTCTGACTTGCGGCATTTTTGCAAATCATTTAAAATTTTTTGTAAAATTTTGTAAACTTTATTTCTCCGCATTTATTTTTATTTAATATATTTTTTAATTTTCTTCATTTTTAATTAATTATCAGACTCAAATATTCCAGTCCCAGACTGAAATTCACAACATACGAAATTTATAGAAGATTTTAAATTCAAAATTCCCTCAAATACGATTTTTGAAGTTGACGTTTTGAGATTTGCATTTTGTCGTTTTGCCATTTTGAAAGTTGGCATTTTGTCATTTGACATTTTGAAAGTGGTATTTCGAAATAATGCGTTAAACCCTTCTTGCATTTGTATTTCCGGTCATTTTGGACAAACTTTGAAAAAATGGACTGAGACTCTAGAGTCCAACATAACACACTATTTCGCTTTTAAACTTCTCTATTAGTACTTATCCCAGATGTTCTCTAACTACCGACCATTTTTGATTACCCACCCAGATTTTCTTAAAGGTACTTTTTATTTGAAAGCTGTCATCGCCCTTTACCTTCAAAAGTAATTAATCATTTTAAATATGATTAATTGCACTCCTTAATTACCGATGACCTTCTTCAGTAGGTGTAGTTCGGCGGCATAATTAAATAAAAAAAGGCATCAAAAGGAGTGAATTTCTGGAGGAGAGCGATTTGGGTTGAAACAAAACAAACTAATGGGTAATTAATCACCTGAAGAATGATTAATGGGCTTAAAACCCCTTTAAACCCACGGGATTGTCGGCAAGATGAAAAGAAAATACCCCCTATAGGCTCAGGTTTGATGTGACAGGTGATAAATGAGGTGAGCGATTTGGGTTGTTCCAAAACAAATAATGATGATTAATGGGCTTAAAACCCCTTTAAACCCACGGGATTGTCGGCAAGATGAAAAGAAAATACCCCCTATAGGCTCAGGTTTGATGTGACAGTTCATCAAATGGGGTGAGCGATTTGGGTATGTGGAGCGATTGGGGTCTAGTTAACTACTGCTCTGTCTTACTTTCATAAGTAAGAGAGACACTTACTTTCTCTTGCCTTTTACTAATACTCGTGGTTTACAAAATAATCAATCATTAGAGACTTTTGCTTTGTCTGTATTTGAATAAAGGGCATTCACGAGGAGAAATGCCAATAACCCACCATGTGATTTTCAAAAGGGCTTGAATAGGTAAATTTTGAAATTGATCTAATAAATTAATTAAATTAAGTAGCTAATTAAATTAATTAAAAATCCTTGAAAGTTTATTTTACTTAATATTTTGACTTTTAAATTAATAATATTAATATTCTAGTCATAATTAAATTATTAAAAGTTAAATTAATGTTTTATCATTTATTATGCTACTAATAACTTTTTTATTTAATCTTTACCTATAAACAAAATATTGAAAAGTAGAATTGAATTGAGAAATAACTAGTTAACAATCGGTCTGTGGCATTAACTATTCCTTTTTATGTACTTGTCAATCTCTTAAAAATTCACGGCAATTCGGCTGCTAAAATTTATATTATTATTCAAGAAAAATACTAAATATTATAATAAATTGAGTTTATATATGTTGGTAGTCGGCCCCGGGGAACATGAGCCGCGTCATCAATGTATAAACGGAAGCTGTTTACCGCATTTACAGATAAAATTACATTTTGTCAATACTATTATTATTTCATATTCTTAATATAAAAATAAAGAATTGGTTGTTGTTGAATCTCACTATTTTCTGCGTCATCAATTATAGCTAATTGAGTGGTTGCATGGGAATAAAGTACTTTAATCCTATATTTTAAAATTAAAACATTTTTACATTTTAATAATTGAAATTATCTAATTATCCTTTTTGGTTAGGTTAAATCATTAAAAGATTAAGTATGCCCATTACCCTTATAGAAAAAATTAAAAAGGATTTAAAAAGGATTAAGCTGCCGGCTGTCACTAATACCTTCAAAATTAGGATGTTGTCTTTTGAACAGTGAATGAATTCTACTGGAAGATCCAGTTGTCGGACAACACTTAATGATGCCCGTAGATAATGGTTTTATTTATTTTTTTATACATTCACGAAAATCAAGGGATCCTATGTAGGAGGCAAATGTTGTAATGATAAAACACCAGTCCGTTAATATAGGATTCTTGCTCGCAGTTAGCCGCAGAATAATCCTTTGTATTAGTTGAAGGAGAAATCAAACAAACGGTGCATAACTTAAAACTCTATATCTATCCACTTTACATAATATTGGCTCCTATTTTCTCAACCCTATCTCTGTTTGTATATCAAACAATACACTTTTCAGCTTTATCAACAATTTATTCGTAACAGAAATTAGGTATTTTGTGTCATTTACGGGACCTTTAAAAAACTATTTGAAAATGCGTGTATTCGAATTTGTTTTCATATTATGTTTTTGATGTTGTTGAAAGGAAAAAACTGTAAACATGTTTTAATTTTACGATAAGAAACCTGTAAAACTTAAATCAATATCTCTCCATCTTTAACCTTGAATAATCTCTCATTATATTCTCTCTCTTAAATCTCTTAAGTAGGTAGAGAGAGGGAGGGGAGTGAAGAAGAGAGGAGGGGGATGTAATTTAAATTGCTGGCAAAGATATGGAGAGGATTTGTCAATAAAATAAAGTCTCTTTCTCCCTCATTTTGCTATCCTTTACCAAGATGGAGAGAGGGAGGGGAGTGAAGGAGAGAGGGGAGGGGGGGGTAATTTAAATTGCTGGCAGCGATATGGAGAGGATTCGTCAATAAAATAAAGTCTCTTTCTCCCTCATTTTGCTATCCCTTACCAAGATGGAGATATGGAGGGAAGTGAAGGAGAGAGAGGGGGGGGGGTAATTTAAATTGCTGGCAGCGATATGGAGAGGATTCGTCAATAAAATAAAGTCTCTTTCTCCCTCATTTTGCTATCCCTTACCAAGATGGAGAGAGGGAGGGGAGTGAAGGAGAGAGAGGGGGGGGGGGTAATTTAAATTGCTGGCAGCGATATGGAGAGGATTCGTCAATAAAATAAAGTCTCTTTCTCCCTCATTTTCGCTATCCCTTAAGGTGTGGAGAGAGAGAGGCGAGTGAATGAGAGGGGAGGGGGTAATTTAAATTGCTAGCAGCGTTAATTAATTCTAATAAATTTAATAATTTTTTTTATTTTTAATTTAATTAATTTATTTATGTCAATCAGACAAGCATTTTATTAAATTTTGTAATAGAAAATATTTAAAATTTATTTATATAACTTTTGATAAACTTATTTACATATTTTGTTTTTTGTTTAAAATCTATTATAATTAAGAAGAAACCTCATATTTTAACCTCATAAAGTTTTAGATGAACAAGTTTTTGTTTATAACAAGTTTGTTGATAATTCTTGGCGTGAACTTCGCCTTGTCAATGGTACCAGCTGAAAGGGACATTGAACTTGGCGAAATACAAGCTGAAAATCTTTCCGACTCTGATGATGATGAACAGGCTGTAGGAGATAACGGTGGATATGATGGAGATGATGTAATTGTTTATCAAAAATTTACATTGGAAATTTTAGCGTTTTTATTAAAACATGTTCATAATTATAAATACTAAATTTAAGGGGGAGGAAGATATCCGATCAGGCCCACGCGGATATCGTCGTAGATCTAGAAGGAACCGTCGTCAAGGCGCTAGAGCCGAACGAGTTGATCTGGAGGCAATTGAGGAAGAAAAGGAAGAAGTGGAAACAAAGAAAGACAAGGAAGAAGATGAATGCTGCAAATGCTGTATCATTATGTAGAAATTTTATCCTTAAAAATATGTGAAAGAATATGAAAAATGTTTTTTAAAGATAAGTTGTAAAAACTTTGGCTGACCCCTAATTTTTACGCCTGTATTATCTACATATAATAGTCAAATTATTTATCTATCATTCCAAAGCTCTTCAAGCTGATAGAAGGACTAATCAACAAAATGACACAACTGAAAAAAGCTATTTACAATTTGTTTTAATCCTTTTTCAAACAAGGATTAAGCTCCATAATTTTGTCATAATCATCAAGCCTAACTTATCAAAGTCTCATTCGACCTAGCTTCGAAGCAAAAAAGATCAAAATATGCAGGGAAACCTGAAAAAAGATGAGGGGTGTCAGCCATATGATGACCGATAATTTTGATATATTGACATCCTTATCAGAGTTGTGTCCTAATTGAAAAATTTTTTTCGTAATCGTAATTCGTAATTTAAAAAAAATTCGTATTCGTAATTCGTAACTAGAAAATGCCGTAATTCGTAATCTTAATTCTTAATTTATAAAAAATGTAAAAAATTTTTTTAAATTTTTTTTTCAAAGCCTTAGGAGAAAAATTCAAAGCCTTAGGAGAAAAAATTCAAGTGTTAGAGCCGGAGGCAAAAATTTTTTAAGTTTAGACTAATTAAAAATTTTAAAGTTTTTTCCAGTTTAAAGTATGTAAAATTCAAATTACAAATTTAAAATCAAAAATTATTTGATTTTCGTTTTCTCACAAAACATTAAAAAAAGATTTATCCAGAAATCAGCGGAATCGGCAGAAATCAGCGGAATCTATTTTTATTTTAAGACTGTAATTTATTTTTAAATATTATCTAAATTGAAAAAAACAATCCTTTGCTTGTGAGCTGAAAAAGGAAGAAATTTGGCTTCTTGGGTTGAATATTAGGGCAAATGATGCTAATCCTTCAAATCCCATTAATTCCTCGAATTGATGAAATTTTACAATTATTCAGCAACTGATGTATAGAACATTTCTTTGAAGGATTTTAGTATGAACATGATGTTCTGATGAGGATTTAATTAATCAAAAACCGGGGATAAGTTAAAAAACGAAAACCGGGTTCGAAAACCATCCATAAATGATTTTAAAGTTTCGGCTTTAGGTGAAGACCAATGCTTTGGAACTCCCTCCCCATAGTAAATTAATAATTTTCG
Source organism: Meloidogyne enterolobii (assembly GCA_963681835.1). NCBI lineage: Eukaryota > Metazoa > Nematoda > Chromadorea > Rhabditida > Meloidogynidae > Meloidogyne > Meloidogyne enterolobii. Next base: position 314,635 of record CAVMJV010000129.1, read on the forward strand.
CAATAGGGTCAGCAGTGACGCAAAAAAATCTTTAGATTTTTACAAATTTTATATCAGCAAATGTAGTAACGTTTTACAATTTATAAAAATAGAAAAAGTCGAAAAGGATTTAGTGTGATTTAAAAAAGCTCATAGGTTTACATGTTTCAAAAACGGACTGTAGTAGATAGTCGTTGGTATCAGTTATAAGTTACCCAAAAAAAGTCAGCAAACTCCGATTGTTCAGCTGTCGAAACAAATAAGTTTAGTAATAAATTTCTTTCTATTAACAACAGTCCGTGATAGGCTTCATAGAAGCGATAAATCAATCAGGGGGATTATATACAGGAAGGTTGATGTTTGGATTTAACGAAATGTTTAAAAAGATGACGTACAAACTTGTTCACTCGTTCTTAATTTTTGCTCCTCTCAAAAAATCCTCAAAAAAATCCTCAAATGCCTTCACTCACTTTATCCAATTTTTTATATTTCATATTTTTCTTCGTTAAATGCAAATTTTCGCGAAGTTTTTTGGTTCCTTTACTTATTTTAACAAGACTACGATTAATAAAGCTGTCCTTTCTCTTTTCAAATCCGTCAAAAAATAGTTTAAATTCTTCTTTTTCTTTTTCCTTTTGCAGTTTCAATTTATCCAAATCCGCTTGGCTATTAAATGTATTAATCAAATCTTCAACAAAAGGATTTTCAAAATTTAAGCCAAGATAATTCTCCGTAAATTCAAGCACAATTTCGCAGTAACGCCTTGAAAATTTTTTTAAAATAACGTTTTGTTCGAAAATTTTGTAGATACTTTGATAACTTTTTTCGTTACACATCACTATTTTATGCAAAAAATTTGTAAAGTCATTTCTTTTCAATTCTTCCAAATGCTTTTGCAATATCTTTAAAAATTTTTTGATTAAAAAATTTTTTTACAATTAAAAATAAACATAATAAGTTATTTGATTAAACATTACTTTGGCAATATAAACTAGAAAAAATAACTCGGCTTCTTGCCCTACTAAGATTCTCAAATTTTGTAATAAATAGATCAACTAAGTTAATAAGCCATTTCGGCAAAAGACAACGTATAAATGCTCAGCCGACTGTAAAACTGGGAACGTTGCTTCCTCTTTATCTTTTAATATTCCTTAAAACCCCTCTTTTCAAATGTTTTCACCTTCTTAATTACATATAAACAAACCGCAAAATTTTTCTTAAGTGTTTTCGACGTCTTTTTTATCTTCTTTATGTTTTCAGAACGTGTGTAGAAATATTTTACAAAATTTTCAAACATTGGAGCATTTTTAAAGAATTGGAGAATTTCTTTATCAAACTTTTTTATTTCTATAACTGTGTTAAAACATTTTTGCATTTTGCCTGTATCTGTTATAGTTTGAATAAATGGCATTGCTGTTTCATTAAACTTGTCTTGATTTCCTTTCTTAACTGCCTCATTTTTAAGTTTTTCTATCATTTCTATCAACTTTTTCTTATAATGATTTTCATCTATTTTTTCACCGTTTTCCAATTCATCTTTTTTATCTTCTTTTTTCTTCTCATGTTTTGATTTTCGATGGTCAATACCGGTTTCTTCAACTTGATGAAATCCAGAAGAAACATCAGCATTAACCACATTAACCAACGGTTCCACCGTTGCCTCAAAAGTAGGCAACAAAATAAAAAAAAAATAAAAAATGAAAAAATGCCAAAAAATGTTGGGTAACATTTTTTGAATTTTTGTCTAAATTAATATAAAAATTTAAAAAAATTTTTCCTTGAATTAAAAAATTTTATTTTAAAGAGTGGGTCGTAAGTGGAAATTCTTATCTCCTGTATAATCCTCTCGATTGCTCGTTATTTGCTTTTATAAGGACAACATCGCAAAAGTAAAGCGCACGCTTTTAAAGATGTCTGCCAAAAAATTTATCAAAGCTCCTCCCTCTCTCCTTCTGTATGTTTGAGTCCTGCCCGGTAGCTCGACTTGAAAAAATTTAGAAAAACTGAGTCAATAGTTGATAAAGTTTCAAGCCTTAAATTTATAAATCTATACTTTTCTAAAGATATTATATAATCGGTTAAAATAACCCTACACTGTCCGAATATCGAGTCAAGCTCGAAAATAAAAAGCAAAGGCTTAGTAAAAAAACACTAGAAATGTCTTGAACATCGGTCAGACCCGAAAACTGTGCCTCTGAATGCTTGATTAGTTAGAGAAAACTTTTTCTCTTAGAAAAATTCTTTCTCTCTCTTACTTTCTTAAGTCGCTCTCTTACTTTCTTAAATAAGAGAGACTTACTTTCTCTTGCCTCGTAATAATACTCGTGGTTTACAAAATAATCAATCATTAGAGACACATGTCTTTGCGTGTATTTGAATAAAGGGCATTCACGAGGAGAAATGCCAATAACCCACCATATGATTTTCAAAAATTCTGGCCTTGAATAGTGAAATTTTGAAATTGATCTAATAAATTAATTAAATTAAGTAGCTAATTAAATAAATTAAAAATCCTGAGAATTTATTTTACAGAATATTTTGACTTTTAAATGAATAATAATAATATTCTAGTCCTAATTAAATTATTAAAAGTTAAATTAAATTTTTATCATTTTTTCGGCTACAAATAATTTTTTTATTTAATCTTTACCTTTAAACAAAATATTGAAAAGTGGAATTGAATTGAGAAATACTATTTAACAATCGGTCTATAGCATTAAACTAATCCCTTTTACGTACTTGTCAATAAATCAAAACTTCGCGGCAATTCGGCTGCTAAAATTTATTTTATTATTCATGAAAAATACTAAATATCATAATAAAATGACTTGATTATGTTGGAGTCGGCTCCCAGTTGGTAGTCGGCTCCACGTCATTTTATGTGTAAACGGAAGCTATTTACAAATTTACATACAAAATTACATTTTGTCTGTAAACTATAATTTTTCTTGTTGAATCTCATCATTTGTTCTTGTTGAATCTCACCATTTTCTACGTTTTCAATTATAGCTAATTGAGGGGAGTCTCGGAGTTGTGTGGTTGACAGTTTAATTAAAATTATTCCGCTGTGAGGATTGAATTAAACAAGGAGATGGAGTAGGTGATATGTATTTATCAGATTTTCGTTTTTTTTATTAGTTGATTTAAACATTCTTAAAAATTATAATTTATAATCAAAAAAATATTTAATACTAAAAATATAATTAAATGAAAAATTGATGAAGAAATAAAAAATATGAAAGTTTGTTTAATTAAAAAAATGCTAGGAGTTGTGTGGGTCAATAATCTTTTCCTCAAAAGTATTTGAAAAATGGTAAAAACAACAGACACATGTCTCTTTTCCCATAATTTTTATGTAGAGAAACACATTCTAAATTATATAGAGAAATAGATAACCATTGTGTTGAACTCATCGATCATATTTCCCAATAATTAAATATAAACAAACATAATTGCATGAGAAAAAAGTACTTTAATCATATTTTTTAAAATTAAAATATATTTAGATTTTAATAATTAAAATTATGTAAATATTATCTAATTATTCTTTTTGGTTTGGTTAAAGCATTAAAAGATTAAGTATATCCATTACCCTTATAGAAAAAATTAAAAAGGATTTAACTTAAAAAAGTATTTAAAGGTTTAAGTTGCCGGCTGTCAGTAATACCTTCAAAAGTAGGATGTTGTCTTTTGAACAGTGAATGAATTCTACCGGAAGATCCAGTTGTCGGACAACACTTAATGATGCCCGTAGATAATGGTTTTATTTATTTTTTATACATTCACGAAAATCAAGGGATCCTATGTAGGAGGCAAATGTTGTAATGATAAAACACCAGTCCGTCAATATAGGATTCTTGCTCGCAGTTAGCCGCAGAATAATCCTTTGTATTAGTTGAAGGAGAAATCAAACAAACGGCGCATAACTTAAAACTCTATATCTTTCCACTTTTACATAATATTGGCTCCTGTTTTCTCAACCCTATCTCTGTTTGTATATCGAACAATACACTTTTCAGCTTCATCAACAATTTATTCGTAACAGAAATTACGTATTTTGTGTCATTTACGGGACCTTTAAAAAACTATTTGAAATTTTTGATGTTGTTGAAAAGAAATTTTAGATGTTGTTGAAAGGAAAAAACTGTAAACGTGTTTGTAATTTTACGATAAGAAACCCTTAAAACTTAAATCAATATCTCTCCATCTTTAACCTTGAATAATCTCGCATTATATTCTCTCTCTTAAATCTCTTAAGGAGGTAGAGAGAGGGAGGGGAGTGAAGGAGAGAGGGGAGGGGGGGGGGTAATTTAGATTGCTGGCAGCGATATGGAGAGGATTCGTCAATAAAATAAAGTCTCTTTCTCCCTCATTTTGCTATCCCTTACCAAGATGGAGAGAGGGAGGGGAGTGAAGGAGAGAGAGAGAGAGGAGGGGGGGGGTAATTTAAATTGCTGGCAGCGATATGGAGAGGATTCGTCAATAAAATAAAGTCTCTTTCTCCCTCATTTTCGCTATCCCTTAAGGTGTAGAGAGAGAGAGGCGAGTGAATGAGAGGAGAGGGGGTAATTTAAATTGCTGGCAGCGTTAAGGATTCATTAATTCTAATAAATTTAATAATTTTTTTATTTTTAATTTAATTAATTTTTGTTGATAACAACTTTGTTGATAATTCTTGGCGTGAACTTCGCCTTGTCAATGGTACCAGCTGAAAGGGACATTGAACTTGGCGAAATACAAGCTGAAAATCTTTCCGACTCTGATGATGATGAACAGGCTGTAGGAGATAACGGTGGATATGATGGAGATGATGTAATTGTTTATCAAAAATTTAAAAATTTTCATTTAAAATTTTAGCGTTTTTATCAAAACATGTTTATAATTATAGTGCTAAATTTAAGGGAGAGGAAGATATCCGATCAGGCCCACCTGGGTATCGTCGAAGATCTAGAAGGAACCGTCGCCAAGGCGCTAGAACCGAACGGGTTGATATGGAAACAATTGATGAGGAAAAGGAAGAAGTGGAAACAAAGGAAACCAAGGAAGAAGATGAATGTTGCAAATGCTGTATAATTATGTAAAAATTCTATCCGTAAAAATATGTGAAGGATATGAAAAACGTTTTTTAAAGATAAGTTGTAAATACTTTGGCTGACCCCCATTTTTTAGTCCATATTATCTATCATGGCCTATTATCTATCATTCAAAAGCTCTTCAAACTGAGTAGAAGGACTAAAATTAACAAGATTTGACACAAACGAGCAAAGTATGACAATCTGTTTTAATCCTTTTACAAGCAAAGATTTAGCTTCATAATTTTGTCATAATCATCAAATCTAACCAATCTTAGTATCATTCGACCCAGCTTCGAAGCAAAAAAGATCAAAATAGCCAGGGAAACCTGAAAAAAGTTGAGGGGTGTCAGCCAAATGATGACCGATAATTTTGATTTATTGACATCCTTATTGATAAAAGAGAATTTCTTTAAAATCATTTAATATTTGAAAAGCAAAACTTGGTTTAGCAATTTATTTTCCTTGGTATTGCATGTTCTTACAAAATTTTGCATTTTTTTAATTTGAAAAATTATTTGATTTTCGTTATTTCCACACAAAACATTTAAAAAATATTTACCCAGAAACCAGCGGAATCGGCAGCTTTCACTAAATTACTGGCTCTCACTTCAATATTTTTAAATTTTATATCCGTAATAGTAAAAGCGTACAATTTATAAAATTTATACAATTGGAAAGGTATGGTCTCCGTAATTTAAAAATAATCTCATTGGTATAAGTACATGTTTAAAAAACGTTATTTGTCAATATCAGTTAGAATTATCTCCCGAGATGTATTGGGAGCACTTGGGCTGTCTAGAAAGGAGTAGTCCATTCAGGTATTTTGTAAAAAATTTACTGAAGCCAGGGTTCATTTTGTATTGTTAAGCTCCATCGGGGACTTATACAGGATCAGTGAATTATACATCTGAGGAATAATATCATCGTTTGTGGAAATATACAGAAGGTGCTAATGAATGAATGTTCGACTGCTTAAAAATCGAGTCAAAATGCGAAAGGTCCATAGCTTGAAAGCATTCAGAAGAATGCATTTCTTGAAATGCATTCATTTCAAGAAGAAATTCTTGGGGTAAATCAAGTTAAATAAAAAGTCATCAAGTTAAATAAAAAGTCATAGTTTTGTCTTTGATTTTAGATTTGTTCTAATTGTATTTTTTATCCAATTTATGATAATTTTTGTGCTTGTTTAAATTCAACTTTTTGCCAATTGCTTTCATTAGTTTACTTGCTTGAAAATTAACACGTTTAATAAAGTGGTTCTTTTCAATCTCAAATCTCTCAAAAAATAGTACCAAATCTTCCTCCTTAACGGTCTTCGATTTATACAAATCCGATTGGTTATTATTTTCATGATCATCATACAAGCTCTCACTCAAATTTTTACCAAAAATCTTTTCAGCTTTTATTTTAAAGGGTATCTTTAAATAGTTAAACACAATGCTGCAAATCTTCCCCGAATATTCTTTTAAAGCTTCGTTATTCTCAAAAATTTTGTGGATACTTTTATTGCTTTCCTTATCACACATTTCCAATTTGTCCAAAAGATTTGTAAATTCCATCTCTTTCAATTCATATAAATAATCTCGCAATTTCTTAAAAAATTTTGTCATTGGAAATTTCAAATTTTGAATCAACATTATAAGGCGTAAAGTTGTCTTAGAAATTATTAAATTGACAATATAAATGAAAATATGTAGAGCTCAGCGCTATTCCATACCTTATTAGAAGTAATCAAGGAGCTCAACGAAGAATTAAGTTATTTACAATGCTATCTCATATAATATAGAAATTTCGTTTGTAATTCTGGATCGTAATATTTTTAGTGTGTCTATATTAAAGCTCGGCCTTAACACTTATTAAATTTTATAAAATCTATGTGTTATAGTTAATCATTACGGAATGATTCCTCCTAGAAAAATTTTAAATGTCTGGTCTTTTAATGTTAGCCTTCCCGCTTCTTTCTTATATCATAGACAAACCTCTAAATTATTTTTGAGTGTTTTCGACATCTTTTTTGAATTTTTTATGACTTCATAACGTTTGTTGAAATACTCTACAAATCTTTCAAATGTTGAAGCATTTTTAAAGAATTGAAGAATACTTTTATCAAACTTTCTTATTTCTATAACTTTATTAAAACATGATTGTATATTGTCTATATCTGTTATAGTTTTAATAAAAGGAAGTACAATTCCTTCAAATTCTTCTTCATTTCCAATTTCTACTATCTTAGCTACCATTTCCTTTATCAATGGCTCAAGATTTTTAATCAAATTTTTATTATAATTTTCAGCTTCCCCGTTTTCAGCTCGATCTTCTACATTTTTTTAGCTTTTCATGGCCAACACTGGATCCTTCGCCTTGAGGCGATTCAGGGTTAATACCTCCACTAGCATTAACCGAAGACTTTGCCACGAAAGTAGCCAATAACACTAAAAAAGAATAAAAAACGAAAAAATGCCAAAGAAGCTTGGGCAGCATTCTGGCCAATTTTTTGTCTAAATTTAAAATTATTTTTTATTTTTATAATTTAAAAATTAAAAGAAATTTTAAATGTATGGAAATTCAATGCGCAATCTTCCGACAATTGTAATTTTTACTGACAGATTGTAAGAAATATTTTCAGGTTTCCGCCTTAAAATTAAAAAATTCTCTTTTCTCAATTCAACTTTAACTTAACTCTTGGAAGGACTGAGTCGAGTTTACTAATGTTGCCCGACAGGAGCAGACAGACTATACATATAAAAATAAAGCTGAAGTCTGTCTGTCTCAGCCTTAAGAGTAGTCAGGGCTGGGAGAGATAAAAATCGAAAAGTAAATTAATAGGGCAAGATGGGGCTTTCGAGCATGTGACTAATCAAATGTCCAATCTTTGGTCATAAATATAAATTCGAATGCTTTTGAATAAAAAGGATGAGGGAAAAGGGCAAAATGCCCGCATGATTTTACAAAAGAGAGTGTGAATTTGAATTAATTCTTATATTAATTTAATTAAATAATTAATTAAAAATTTCAGCATGCTTTGATTTTTCCTTAAATCCCTATAGTTTAAATTATATTCACTATAAATTCTCGAATTTTTCGTAACTTGTATTCGGCATGAATCGGTGTCGATGACGAAATTGAAGATTTAAAGATTAAAAATATTTTTTGATATTTTTTTATATTTTTGTGGAATTTTGTTTATTATTTTTGAAGGTGACTCAGTGAGTCACTTTCCATTTTTGACAATATTTTTGTGTACTTTTTGCTATGTACTTTACATTGCATTATTTTTATTATTGTTATTTCTGCCTACAAAAGACAGGCAGAAATTTCACTTTTCAATGTTTTTGTGAACATTCATTTCTTTATAAATATCTGTGTGATATTTAGAGATAAAAATTTTTAGTTGTGTAATTTGTGTTTATTTGGTTTTTATCTGGGTTAATTATTCTGAGGGAATAATTAATTCTGAGATATCTTAACCAGCGTTCGGCGCGAATTGCTGAGTAGTTTTAATAGCTTTTGGGTATAAAGGCTGACTCCAGCGTTATTAAAACGCATTTAAATTAATTTGGATCAATTTCCCAGACTTTGAAAACTTCAGACTCAAATGTCCATTCTCAGACTCAAGTGACACCTTTGAAAATATTGTCATTCAACTCCTCATTCAATTCCCTATCGAACGACACCTCAACCATCTTTCTACGACTAATACTTCAAAAGTTATAAATTTTTAAATTTATGTCACAGAACAACATGCGGGCCTTCGGCCCGCATGTTTTCTGCAACGCGTTCCGAATTAAAAAAGTAATTTTATTTTCTGGCGGTTGCCTCCGGCAACGCCTCTTCTGCAACGCGTTCCGTATTTTTTAAAAAAATAATTTTTAATTCCGGCGGTTGCCTCCGGCAACGCTTCTTCTGCAACGCGTTACGAATTTTTAAAAGAATAATACAAAATTCTGGCGGTGCCTCCGGCAACGCCTCTTCTGCAACGCGTTCCGAAATTAAAAAATAATTTTTAATTCTGGCGGTTGCCTCCGGCAACGCGTCTTCTGCAACGCGTTCCGAAATTAAAAAATAATTTTTAATTCTGGCGGTTGCCTCCGGCAACGCGTTATCTGCAACGCGCTCTGAATTTTTAAAAAATAATTTTTATTTCTGGCGGTTGCCTCCGGCAACGCGTTATCTGCAACGATTCCGAATTTTTTTAAAAATAATTTTAAGTCTGGCGGGTGCCTCCGGCAACGCTTTTCTGTTACGCGTTCCGATTTCTTAAAAAATAATTTTAAATTTCTGGCGGTTGCCTCATGCAACGCGTTCAAGACATCGCGATACAACATTAAAAATATTTTTCATAAAAGTATTAAAACTTAGCATTTTTACAAGATTTTCAGTGCCAGACTCAAATATAAAAATGAGACTCAAGTGTCCTTTTTATTAAAAATTCATTTTTTAATATTCTTTTAATTTTTAGAATTTTTAAAATTCATTTCCACTGATTTTAACCTTCAGACTCAAATATCCCACTCTCAGACTCAAGTGACCCCTTCAAAAATATTTTTAAAAAATTCGCCTGATTTTTCCACGTTGAATGACACCTCAATCATATTTTTCCGATAATTACTTCAAAGGTTACAAAAAACAGCTCAGCGTTGCTTAACTTTCCAGATCGGACGGTCTAGATCGTCAAAATTGAAAATTTTTTCCCAAAATTTTAATTTCTTAAAAAATTCATAACTTTTTCAAAAAAAGTCGCAAAATCATAAATCAAAGCTTATTCGATGCAGAATTTAATTCTCTATCTTCCATCTTCCAATACTTTTTAGCTATCTTCAAAACAAAATATAGTTAATGTCACTATAAACAACCTCATCAAAATTTCACTTTTTACTCCATATCTTTTTTTCCTTTAATCCAATCAACTTGAAACCAACTTTTTCCTTAAGAAACCCACTACGCTCTACAACTTTTCTCCCAACCACTTTTTGCTCAAACCCCTCTAAATACCCTAAATTCAAAGTTACCACTTTGACATAAATTCTTGTGGACAGCACATCTACCCTTCCCGTTGTCCGTTCGACTTCAACTCTTTTTCTATCATATTCTCCATATAGTGTAGATTTAACCTTGTAACTGACTCAACTTCCCCCGACTTCGTCTTCATATTCAAATTTCGATTCAAAGTTTTGAAATTTCATGTTTTTTCATAATATCTCATTTTTTCGCTTCTTTCCCCCAACTTTTCGGATTTTTCCTGAAAACTACATTGTATTGCGCATCTATTACTTTTTTCCCCACCCCTCTACGACTTCTCAAAAGTCTGAAGGACTTTTTTTTTAGCTGACTGCCTTTTTACTATTATATATAGATAACTAGCTGTGGGTTACGTATGCGATGGCGGCGTAGTGCGTATGCAATTCCTATTAGGATACTTTAGGTTTAATAGCATTCTGCCCGTTGGAAAGCCTAACGGCTTTGGGGCGCGCTTCGCGCGCCGCTAGAAAGTTTTTTGCTTCTTCATTTAAAAATGGCCTTGGAAATCTCGTCGGGCCTTCGGCCCGCCGCGTCTAAACAACATTCTACATCGTGGTATGGATGCCAATCTCGGGCCTTCGGCCCTCGACTCACTTTTAAAATGCCTCGAGGGATGGAGGCAAATCTCGGGCCTTCGGCCCTCGCCCTCTAAAATCCTTTGCCTTGCCTTGAGGGATGGATGGGTGCTCGGGCCTTCGGCCCTCGCCCTCTAAAGACCTTTGCCTTGTATTGAGGGATGGTTGGATGCTCGGGCCTTCGGCCCGAGCGTAGCTTCGGGCCTTCGGCCCTCGCCTTCGAAAATCCATTGCCCTGCCTTGAGAGATGGATGAATGCTCGGGCCTTCGGCCCTCGCCTCCAAAATCCTCGGCCTTCGGCCTCGGAATCTCGCACTTTCGGAGTTTCGGGACTTCGGCCCTCAAGATTCCTCAACCTTGCCTTAAGGGATGATGGATGCTCGGGCCTTCGGCCCGAGCGTTGCTTCGGGCCTTCGGCCCTCGCCGCCAAAATCCTCGGCCTTCGGCCTCGGAGTTGGGGGCCTTCGGCCCTCAAAACCCCCAATCCCGAAAACTCTGACACCCATAACTTGGTCAGACTCAAATGACCCCCCAAACATATTACATATTTTTCGATGGATTTGAGGCTGCTCTACAATATAACGTAAGTCTTTTTAATTAATTCCAACTCATTTGGTACCCCATTGACTATGGTACCACCCACCCCAAAATTTTGACCATTTATAACTTTTGCCAAAATGGTCAGAAATTTTTCAAAAAAATATTTTTAGACTTCTCTCAGTAAGGGCTTTCGAATGATATAACATTTGGGCCATTTATTTTCATTTTGGAAAAAATATTTTTTTGGCCGAAAATTTCGACCTAAAATTTCACCCAAATTTTCAAAAATTCATAACATTCCCAAAGTAGACCTTTTTGAAAAATTTTAAAAGCCTATTCTATGCAGAAAATTCTGCTTTATCCACTAAAAATACTTTCGGCGCGAACCGCCGGCAAAAATCCCGAAAAAATTTCGAAAAACCGAAAAATTTTCGGATTTTCGAAATTCGACCCCCTCGGGCCCAATTTCGACTTTTTTCGAAATTTTCTTCGGTGAAAAAATACCTAATTTTTAGAAGTATTTTTAGAAAGAAACCCCATCCGAATCCGAGAATCCCAAAAAAAGTTAAGGTCCCCCAAAAAATCCAGAATTTTCCCCAAAAGGGGAACCCCTTTGAAATTAGGGTGGGGGACAAAATTTTTTATATCCGACCCAAAAAACATCCTATATGGTGCTTTGACACCCGTAGAATCCATTTCCGGCGTCAGAAAAATTTAAAAAAAATTCCTCGGGACGTTAGAGTCTCAAAAAGATTTACGACATTTGGCCACAATGGCTATAACTTTTTGAGACTCAAGTGGACCCCCAACATATTATACCTTTTTCGGAGCCCCAGGGGACGCTCTTTGACCTGGCTATCGAAAACGTATTTCAATTCACGTTACAAAAAGTCGACTTTTCGACCCTGACACTTTGACCCAAAACACCCCCAAAACTTCATCTGAGACTCAAGTGGTCAACACCCGATAACTTCCCCACACTCTACCCTCCAACATTGCTCCCAAGCCCCAAGACCCCACACTTCTCAAAAACCCGCTATAACACTTTGAATTTTTCGTCCGGCCATTTCGGTGCCACACTCAAGTGCGGCACCAAAACGACCCACCCCAAAAAATTCCCCGTAGCCACTTACCTATTATCACCCAGGCCAGATCCGAATCGGATAAGTCATTCCCGAGATCTCGCACCTCCACATTTCACCAACACCCAGTAAAATCCCGTTTTGCCAAAACCCGTTTGGTCCCAAAAATTTTTGCCAACCAATAACTACCCTCAAAGTTCGGATTTCGGGTTCGGGTTTTTTCCTACATATATCTATATGTTCTAACTTAATTTCCTACCAGCAGAAGTTTTTTGCTCCAGGTTCTAGTTCACGAGATATCAAAACTCATGGGGTCGTTTCGGCGCAAAGGAGAGGCCGTGGCGCCGAGGTCCGATTTTTCCTGAATAGCCCATCAAAAGTTGTAGGACCCTTCCACAACTTTCAAAGGGCTCCCGGCCTTCGGCCGGGAGCCTGATTTTTTTTTAGTTGAGATGCAAGATTTTTATAATATAATATACTAGATGTGTACGTATGCGATGGCAGTAACTTACGTATGCAATAGGTTTTGTTACAATACTTTTGGATTTTTTATGCTCTGCCCGTTGGAAAGCCTAACGGCTTTGGGGCGCGCTTCGCGCGCCGCTAGAAGGCTTTTTTTCTTCATAAAATTTATAAATCCCGTTTTTAACCGTGCTTAGCCATTGTTGTATAATAGTTAAATATTATACAACAATGCCCAGGGTACACCACGTGGAGGTGCACGGAGGAAAACGGTCAAACCCTGTACCCCGACCCGGTGCAACCGTAGGCCCCGTGCCCGGTTAGAACCGCTGGCACAGAAAAGTTTTGAAAAAAAGATAAAAATTTTAATTTAAAAATTTTAAAAATTAAAAATGTGATAAATATTTTTAATAGGGTATTTTTAAATAAGATCGATTTTAAAAAAATTTTAGATTTTTATATTTTATATATTTTTAATAAAGTTTCGGGATTCCGTACAACGCATATAGGAAAGTATATAAAGGTGGATACGTCTCGGCATTCCGTACAACGCATATAGGACAATTTAATAAAGGTGGATACGTGTCGGCATTCCGCTCACGCATATAGGACAATTTAATAAAGGTGGATACGTCTCGGCATTCCGTACAACGCATGTAGGACAATTTAATAAAGGTGGATACGTCTCGGCATTCCGTACAACGCATGTAGGACAATTTAATAAAGGTGGATACGTCTCGGCATTCCGTACAACGCATATAGGACAATTTAATAAAGATGGATACGTTTCGGCAGCATATAGGACAATTAAACAAAGGTGGATACGTCTCGGCATTCCGTACAACGCATATAGGACAATTTAATAAAGGTGGATACGTCTCGGCATTCCGTACAACGTATATAGGTCAATTTAATAAAGGTGGATACGTCTCGGCATTCCGTACAACGCATATAGGACAATTTAATAAAGGTGGATACGTTTCGGCAGCATATAGGACAATTAAACAAAGGTGGATACGTCTCGGCATTCCGTACAACGCATATAGAAAAGGATATAAAGGTGGATACGTCTCGGCATTCCGTACAACGCATATAGGACAATTTAATAAAGGTGGATACGTGTCGGCATTCCGCTCACGCATATAGGACAATGTAATAAAGGTGGATAATAACAATAGTATTGTTTATAAAGAATTTAAATTTTTATATTTTTTAATTTATTTTTTAAAAACATCTTTAAGTATAATTTTTAATTTTCACTAAAAATCGTTGCATGTCGGTATTCTGCTTATGTTTGGGATGAAAAGTAAATATCGGAAACTCATAATTGTTCCATATTGAGAAATAACAACCTTGTATTATTTCAGAATATAAAACAGTTATGATACAGCATACCAGTTAATTGTTGAAATCTTAAAATTCAAAATGAAAACTTAATAAACGAAAAATAAAAATATACTATAACGAAAAAAGTAAAACTTATTTTTAAATCATTAACTAAATTATTTAACTAAACAAAAAGAACAATTAACTGGTATGCCCCCTGTCCTAAAATCCAGTCAACCATTGTGCAGTCAAACCCAAAACCCAGATCGATTGGTGCGAATACACCAACGGATCCGGTACTTCTCAATTTATTTAAACGTATAGACAAATAATTAAAAAAGAATTACATTATAACACTTGCTAAAATATTTTTAAATATTTCGTAAATTTCAATCAATGTTACCTAAATAAATTGAGAAGTAAATCAATTGGGGTCGACCGCGGACAGGGTTAATTGATGACTGAATGGAATTTTGATGGAATATTAGAAAGAAGTTGATTGAAAAAATTAATGTAAATAAAATGTGTCGGCTAATTTAATCAAATGAAATTCCGTTTGCAACCACATTTCTTATAGGAATACTTCTATCATTATTTGGTTTTTTACCAGGAGCAAATACACGAATAAATTCACTACTACGAGCACGCGATAAGGCTGTATATAACTGCCCGTGGGCAAAGGGCTCGTCACAAAAATCAATACCAAGACGCTCACAAGTTTGACCTTGAGCTTTAGTAATTGTCATACAAAAAGCAACTCGAACAGGGAACTGAAAACGTTCAAAGCTTACGCCGTCTGGATGAGTATCAACGTACGAATTTCTGGTACGACAAATTCCGACCCTAATACCATGATCAGATCCAATATTAATTGTCTCTGCCTCAATAAGATTGGATTGTAAACTTGTGACAATTAATCTTGTTCCATTGCACAAAGATTTTTGTGTGTTTAGGTTCTGAAGTAATACTATAATGGAGCCGACTTTAAGTTTAATACAGTGTGCTGGCATTCCATTAGGAGTGAGACGATTCAATTGTGCAACATCATAATCAGCTGCATAACATGCTAAGGGATTTTCAATTGTAGGATTATCAATAGACAAATATTCATGGAAGGGTGAATCAATCATATCAATCAGTTCAGAATTAATAGAATCTACTACCCTATTTGTTGGTGCTAAAATTAATCTTTTCAGCAATTCATTGCTTGACAATGTAAAACCTTGATCGAAAACAAATTCATACAATTCTTGGCGTGAATTAACTATCATATTGGGAGGAATATTAACAACATCACCGATCGTTCCGGTACCAATAGTATAAAGCCAATCTTTAAATTGTATTTCGGATGGAATAACTCTCATATTTTGTACAAGTCTAAATTTGTGGAAAAGCGGATACAAATGTGAGGATAGGATTGAGGCAGCAACAGAAGCACCAGGGGAAGAAGAATCTCGAACAACAGGTAAAGATTGCTTCCAATCTCCTGAAAGTATTACAACTTTTCCACCAAAAGGATGATTTTTATTTTGAGGAACCAATTTCCGACACAAAAGGTCTACATTTTCAAACACAATCTTATTTAGCATGGTAATCTCATCAATAATAATTACATCGCATTCAATAATTCTTCTACCAAAAAAGCTGTCAAACTTAACTAAAGGAAGTTTGCCTGGTTCAACATCTTTCGCAAAACGAAAAGCAGAGTGAAAAGTCATACCCCCTGCATAAAACTTTGTGGAAGCAATACCAGTTGAGGCGGTTGGCAAAACTTTTAAATTTAACTGCCTAAGTTGGTAAAGAACATAATTTAACAAAAAAGTTTTGCCTGTGCCACCGTCTCCTGACAAATAAAAATATTTATTAACACAAGTTGGGTCAAAAACAGCATCACGAATCATATTAAAGAAATTATTTTGTTCTGTGTTTAAGTTTGCCCTTTCTAAAGCAGAGGTATCTACAGTCTCATCAAGCTCATCACTATTAATATTATTCGGAAAGAAAAAAACATCTAAAGCCCTATCTGGGTCATTTATTAGTGGATTATTTGGTAAAGGAAGCTCAAACTCATCCATAGTGCGACCATTACTTAACAAATATCGTTCGATGATAGCTAAAGCTCTATCAATACGTAAAAGCTTTTCAGCGTCAGTACAACGTCTTCTATCATACATTTGGTCCTTAAACATTTCCCATAAAAATAAACCATCAATAACACACCTTTCTGTCCCCCCAAATACAAGAATATTTGCAAACAATTGCCTCATTTGTGAGGGGTTTAATGAAAAAGACGCCTCTCTTAATGTACGCTCCCAAACCCCATTATCTTCAAAAAGACCCCTTAATCGGGCAGCATCCGCAAAAGAGGAACAAACATGCCCGTTAACATTTTTTAACTCAGCAGGATCTCCCGGAAAATGTTTAGTTAAGACATACAATGCAAATCTTTCCGGTTCACGTGGGGAAACAGACAGAATTCTTCCTATAATAGGCTTAGTAATTTTTCTAATTTGCGCCATTCTTCTCTTACGCCATACTTTCTCCTTACTATCAAATGCATAAGTTTCTGGTAACTCCTCAAAAAGAATATTCCTAATAACGGGATCATTAATATTTTTTCTCCATAAAATCCAATAGGCAGTAAGATGTGTATCCGGCAGTATGCCTTTTTCAACATTAGCAAGAATGGTAGGAGCAGTTTTTCTACTAAATACTAATTTTTGTTTATCAGGCAAATGTATTTGTAATACAATGACTGTATGAGAAAGAAAAGCGTATTTATATCCCATTAATCGTGAAAAAGCCTCGGTAGGACTTCGATAAATCATCTTAGCATACTGTGCGGGCTCATCGACATTTATACGGCCGTCCACAGAACTTCTGACATACGAAAAACTTGTCCCTTTAAATGGATATTTTAAGGCATACTTTAAATTATCAGATTGCCCGTAGGCATATTCAAGATTGTGGTGACACTCAAACATTACAAGAATAAATGGGTTATATGCAACAACTCGTGAGTTATCATATGTAATTGTATTTTTACCCCGTGGAATTTTTAAGGTTTCACCACCATCATCAGGACTGGGACGCCTATATTCAGCTGGTTTGTTTTCGTGCAAAATAGTAAACTTGCTAAAAGGCTTAGGAAACCCTTTTTTACACTTACCCCTATTATCTTTACAATGAGCACCACAGTCATGAAATTGAGACAAAGGCAAGAGTTCACGAACTTTACGTAAAAAATGTGCCCATACAGAGTTATCATTTGCAGGTGGTTCTGGAGGAATATGAGCCCAAATTAAATTTTCTACATTTTCTGGGGTAGCAGGAATGTCTGTACAATATACTCTATGTAAATGAGGACCACCAATTCTTTTTTGAAACTCCCGACTTTCACCAAACCCTAAAATATTACCAAATATATGCTTCTTTTCTAATAGATTATGGAGTTTTCTTAGCTTATCCTCATAAATACGGCAAATAATATCGAACCTATCAACAATTTTCTGATTATCACGTAATAAGTTTCTTTTTATTTCAGGCCATCTGGGATTGCAAGTAAACATAAACATAAAGGAACAAAACCCAGGTTTACGAGTTCGGGCCATTATCGTAGTTGCATTATAAAACATGTTTTGAAAATAGGGACGTGTCCCTGGGTGATATTTCCTAAAGGCAACAATATGACCAAGATCATCTACAGATTTAGCACCACTATCTCTTTGCAACCACCTAAGGGCATCTGGCGGATATGTACCACGTAAATCCATATCATCTCTTCTTAAATAATTAGCTACATCAGAATCCACTCTAGCATTGTAGTCTAATGCATATTTCTGACTTAATCCACCACCCGAACTCCAAATATTATGATAACTTTCATTTTTACGAACTGCAAGACGATATTTAACATAATCTCGAACAGAAATATACTTTTTATTACACTCCTCTTCAATTTCACTATCAGACGACGTTTCAATTATATTAGTTAAATTATTTTTATTCACAGGTATTTTTTTATGATACCCATCATCCCCACAAGGAAAAAGTATTGGATAACATAATGTATCTGTTAAAGGATGATTCGGTCCAAAAGTAAATAAGTGTCCTTCTAGATCAGTTATATAAATACCCTTAACCTCTGGCAATTCGTCAGCTTCAGTACAAACAGAAAATAATGTCTCTTCAGTGGGGAGATTAACTTGTCTAGGATGGTCAGAAGGATCACGAACAATAACAGGAGCATCTCTAGCTTCTAATAATACAAGTCGATAATTTTTAACAGAATCTGGACCGTCAGTTTGTAATTTTTCCAAATATTGGGTATGGAAATTTTTATAAGCAGTCGCTAAAGGATGGCTTTCTCGCAAAAGATTATCTAAATTTTTAAGAGTTTCTGGGTCAACTCTATCACCTCCATAAGAAACGTTATTGATTCTACGTTCAAAAGCTGTATTGGCATCTAAAATATACAGCTGTGAAAAAGACGGCCCATCATTCCCAGGTGAAATTGAACTAAGTTTGCGAACAAACTCTCCGTTAAGCAAATAGCAAATTCCCCCCTCAAGATTTGACTCTCTATGGCCGACATAAACTGATGCGAAAGCTAACAATGTGTTATAGATATTTTGGTGTTGCAAAAATTCTAAAGATTCTTGAGAATCACCTTCGGACAAATCTTTCAACAATTGCGGATGGGGACTAAAAGGAGGAAGCTGAACAACACCACATCTACAACAATATGAAAAAGTAATTCTTTTATATTTCTGCTTATAAGTCTCATTAACCTCCGACTTTAATAATAAAGCATTACAAAAAGAACAAACTTCGTCACCAAAATTACCAGAATCGTAATAAGGCTCAAAATGCATAGATCTAACATCTGCGCAAGGCCATAGTTTATGTTTTCTACGGCAAGTGGATGAAATTTTATAAAAAATATTTCCATTATTCACAATTTCAGGTATTTTAAAAACAGAAGTATCATTTTTAGCTGCAATTCTTGAAGACCTCCTTAATGGGGGGTCTGGCTCTAAATTCAATACAGGACAATCATTAACAACGCAATTATCTAGAATATTATCACCAAAATCGAGATTAAAATTAAAAACATTATCATTCACTGGTGCATTTCTAGGATTATAATCAAAAATCCCAACATAATCAATATCATTCGAAAGGATCAATTGCGAAAGATGCCACAAAATACGCTTCCTCTCATGTTGAATATTTAAATTAGGAATCATTAAAGATTTATTATTAAACAAAAACAATTCAGAATAAAGGCAAACAAAAAACCCACAACTAATCCCATCTCTTTGTTCAGTAAATTGGGAACGGGACAAAACTTGAATATTTATATTCTCAGCAAAAAGACCAGGTGTCAAATCACAAATACAACTTTTAATTAAATCTACACGTCTTTGATCAAAAACACCACAAGTGACATCAGTTAAACGATTAACAGAAGGCAAAGAATCAACAAAAATACAAGAAAAATTATTACGATCAGAACGATCAAAAATTACCAACCCAAAATGACCAGGAAAAATAATTGGAATTAATAAAATATCATAATCCTGGTTATAATTATAACAATACTCAAAAATATTAAGAGGCTCAACACCCTGACCAAAATGGTGTTCAACAACAATAAAGTGGGGCGAAACAACAACAACATTTAAATGGGAACGATACGACAAAAATTTTAAATAAATAAAAACGAAACTGTCCTGTAACCACACAGTAGGATCTGACCACAAACTAATAATTTCGGGCCTTGAAAAAACAATATCGTCGGTAAAAATTCTATTTTCAATATCAGGCATTGGACCAAAAGGTATATCTAACAAATCAATAGACAAAAATACAGGAGCATGGACTATGTTGCTAGTTGTATTATTATCTGGATGCAATACAGGACCTGCTAAATGCGATACAGGACCCATAGGAATATCTGTAGCCTGAACTGGCATAAAATTTTGAACATTATTACTTACTTCCATAACACAACTATTTTCAATTACATTGGATTTCTTTGGTCGGCCTGTACTACGCTTTAACTTTTTAGGTCGTCCCCTTTTAGTTCTTTCATAAGAAACTTCACTACTTAGCGAAACATTGTCAAAATCTCCTGTTAAATTTAAATCATTCAAGTTTAACGAACTATTATCCAAAGAACAATCAACTAAAGAACTTTCACCCACAAAATTTTCTCCAAAAGAACTCCCAACTAACGAACCATCAACCAAAGAACCCCTATCAAAAACACCATCAACCGACTTTCTCTCATTACTTTCACTCTCAACCAAAACATTCTTTGAATGTAATTCAGCACCATCAACCATTGATACACTTTCTAAAATACCATCACCTAAACTAACCCCGGGTGAATTAACATTCAAAACATTACCATCATCGGAAACACCATCAACCTTGCAACTTTTGGTTGCAACACTACCTAACTTACCACCATCCAAACGCCGCTTTTGTCGTTTCCTCCGGTTCATAAAATCTTTTGAAGGCATTTTTAAATAAAATAAATAATAAATTATCTAAAATATCTGAAAAAGAAAACATTAATAAGGCTTAAACGGTAACAAAAGCAAAATTAAGTGAAAACGTCAAAAACGCGAAAATATATCATAAATTACAACAAAGCGAATAAAATTAAAAAGCAATAACTTAAACGCGAAACAAACTAAAAAAAAAGGAAAGTGGGAGAAAAACTACAGCAATCAAAACAAAGTGATACTTTAAAAAATAAATTTAAAAAAAATTTATACACGTAACAAAAAAGTAGAGTTGCCCACCATGTTGAACATGGCTTTCACTCTACGATAACCCCCCCCCCCTCCATTACAGAGGAAACACCCCCCCCATGTAAGAGAAAAACCGGCATGACCCGTCTATCCTGCCGTAAACATAAAATTATTTCATTGAAAAGCTCTTCGTCTAGAAAATTTAATAACTGAAATAAGAATTGAAATACTTATATGTCCGGTTTAACCGTAGGCAGCTGCCCAGCTTGAACCGTTGGCAGGTATGTATTTTAAAAGTTACATTTTATTAATTGTATCTAAAATTATTATGGACACGAGTTGGAACATCCTTCATAAAATTATTTGATTGAAAAGCTCTTCGTCTAACTTTTCGTCTAAAAAATTTAATAAATGAAATAAGAATTGAAATACTTATACGTCCGGTTTAACCGTAGGCATCTGCCCAGTTTGAACCGTTGGCAGGTATGTATTTTAAAAGTTAAATTTTAGTAATTGTATCTAAAATTATTATGGGCACGAGTTGGAACATCCTTCATAAAATTATTTGATTGAAAAGCTCTTCGTCTAGAAAATCTAATAAATGAAATAAGAATTGAAATACTTATACGTCCGGTTTAACCGTAGGCATCTGCCCAGTTTGAACCGTTGGCAGGTATGTATTTTAAAAGGTAAATTTTATTAATTGTATCTAAAATTATTATGGACACGAGAACTTGAAAAAAAAAATCAAAAAATTTCGCCCTCGGCGCAAAAATCTACGGAATGGACAGAAACTTTAGGCGCACACCCTATGTTGCTCCCCCCAACCCGGAAATCGACCCCTTGGCTCGCAAATATTCCCGCCAAAAAAATG
This sequence comes from Meloidogyne enterolobii, assembly GCA_963681835.1. Lineage (NCBI taxonomy): Eukaryota > Metazoa > Nematoda > Chromadorea > Rhabditida > Meloidogynidae > Meloidogyne > Meloidogyne enterolobii. The sequence goes on from CAVMJV010000129.1 coordinate 336,331, forward strand.
TTTGGCCCGAACAGACAATACTCGGACGGACCCAGACAGGCAAAACTCGGACGGACCCGGACAGGCAAAACGCTCATTAAATTTTTCCCTCATTCTCCACTCATTAAATTTTTTCCTTCCACCATTTCGGTAGGCCATTGTTTAATACTTTAATACGATTTTTTATACTTGTAGAAGAGAAAAAAGATGGGGTACGAACGGAACTATTACCCCGAATTTAAAAAAATTGGGTATGACCCTTCCGCACAGGCAATATTCTCAAAAGCAAACCTACATCCGTAGGTAAAGAAATTAAAAATTAAATTAAAAAAGATTTCCGAACCTCTGACTTTCGATCCTGATTAATGAAGACATTCTTGGCAATTGTTTTTTGTTGAAGTTTGTCTAGCCATGGTCCAACAACTTGCTAAATTTAAAAAATTAAATTTGAAAAAATTCTACAAATTTTTTTACGACTTGGGGGGGGGGGGGGCCGTTTGTTCGAATTTTTCACCCCAAAAATCACCCATAAATATCGCCAGTTAAGGAAAAATTTGAATATAGAGAATTTTGGAAGGCCAGGAAGCTTAAAAGGTAAGAGTCGACCGAATTTTAAAAAAATTGGGCACGACTCGTTAAAAACAAAATCTTTAAAAAATGGGCATGACCACACTGCACAAACAGGTTAAATAAAATAAAAATTTAAATTTAAAAAATTCGCGAACCTCTTTCTGTAGTTTGTCTGGCCACGCTTTCACTGTAGTTTGTCCCACGGGCGATGACTTCTTAAAGTAAAAAAGTGAAAATTTAGATTCAGTGTGAAGAAAAAGCACTGAAAAAGAAAGGGCACTGAAAAAGGAAGAAATCTGGCTCCTTGGCTTACCAAAATTCTCATAAACATACCCCTGTAATGTCAATGTCCATCGGATACTTCAAAACTAAAAACTTCAGACTAACTTGAAAAAGGAAGAAATCTGACTTTTGACCTCCAACAAATACAAAATTTAATTGGGGAATGAAAAGTTAGGAGAATTTTGGAAAGCCAGGAAGCTCGGACCTAAACCCAGAACGGACTTCTAAAAAATCAGGCATAACCCTTCTGCACAGATGGGATCCAAAAAAGTCAACCTACATCCGTAGATTAACTAAATAAAAAAATTACCCACTCCCGTCGTACTTAAAAAGTGAAAAATAAAAACCTGGTTTCACATCCTCTTTAACTCTCTCTTCGAAGTGCTTTGCAACTTTCCATCACAATACTTATTTGCTTACGGTCCGGTAGCACTACCATAAAAAGAAAAGAATGAATAAAAATAATTAAAAAAATTTCAATCATCTATAGGGAAATCTTCGGATATCCTACCGAAAAATGCAAATATGCGAAAATGCAAAAAAATATTTTCAAGTCCGACTTTCGAAAATTCCGCGGGTAGAGTTTCGGGTCGAAAAGCGGGATTTGAGGTAACCCAAAACATTCGCGGTTCTGGACCTGACAATTTTATTTGGAACACCAAAATTCAAAGATAAACCCAACTTAAAAAATTAAAGAAAAACCTCTCCTGCTGAATACTTGAAAGATACGCCGACTCTATCCATTTCCATTTCATCTGTTTCGCGTCCTCTTTAACTCTCCCTTCAAATGCTTTGCAACTTTAATCACAGTACTTGTTTGATATCGGTCTTGTAGCAAAATCATCCTAGAAAACGAAAAAATTAATAAAAACATATTTTTTAGCAAAGGCGAAAATTGTAAGAATTTGGAAAAATTTTAAGAATCAGGCAGATCAGAAAACAGATTTCTTCCTTTTTCAGCGCCGCTAGCGAAAATTTTACCTAAAAGTAATTTTTTCAAAAGTATTCAGAAAATTCATAAAAAGCTATTTCAGTGTAACTAACCTTCCCGGGGTTTTTTTCTAGGCCTGAGTTTTTCATGGACCAAGACCCTGGATCCGGTCCAGAGGAATAAATCAAACACAGGAACAGGTCCAGGGTTTTCAAAAATCTCAATCACTAAAACCTATTAAAACCCTCACCTATTAAACCCCCGCCCCCCAATCTCGTTAGCTCGATGAGAGGAATCGTTAGATACCAAATTTTGTAGATTCGGAAATTTTGAAGCAAGTTATGGCTGCGCGCCTATTTATACCATCCTCCTTTCCCTTTCAATTTTTTGTAAACAAACACACGGGGAGAGGAGACCCAGAACACTTTGAAGATTGTTAAAGAGGACATGAAACCGGTGCCCCCCCCCCCAAAAGCCTGATTCTTAAAAACGTACCAAAATTATAAAAAAAGGAAGAATTTGGTATATTTCTTCTAAACAGACGGCAGATGAAAAATCAAAACCCACCTCCGTGGGATTCGCATGGAAAATTTATTAAATTTAGACTTTAAAACAAACCTGTCCAAATACTTGAAAGGTACGCCGACTCTATCCATTTCCACCTCACCGGTTTCACGTCCTCTTTAATTCATTCTTCAAAGTGCTTTGCAACTTCAGTTCACAGTACTTGTTTTCTATCGGTCTCGTGGCAATATTGATTCCCCTAAATTTAAAGAAAATCAAAAAAAATGAAAAACTGAAAAAAACCTCTTCGTTTGTCTCAGTTAACCATTATCTCAGTCCGTAAAACCAATAAATTGGAACCGAAATAGTTTTCTATTATTCCATGCTCTGATCTAAAATAGCCTGAATTAAAAAACTTTTATTTAAAAAAATAAAATTTTCTAATCCTGGAAGACTAACTGTAACAACTAAAAAACTAACGGAAAAAAATTTGGCGGGAAATATTTTGAGGGAATAATATATAACCACAATGCCAAAAAATGACAAATTGTAATTTTAGGCGGGCAATTTTGAATCAAAAATTCAAAAACAAAACTCTGTTGTCTGTTTTGACGTGGAAATAAAACAGGAAGATTCAAAAATATTGGGGGAAAGACGGGGGCCCAGGTCAATCAAATAAACCCCATGAACAGGCCAGGCTTTTCAAAAATCTCGAATCTTAGGCAGCTGAAAGGGAAAAAGTTCTGGTGCTTCTTGAGCACCAGAATTAAAAAATTTTCACCTGTGGCGCTGAAAAAATAAAAAAATATTACAAAAAAATTTCGTTAGGAACGCCAAAAATTTAATTAAAAAATAAATTCGAACTTCTGACTTTCGTTCCGATTAATGAAGACATTCTCGGCAATTGATTTGGCTGTAGTTTGTCTGGACATGGTCCAACAACTTAATAAATTTCCAAACTGAAATTTGAAAAATTTTAACAAAATTTTTTACGAGACGGAGGGGCCGAATATTCGAATTTTTCACCCCAAAAATCAGCAAAAAGTAAGGAAAAATTAGAATTAAGAGAATTTGGGAAGGCTAGGAAGCTTCAACCGTAAAAGTGGATCAAATTTTAACGAAATTGGGCACGACCCGTTAAAAACCCGTTAGAAACGTTAAAAACAAAGACGTTTTAAAAAAATCGTGCATGACCCCTCCGCACAAACACGATTCGAAAAAAGCAAACCTACATCCGTAGGTTTAAAAAAATCTAAATATAATAAAAAAAAACATTTTTTAACCTCTGATTTTCGTTCTTGATTAATGAAGACGTTCTTGGCAAATGCTTTTGCTGTGGTTTGTCAGGCAATGTCCAAGGATTTGCTAAACGAAAAAATAAGATTGAAAAATGTTAACAAATTAATATGGAGGCTGTAAGGTACCGTTAGGGGCCGCAGTAGAAACTTTTCGGAAAAAACTAAATAAAAATTACCGAAAAATTTGTAATTCCGAAACGATTGGCATGCGTTTTCAGCGAAGCAGGCAAAAATATAGAGAATTTTGGGAAAATGAAAAAGGAAGAAATCTGGCTTCTGGGCCTTTCAAAATTGCAATTTTGTCAGAAATAAGGGAAAACTTTACAAAAGAAGGGAAAACTGTGAGCCTAAAGTAAAAGGGAAAAAAAGCTTTCAAAAATGAAGAAAGCAAAAAAATAAAGAAAAACCTTCCCGACGAATGCTTGAAAAATACGCCGACTTTATCCGTTTCCACCACAGTTTCACATCCTCTTTAACTCGCTCTTCAAAAGTGCTTTGCAACTTCATTTACAGTACTTGTTTGCTATCGGTCTCGTGGCAATATTAAGTCCTGCAACTATTAGGTCAAGAAAAAAATTTAAATTAAAAAAAACCTGTCCCTCTTTTGTCTCGAGGCATTATCTCAGTCCGTAAAACCAATAAAACTGAGCCGAATCATTTTCTATTATTCCATGCACGATTATTCAAGCGAAAACGCCTTAAAAAATAAATATACATTTTTAGAATAAAGTGTTTCGGTGGGGAATTTTGGAAGGTCAAGAAGCAAATTAGAAAAATACGCGAGCGAATATGAGCGCCGAAAATGTAGAATCTTGGATGTCCTCAAGACAAATTTCGTCGGAGGCAAAAACCCATTAATCCATTTACATAAGACTTCTTCGTTTTTCAGTGCCGGGGGCTAAAATGTTGAACTTTCTTGGAGAACTGAAGCTTAGACCCACCCTCACCCAAATCCACAGGGAAAAAATGAAAAAAAATAATTGTAACAAACCTGACCCAATAAGTGATGCTTGAAAGATACGCCAACTCTATCCGTTTCCATCTCATCGGTTTCACGTTTCTCTTTAAAAAAAATTTGATTTAAAAAATTAAATTTGAAAAACCGCCTAAAAATATGGTCACCAATTGAGAAAATAATTGCAATTTCCGATCCAAATCACAGCAAATTTTCAAAATAAACCCTCATAGCGGGTTAAATCTAAACAAATACACTAAAAACAAACAAAGAATAATAAAAATATTTAAATAATGAAAATTAAACAACAATAAAAGAAAAATTTGAAAAAATAAAACCGAAGAAAAAGAAAAATTTTGAAAAAATAATAAAACGCCAAAAAAATGAAATTTTTAAAATTATAAAGCCAATTCATCAAATATGGCCTATTCGATGCGGCTGGCTTAGCGCTTTAAAAAAATATAAAACTTACAAGAAAAAATTCGAAAATTAGCAAAAATTTTCAAAAAAACTGTTTTAGGCCAAAATCTGGCGGAAATAGTGACCGAAAACAAAAATTAGCAATTTTGACGTACAATAAAGCCTATATGGTACAATAAGAGCCGCTGAGTCCGAATCCGGTCTCAGAAAAATTTTTAAAAATTTCCCCGGGACGTTAGAGTCTCAAAAAGTTTTCGGACATTTGCGAACTTGGCCATAACTTTTTGAGACTCAAGTGTACCCCCCAAAAGTTTATATTTTTCGGAGCCCCAGAGGATGCTCTACAACATCACCGGATCACATTCGATTAATTGCCCCTCCTTTGGTACCCCACCCGCAAAAGTAGGCCCCCCAAACTCAAACATTTGACCGACCATAACTTTGACCAAAATGGTCAGAAAATTTTACAAAAATTATTTTTAGAATCACCTCGATACGGGCTCTCGATTGATATATGAATTCCCTCATTTATATCCATTTTGAAAAAAAATTTTTTTTGGCAGAAAATTTCGGCCGGAAAAATCCCCGAATTTTTAAAAAATTCATAACTTTTTCAAAGTTAACATTTTTGAATATTTTAAAGGGTTATTCTATGCAGAATAATCTGCTCTATCCAGGAAAAATACTTGCGGCGCGAACCGTCGGCAAAATCCCGAAAAATTTTCGAAAAACCGAAAAATTTTCGGGTTTTCGAAATTCGAGCCCTACACCCCAAATTTCGACTTTTTTCGAAATTTTTTCGGCTTAAAAAATTTCTAATTTTTTATACTATTTTATGAACGAAACCCCACCTCAATCCGAAAATCCGAAAAAAAGTTATGGCCACCCGAAAAATCTCGAAAATCCCCCAAAAGGGGTACCCCTTTTGGAATGGGGTCGGGAAAAAAATTTTTTATTCCCGACTCAAAAAACATCCTATATGGTGCTTTAGCAACCGCTGAGTCCATATCCGGTCTCAGAAAAATTTTAAAAAATTTCCCCGGGACATTAGAGTCTCAAAAAGATTTACGACATTTGGCCACAATGGCTATAACTTTTTGAGACTCAAGTGGACCCCCAACATATTATACCTTTTTCGGAGCCCCAGGGGACGCTCTTTCGACCTGGCTATCGAAAACGTATTTCAATTCACGTTACAAAAAGTCGACTTTTCGACCCTGACACTTTGACCCAAAACACCCCCAAAACTTCATCTGAGACTCAAGTGGTCAACACCCGATAACTTCCCCACACTCTACCCTCCAACATTGCTCCCAAGCCCCAAGACCCCACACTTCTCAAAAACCCGCTATAACACTTTGAATTTTTCGTCCGGCCATTTCGGTGCCACACTCAAGTGCGGCACCAAAACGACCCACCCCAAAAAATTCCCCGTAGCCACTTACCTATTATACCCCAGGCCCCATCCGAATCGGATAAGCCATTCCCGAGATCTCGCACCTCCACATTTCACCAACACCCAATAAAATCCCGTTTTGCCAAAACCCGTTTGGTCCCAAAAATTTTTGCCAACCAATAACTACCCTCAAAGTTCGGATTTCGGGTCCGGGTTTTTTCCTGCATATATCTACCTACTCTAACTTAATTTCCTACCAGCAGAAGTTTTTTGCTCCAGGTTCTAGTTCACGAGATAGCAAAAGTCATGGGGTCGTTTCGGCGCAAAGGGAAAGTCGTGGCGCCGAGATCCGATTTTTCCTGAATAGCCCATCAAAAGTTGTAGGACCCTTCCACAACTTTCAAAGGGCTCCCGGCCTTCGGCCGGGAGCCTGATTTTTTTTTAGTTGAGATGCAAGATTATTATAATATAATATAATAGCTGTGGGTTACGTATGCGATGGCGCGAATAGCATACTCTGGCGGTAAAATTTTGGGGTGCCCGTTGGAAAGCCTAACGGCTTTGGGGCGCGCTTCGCGCGCGGCTAGAAATTTTATTGGCTGGGGTGGGAATTTTGGGCAGTCTTAACTTTGTACAAAATGGTCAGAAATTTTTTCTGATTTTATTTTTAGACTCAGCTCACTGAGAGCTTTCATTTGATATATCATTTGCCTACCTTTTAAAATTTTTTGAAATGTTAAAGTTTTGGGCCAAAAATTTTGGTCGATTTTTTCAAAAATTTTTTTGAAAAATCATAACTTTGTTAGTTGTAGGGATTTTGAAATAATTTAAAGTTTAGCATGTGTATAAAATCAGGCTCTATTTATTAAAAATGTAAACACAAACCTCCACTGGTTGTTCCCCTTTAAATTTTGAAAAAACTGAAAATTTTGGATTTTTCAAAAAATCGACCCTAAGACCGGCAAACCTTAAGTTTTTCTCTAATTTTTTAGTATTAAAAAATTTCTAATTTTTGACTCTATTTTTTAATTCAAAGTTTGTTTGAATAGGACAAAAACTCACAGAGTTATGGCCGATCAAAAATTTTTGGAATTATTTCATAAGGGGTACCCCTTTGAAAAATTTTGGGAAAATTTTTTTCGAGAAAATTTTCTAATTTTTGGCCATAATAGGTTTTATTAGGCGGGGATAATGAATCCGTTGTCCGTTTATTTTAAAAAAAATTTTCCTCTAAGTTAAAGGCCAAAATTTCTCAGTCCTCCACAGATTATGTGGAGGAACATAAGATTTTTTCTGTTTTTAACCGTGCTCAGTCGTTTTTTGTTACAAAAACGTCCAGAGTACACCACGTGGAGGTGCACGGTGGTAAACAGAGTACCATATACTCCTCACTGGGCTATAAATGGGGAGGAAGTAATAAGAAAAAGCCAAGCTCAAGGGGATTCTACAATAATAAGAAGGGTTATACAATTTGACTTAGTCAAACTGAATACCACGGGCTACAACATTAGTAATAAGGGTGTTCCCATCGTTATCCTTAGGTTTATTGGGGGCAAAAATTCTTATGAAGTTACTATTGGTACAACGGGAGAGGGCGGTATAAAGCTGTCCGTGGGCAAAGGGTTCATCTGAGAAATCAATGCCCAACCTCTCGCATGTCTGGCCTTGGGCCTTTGTAATAGTCATGCAAAAGGCTGTTCGGACAGGGAATTGGAGGCGCACGAAGCTAACCCCGTCTTGTGGGTCCTGGTGTGTCATTCGGGTGCGGGAGAGCCCAACAGTTACCCCTTGGTTTACGCCGTAAATAGTTTCAGCTTCGATTAAATGATCACGAAGTGCAACTATTTTTAGGCGGGTACCGTTACACAAGCCTTTGCTTGTGTTCAGGTTAATAAGAAGGACAATAATCGAACCTACTTTGAGGTGTAAGTGGTGGGCGGGGAGACCGGAGGGGGTTAAGCTATTAATATAAGAAACATCTTGTTGGGCGGCATAGGGGTCTAACGGGTCATCAGTGAGACATCTGTCTACTGAATAATAGTCTCGGGATTGACTATTGAAGGAGGCAAGGATAAGATCATTATTAAAGTCGACGGATCGGTTAGTAGGAGCGAGCATTAATCTCATAAGAAGTTGACTACTTGAAATATTAAACCCTTGATCAAAGACGAAAGAGATTAGCTCATCACGAGTCTCTACCATCATTGATTTAGGGAGGGCGATTTTTTCCCGGGAGGTATCAGTACCCAAATTATAAAGCCACTGTTTAAATTGGATTTCAGTAGGAAGGAGGCGCATATTTTGGAGTAGACGGGTTTTAAGAAACATTTTATAAAGGTGGGAACTTTGTATACAAACAGGTACTGCCATTTCTGGTACCGAGGCATTTTTAACAACTGGGAGTGACTGTTTCCAATCCCCGGAAAGGATTACCACTTTACCAGCAAAAGGAATATCCCTTTTGGAAGGAACCATGGTCCGGCATAAGAGGTCGACATTTTCTAACATTGTCATCTCCAGCAATGTTATTTCATCAATGATGACAACATCGCTTTCGATTATTCGGCGGCCAAAATAGCTTCCGAATTGGATTTGGGGGATTTGACCTGGACGATGGTTAATTCCAAAACGGAAGGCGGAGTGCAAAGTCATGCCACCGGCATAAAACTTTGTAGCGGCGATCCCAGTCGATGCTGTTGCAAGGACTTTGTGACCTAACCGCCTTAAATGGAAGAGTAAATAGTTTAATAAGAAAGTTTTCCCGGTTCCCCCATCCCCAGATAAGAAATAAAGTTTTGCGGAATTAGGATCTCTTATGGAATTAATAATTAAATCAAAGAAATTAGTTTGTTCGGGGTTAAGGGTGGCACTGACTAATGATGATGTATCGGCAGTTGCGTCGGTATCATCATCATTTATATGTTGGGGGAAGAAAAACTGATCAACAGCTGTATCAGGGTCGTCAGTGAGGGAATTATGTGGAAGTGGGAGACCATAATCAGACATTGACTTGCCATTAGCAAGTAAATATCTTTCAATTATAGCCAGGGCCCGGTCAATACGAATAGGACGTTGATCTTCGGTACAACGTCGGTCAAAGAAGTGGTCAATGAACGTGTTCCACAGATGCAGAGCATCTATGACGCAATCATCTGTGGAACTGAAGACAAGGATATTTACGAAAAGTTGGCGCATTTGGGAAGGAGTTAAGGAATAAGAACCCTCTCTTAAAGTTCGCTCCCATACGGAACTATCTTCAAAGAGGCCGCGTTGTCGGGCTGCTTCGGCAAAAGTGGTGTACTTTATACCGTTCACAGTTAATAATTGGTCGGGGTCCCCAGGGAAATGTTTAGTAAGAATATAAAGGGCGAATTTTTCCGGGTCTTCGCGGGGGGAAACAGTATAAATACGTCCTAAAACAGGCTGACCTTTAACAGTGGACCGTTTACGGGGTTCCCAAGTTTTAGTATCATCATGAAAGGCATAAGTTTCGGGAAGGTTTTCAAATAGAATATTTTTAACATTATCATCATTAGCCCAAAGTTTCCAATAAGCGGTTAATTTGGATTCTGGGTATTTGCCCTGGCCAACATCAGCTATTATTTGATTACGGGAAGCGGGGGTCATGAAAACGGGTTGATGACCAGGTAAATGAATAGACAATGGGATTACTGCATGAGAAAGGTCAGCATATTTATAGGATTGGATACGAGAAAATGCCTCAGCTGGACTACGATAAAGCATCTTGGCATATTGGGCGGGTTCGTCAATGTTAATGGTGCCAGCGGTATTTTTAATATAAGAAAAGCTGGGGCCTTTGAAGGGGTACTTAAGGGCATATTTAAGGTTGTCGGTTTGACCGTATGCAAGTTCTAAATTATGGTGGCATTCGAACATAACCATTATGAAAGGATTATAGGGGACAATACGAGAGTTATCGTATTTGATGATGGCTTGTCCACGTGGGACACTAAGGACTTCACCACCATCTTCGGGACTGGGACGATAGTATTCTGCGGGCCTATTAGCGTGGAGAATGGTCTGCCTGGAGAAGGCTTTTGGGAAATGCTTCATACATCGCCCATCATGCCCTCTGCAGTGAGAACCACAGTCGTGGACTTGGAATTTTGGGATAAGGTCACGAACTTTCCTAAGAAAGTTCGCCCAATCAGAAGTATCTGAATCGGGTGGGTTTGGAGGGATGTGGGCCCAGATTAAATTAGAAATATTTTCGGGGGTTGCTACTATGTCCGTTGTGTAGACTCTATGAAGATGGGGGCCGCCGATTCTTTTTTGAAATTCACGGCTTTGGGCAGACCCAAGTATTCTCCCCAAAATATGTTTATTATTAATAAGGTCGGTTAATTTTCGTTTCTTATCTTCATAGACTCTACACATTACATCAAAACGGTCAACTAATTTTTGGTTTTTATGGAGGAAATTACGTTTTATCTCGGGCCAATTAGGATTGGAGGTGAAGGTCAACATGAATGATGCACAACCCTTACGTCTTGTGCGAGACATAATGGTTGTGGCATCATAGAACATGTCTTGGAAGTAGGGCCGGGTCCCAGCATGATATTTACGAAAGAATACAACACTTGTAATGTCGTCGACTGATTTCAGTCTTCCGTCATTAGCCAAGTGTTTAAGAATAGTTGGGGGAATGGTTTTAAGAAGGTTAAATCGGGGCTGGCGTAAGAAACTTGCTACTTGAGCATCAATTCGTGCCGCGTAGTCAAGAGTGAATTTTTGTGAGAGGCCACCACCTGCACTCCAAATGTTGTGCAGGGGCTCGTCCTTGCGAATAGCAAGACGATAGCGAATATAATCGCGAAAGGAAAGGTGATTTTTGGAAGTGGGGCTTTCTTCAAGCTCATCATCGGATCCAGAATCCTCCGAGTTGTCCTTAACTGATTTGGGAGGAATTTTATTAGTATTAAAGGGGTATTTTTCATAAAAACCATCATCTCCATTGGGAAATAACAGGGGATAAGTAAGAGTGTCGACTATTGGATTATAGGGTTTAATTTCAAATAAAGATCCTTGAAGATCAGTAATATAAACACCTTTTAATAAGGGGGGATCAGTGGACTCTGTCCAGATAGAAAACATCGCCTTCTCGTCAGGTAAATTTACTTGACGAGGATGCGCTGTGCGATCTCTAATAGGGGCAGGGACATTTCGTTCCTCCAAAAGAGTAAACCGAAAGTGTTGCACTGCATCGGGGCCATCCTGTTGCAGGATCCTTTCATACTGAGTATGAAAGTTTATATAATTTCTTGCAAAGGGGTGGGTGGTCCTAAGGAGGGTGTCTAAGTCCTGGAGAGTTTTCTTATTTACTCGGTCTCCCCCATATTGAGTGTTTTGGGTCCGTATATCCAGTGCTTCGTTAGCATCGAGGATATACAGTTGGGAAAAGGAAGGAGTAAGAGGGCCCGGGAACATTGAACTAATACGTCTAGAAAACTCTCCATTTAACATTAAACATACACTACCATGAAGGGAGGAGTCTTGGTGCCCAACGGAAATGGAGGCAAAGGCTAATAAACTATTATAAATATTTTGATTATTAAGAAATTCCTTGGATTCTGGAGTATTCCCTGTTAATAATTTTTTTAATAATGGGGGATGTTCAGTATATGCAGGGAGGGTTACTTTACCACATTTACAACAGAAAGAGGAGGTATCCCTTTTAAATTGTTTCTTATGATCCTTATTAACCTCGGACTTGAATAATAATGCCCAACAATAATAACAAACAGAGTCTCCCAGGTTACCCGAGTCATAATATACCGTAGTATGCTGTGATCGAACATCAGCACAGGGCCATAAGGGGTGATTACCAGTACAACGACTGGTAATCGGGTTGGATGAGGAGGAAGGTGGTGGGGAAGTAAGGGAAGAAGGTGCTGGTGTAGCATCCTTCTTTGACTTAATACGCTCAGAACGGCGCAAATTTTTGGAGGGAGGGTCGGGTTCTAAGAACACGAAGGGATAGTTGGGTACAACCACCCCTTCGTCGGGAATTACATGTTCGATGACATGTTGAGGGGGGGTTACATGTTCGATGACATGTTGAAGGCGAGGGTGGTACTCAAAATTATCCCCATTAAAAAGGTTATTAACGTGCCAAAGTATTCTACGTTTTTCGGTATTAATATTAAGATTATTAAAAATAAGATTACGATTGTTAAAAAGCCATGCTTCGGCATATAAACAGGTAAAGTACCCACAACTGTTCCCATCAGTTTGGCGGGTATATAAATTAGTGGGATAGTCGTTAATATGAATATTATTAATAGGAATATTAGTCATACGATTAATATAAGAATGAATAATAGGAATCCTTTGATCACCATGCAATCGTGATTGAAGGGGGAAAAAGAGGGAATCAATAAAAAATCCTCTATTATCAGAGGCATCCCAAACTACTAAGGTCCAGTGATTTGGGAAGTTAAGGGGGAAAAGGATTATCTCAGGCACTTGGCCTGGGATAAAACCATAGCACCGGTCTACGAAATCTTCCTCTGGAATGTCTTGGACATTCTGATTCATAAGAAGAGGAATAATGACATTTGAGTCAACTACAACGGTGTATCTATGGCAATGTCGGGACAAATAGCAGAGAAATCCATAGATTTCAGAGCCATCGAAAAACTCTGTTAAATTATTCCAGAGTGTTTCTATACGAAGGGGAGCCCTATCATTATCTTCATCACGAAGTTCCATGAAAGCCCTATTACAAATTGCCCCAGGATCATTAGTCTTTTGGGTTACAAAATTAAGTAAAGGTAAATTTTCAAAATTAATACTGGGAACCATTGGGACCTGGGGTTGTTGGGGAATAATTTTAGGTTTTCGGCCTGCATTTTTTCGGGTTTGTTTCTTTGGGCGACCCCGTTTAGTTGTGGAAGTAGAAGGAGAGGAACCCCGTGACGAAAAAATAGAGGCCGAATCAAGCGACAATAAACTTTCAGTGTCAACAGAGGATTCTCTTGTCTTCCTCTGTTTCCTTGGCGCAACGGCCTCGGAAGTAAGGGAGAAGGGGGTAAGTGGAGTAGTTGGGGTTTGAGGAGGACCCGGGTCGTTAGTTACGTCTGAAATATTTACATTATCAAAATTAAAATAGAAAGAATGATGAGGAAGAGAAGAAGGAAGAGAAGAAAGAGAAGAAGAGTCACCACCCTGAGACGGGTTGTCAGAAATATTGCTCTGAAGAGAGCAGTTTGGGGTTCCCAGATCAAGATTCTGATCAGAATGCTCTGGTTGGACATCCTGATCAGTGCTCTGAAGAGAGCAGTTTGGGTTAGGGTCAGCTAAGTGTCTTAGCCGACGATTTTTGCGCTTTTGACGATCTCTTGAAGGCATATTTTTAAAATATATTAAAATTTAATTATTAAACCCAAAATATCTAAAATATAGACCCAAAAACGCAAATGAGATTAGGAGAAGAAAGAGGAGAAGAATAGAAGAGAAAGAAGAAGAAAACGTTATATAAGAGAAATAGAGATAATTAAAGAAAAGATAAATGAATATACTGCCCCAAAAATAAAAATAAATTTACTGCCCCAAAAATAAAAATAAATCTACTTCCCCAAAAATAAAAATATATCTACAGCCCCAAAAATAAAAAAAAATCTACTGCCCCAAAAATAAAAATAAATCTACTGCCCCAAAAATAAAATATATACTACCCCAAAAATAAAATACTGCAAAAAATAAATATAGAAGGAAGGGAAAGTCTCACTACAAAGCTACGCAGGACAAATAAAAAATAGTTTAGAACAAAAGAAAAATAAGTTCTGTAAATTACTCTGCGTAGATTAGGAGCGAAACCGACATAGTATGAAATATAAATCAGTTCTACCGAATCTATGACCATCATTCTACCAAACATGATTGTGTTTTAGGTTTATAATAATTTAGTTACAATTTTACAGAAAAGTTTCAAAATATAATTTATTTTAAATTTCTTTTTTTTATAAATTTAAAAATTTAATCATGTTTGATAGAACTCTGAACAAAGACTGGAGTGAGGGAAAAGGTTCTGACCAAGGCTTATGCCGTACGCATTGGACGATGTGACTTCAGGGAGGAGAAAAAATAAAATGAAAAAATAAACGAACCCAGGGAAATAGAGAGATAGTGAGTAATTAATATATTTAAATTATTTTTTCAGGTAAAATAGAAGGTTCCAAAATCTTTTTAAAGGGAAATAGTGTAAATAATTGTATTATGTAATTTTAAAAATGTATTACTAATTTAAACAATTATATAATTCAGGAAAATCAAGTAGAATTAATTTTTAAATAATAGGGAAAATATTTTAATTTAGTTAAAAATCAGAAAGGGAAGAAAAAAATCATAAATAGATTAAAAATCCCTCGAATTAATTATTTTGGGAGTGGGTAGAAGTCACATATCCGCGTACAGCCCTTGGTAGAAGTCACCAGATGGCATCAACTGGGGGGTACCAGCTGATTGGAGTGCCAAAAGATGAAAATTTGGGTACAGTAAATAGGAGCGGAGTCTACCTGGGCTTCCAACCGGTGTAGAGAAGGGAATGAGGCCCACCTTAGAGTTCAAAGCATGATGCATACCAGTATTGGCATCCGCGCAGTAGGCTAGTATGCATTATAGGGGAAAGGTTAAATATATTTAGGATTTTTTAGGCTTTAAATAATTTTTTCGAATAATTTATATTGGGGGCATGCTTTTTACTCTTCGGTGATTTGACAACACCGCATTCCCGACCCTAATTGGAAGGAGCCACTTGAGGTAGCTAAGAAATGATGCAATAAATGCATACATTAGTAAACGTGCAATGCTCCGAGGCGAAGTGCAATGCCCCGTATGAGCTGTTTAACTAATGTGTAATGAAAACCCGCACATTATGCGGCACCAGACTCCACAGGTCTTCTGCGGGATTATATCCGAATGGTTGGCCTTTTTGAGGTACCTGTACTATAACCCGAAAATTTTTATTTTTTTTTAATTTTTGAGTACAGGTACCAAAAAACCATAATGTCTACGAGTATTGGTAACTTAATACACAATAGTAGACATTATGATTTAGCCAACCAATCGGAAGCACGCATCCTGCTTCCTCCGGTTAACCACATAATGGTTTAGGGGAAAGATCTCTTTATTATATGAAACCCCAAAAGGGGAGGGAGGAAAAGAGAGAGAGAAGAAAGAGAAGAAGAAAGAGAAAAGAGAGAGGAGAGAGAGAAGAGAGAGGGAAGAGAGAGAGAGGAGAGAGAGAGGGAAGAGAGAGAGGAGGGTTAGAGAGAGAGAGGGGGGGAATAAATTAGATATTTTGGGTTTAATAATTAAATTTAATATTTTTTTATTTTTTAGAGAGCATATTTAAAAAAAAATAATGATTTGAAAAAATGACTGGAAATGAAAAATATGGGGTATATCCTCCTCCTTATATAGTCCCATACCCCCCATAGTACTCCCCTGCCCCAGAGTTACCATTTTGAGATTTTGACCATTTTGAGCCCTGACCATTTTGAAATTTACCATTTTGACATTTTTTGCCAAAATGACCTACTCGCGATTCTGAATCGATCTGTGAAGGTCTCGAGCTCGAGTCGAGCTCGAGACTCGAGCTCGAGGGCTCGAAAGGTACAAAGTTGCTCCAAGTATAGGCATGTGGGTACTCGTTCAAACGGGCTCGTCGAGCTGAGTCGGAATATGCAGGTCTCGAGGTCGAGACTCGAGGCTGGTTCTCAAACTCGAGACCGCGCCCCCATTTTTGGGAGGGTTCTCCAAAAATATTGGTCTTTTTGAACATAAAACGGTCAGACTCCGGAGGAAAAGCATATGATATTCCTACTCGAGATTCTAAATAAATCATTGAAGGTTTCGAGCTCAAATCGAGCTCGAGACTCGAGCTCGATGGCTCGAAATATAAAAATTTGTTCTAAGTTAGGCATGTGGGTACTCGTTCAAACGGGCTCAGCGAGCTGAGTCGAAATATACAGATCTCGAGGTCGAGACTCGAGGCTAATTCTTAAACTCGAGACCTCGCCCCCATTTTTGGGGGCGTTTTACCCAGATTTTATCAGTTTTTACCCATAACTTGGTCAGACTCAAGTGTACCTTCAACAAAGTTATATTTTCGGTGGAGTTTAGGACGGTCTAGAACATTACCGGTTGATATATGATTTATCGTTCTTCCTTTGATACCCCACATGGGTATGGTACCCACTACAAACGAAAATTCGACCTTTTGTAACTTTTGCCAAAATGGTCAGAAAATTTTGTAAAAAATATTTTTAGACTCCACTCGGCAAGGGCTTTCGAATGATATAACATTTGGCCCATTTATAACCATTTTGGAAAAAATATTTTTTCGGCCAAAAATTTTGGCCAAAAAATCGACCAAATTTTTAAAAAATCATAACTTTATTAAAGTTAACATTTTTTGGAAGTTTTAAAAGCCTATCCTATGCAGAAAAATCTGCTCTATCCAGGAAAAATAGCTACGCCCCGAACTGGCGGCAAAAATCCCGAAATTTTTTCGAAAAACCGAAAATTTTTCGAATTTTCGAAATTCGACCCCCTCGGGCCCAATTTCGAATTTTTTCGAAATTTTTTCAGCTCAAAAAATTTCTAATTTTTTATGCTATTTTATAAGACAAACCTCATTCCAATCCGAGCTTCCCACAAAAAGTTATGGTCGTCTAAAAATTTTGGAATTTAGGGCAAAAGGGGTGCCCTAAATTCTTGCCAGACTCAGCTCACAGAGAGCTTTCATTTGACATATTACACGTGATTTGTCGATCAGTTTCACAAATTTCGAAATTTGCGAAACTGGGATTTTGGGATTTTTGCGCAGTCATATCTACCCTTCAAATCCGAATTCCGACTTCGGGTTTTTTCCCATCAATATCAGCTTATTCCAACTTGCGTGCCTCCCGTTGGAACTTTTCCGCTATCTCCACCCAGTTTTCAATTAGAAGGATGATTGACCCTTTCAATTAGAAGGATGATTGGACTCATCCTTTCAATTAGAAGGATGATTGGACTCATCCTTTCAATTAGAAGAATGAGTCCAATCCAAAACAAAATTTCGAAGCAGAAACTGCTTCACGAAGCATCGCTGCTTCAGATCCATAACAGGATCCAGCTTATCCCTCCACAAAATTTTCCCCCATATACAAAATTAACCTTCAAACTCTTCTACGTGTTGCCCCGAATGGTCAGAGACGGAGAAAAATTTCGCCTCTCTGCCATCAACTTCACCCGTCAATCATTTTTCCTCTCTCCCTACCATAATTTTCCGAGTACCGTACTCACCCCCCACAAATTT
Source organism: Meloidogyne enterolobii (assembly GCA_963681835.1). Lineage (NCBI taxonomy): Eukaryota > Metazoa > Nematoda > Chromadorea > Rhabditida > Meloidogynidae > Meloidogyne > Meloidogyne enterolobii. The sequence continues at coordinate 353,992 of CAVMJV010000129.1, forward strand.
TTGAACCTCTGTACTTTCTTCAAAATGTACCGAAAAAATTCGAAAAAAATATTTTTATATCCAGCTCGATGAGAGCTTTCGATTGATATCTCATTTGCCATATTTATATCCATTTTGAAAAAAATATTTTTTGGGCCTGAAATTTCAGCCAGAAAAAATCCCTGAAATTTTCAAAAAATCATATCTCGGCCGAAGTATACCTTTTTTGAAAATTCTAAAATCCCAAAATATGTAGAAAAATCTGATTAATTTAGGAAAAATACATTCGATCCGAACAGCAGGCAAAAATCTCGAAAAAATTTCGAAAACCCGAAAAATTTTGGGTTTTTCGAAATTCGACCCCTATGCCTCGAATTTCGAATTTTTTCGAAATTTTTTCGGCTCTAAAAATACCTAATTTTTTACCTGATTTAATAAAGGAAACCCCATCCGAATCCGACAATCCCAAAAAAAGATATTTCAAATTTAAAAATCCCTAAAATCCCCCAAAAGGGGTACCCCTTTAGAAAAATTCGAGGGACCAAAATTTTCGGATTTTGACCCATAAAACGTCCCATATGGTACTCTGACATGCGCTGAGTCCAAATCCGGTGTCAGAAAAATTTTAAAAAATTCCCCCGGGACGTTAGAGTCAAAAAAAGTTTCGCGACATTTGCGAACATTGGCCATAACTTTTTCAGACTCAACCGGACCCCCGACATATTATCATTTTTCGGACCGCCAGGGGACGCTCTTTAAGATAGGATATCGAAAACGCGTTTTAATTCACTTTTGACAATTGGAGCCACCCTTCCCAATTTTGCTCTTCCTTTTGACTATTGCTCTGCCTTTGACTATTGCTCTGCCTTTTAGATGTAATGAATGCTCGGGCCTTCGGCCCTCGCCTACGGCGGGCCTTTGGCCCGCCAACTCCTCGGCCTTCGGCCTCGGAAGATCTATGCTCTGCCTTTGACTTTTGCTCTGCCTTTTAGATGTAATGAATGCTCGGGCCTTCGGCCCTCGCCTACTCCTCGGCCTGCGGCCTCGGAGGATCCTTTCAATTAGAGTCACTTCGGGCCTTCGGCCCTCGGCTTCCCCTTGATTGGACTCATCCTTTCAAGTAGAACAAAATTTCGAAGCAGAAACTGCTTCACGAAGCATTCCTGCTTCGGATCCATAACAGGATCCAGCTTATCCTCCCACAAAATTTTCCCCAATATACAAAATTCACCTTTAAACTCTTCTACGGGTTGCCCCGCATGGTCAGAGACGGAGAAAAATTTCGCCTCTCTGCCATCAATTTCACCTGTCGATCATTTTTCTTCTCCCCCTACCATAATTTTCCGAGTACGGTACTCACCCGCACAAAATTTTGAACCTCTGTACTTTCTTCAAAATGTACCGAAAAAATTCGAAAAAAATATTTTTATATCCAGCTCAAAAAGAGCTTTCGAATGATATCTCATTTGCCATATTTATATCCATTTTGAAAAAAATATTTTTTGGGCCTGAAATTTCAGCGAGAAAAAATCCCCGAAATTTTCAAAAAATCATATCTCGTCCAAAGTTTACCTTTTTTAAAAATTTTAAAATCCCATAATATGTAGAAAAATTAGTTCTATCCAGGAAAAATACATTCGACCCGAACCGTCGGCAAAAATGCCGAAAAAATTTCGAAAAACCGAAAAATTTTGGGTTTTTCGAAATTCGACCCCTACACCTCCAATTTCGAATTTTTCCGAAATTTTTTAGGCTTAAAAAATATCTAATTTTTTACTTGATTTAATAAAGGAAACCCCATCCCAATCCGAAAATATCAAAAAAAGATATTTCGAATTTAAAAATCCCTAAAATCCCCCAAAAGGGGTACCCCTTTGAAAATAGGGTGGGGGACAAAATTTTCGAATTTTGACCAAAAAAACATCATATATGGTACTCTGACACGCGCTGAGTACGAATCCGGTGTCAGAAAAATTTTAAAAAATTTTTCAACAAAGTTATAGCCAAAAAAAGTTTCGCGACATTTGGGAACATTGACCATAACTTTTTGAGACTCAAACAGACCCCCGACATATTATACCTTTTTCGGACCGCCAGGGAACGCTCTATAACATAGGATATCGAAAAGTGTTTCAATTCACTTTTCAGAATTGGAGCCACCCTTCCCAATTTTACATGGGGGCACTTTGAAACTTTGGGCTACTGTAACTTGGTCCAAAGTGGTCCGATAAATTTAATTTAAATTTATCCAGACTCAGCTCGTCGAGAGCTTTCATTTGACATATCACACGTGATTTGTCGATCAGTTTCGCAAATTTCGAAATTTGCGAAACTGGGATTTTGGGATTTTTGCGCAGGCATATCTACCCTTCAAATCCACATTTCGATTTCGGGTTTTTTCCTACATATATCAGCTTATTCCAACTTGCGTGCCTCCCGTTGGAAGTTTTTTGATATCTCCCCTCACTCCCGAGATACCCCCGGTACCTATTCAATATAGGTACCAGGGGGTAATTATTTTGAAAAATTCGTATTTTTCCCAAATGCCCCATCCATTCAAACCCCGGATGCAAAAAGATTCAGACTTCTAACTCAATCCGGTATTGGGTTCTAATTTTTTGACCCAAGTGGCAAAATTTTTGCGCAGGCATAAGTACCCTCCAAGTTGGAATTTCGGGTCCGAGTTTTTTTCCATTAATATCCCCATATCCCAACTTGCGTGCCTCCCAGCAGAACTTTTCCGCTATCCCCAGCCGTTCAAAAGATAGCCCCGGCACCTAAGCCATTTAGGTACCAGGGGGTAATTATTTTGGCTTTTTCGTATTTTTCCTGAATTGCCCATAAAAAGTACCCCCCAAGATGTCGCACTCTCAAGACCCGCCCGGCCTTCGGCCGGGCGTTCTAATTCGTTAAAGTCGAACATCAAGATTTTTATATAATATTATAACTGTGGGTTACGTATGCGATGGCGGTAACTTACGTATGCAATTCCTATTAGGATACTTTAGGTTTAATAGCATTCTGCCCGTTGGAAAGCCTAACGGCTTTGGGGCGCGCTTCGCGCGCTGCTAGAATTTTTGGATGCCTGGAAAGAAAGATTACGCTTTGCCTTTTCATTGCTTCGGGCCTTCGGCCCTCGCCCTCCATCGCTTCGGCCCTCCCCGAGCTCGTCTTCACTTAGGCACTCGTCTTTCCCTCGATTGGACTCATCCTTCCACTTAGAGTCACTTCGGGCCTTCGGCCCTCGTCTTTCCCTCGATTGGACTCTTCCTTCCACTTAGAGTCACTTCGGGCCTTCGGCCCTCGTCTTCACCTCGATTTGACTCATCCTTCCACTTAGAGTCACTTCGGGCCTTCGGCCCTCGTCTTCCCCTCGATTGGACTCATCCTTCCACTTAGAGTCACTTCGGGCCTTCGGCCCTCGTCTTCCCCTCGATTGGACTCATCCTTCCAGTTAGAGTCACTTCGGGCCTTCGGCCCTCGTCTTCCCATCGATTGGACTCTTCCTTCTATTTAGAGTCACTTCGGGCCTCCGGCCCTCGTCTTCCCCTCGATTGGACTCATTCTTCCAGTTAAAGACACTGCTCTGCCTTTTAGATGGGTTGAAAGCTCGGGCCTTCGGCCCTCGCCTACTCCTCGGCCTCCGGCCTCGGAGGATCTATGCTCTGCCTTTGACAATTTGCTCTGCCTTTTAGATGTAATGAAAGCTCGGGCCTTCGGCCCTCGCCTACCTTTGGCCTTCGGCCTCGGAGGATCTATGCTATGCCTTTGACTATTGCTCTGCCTTTTAGATGTAATGAAAGCTTAAAAAAAGTCGAACATCAAGAAGTCGAACATCAAGATTTTTATATAATATTATAACTAGTTGTGCCCATTGGGGTATGGCGGTAAGTTACGTATGCACTGGAATTTAATAGGCGGAGCCTTTGGTTACGATACTTTTGCCCGTTGGAAAGCCTAACGGCTTTGGGGCGCGCTTCGCGCGCTGCTAGAAACGGTAACATTTGCTCTGCCTTTTCATTGCTCCGGGCCTTCGGCCCTCGCCGGTAAAGTTTAGCCCTGCCTTTTCATCGCTTCGGGCCTTAGGCCCTCGCCGGTAAAGTTATGCCCTGCCTTTTAATTGCTCCGGGCCTTCGGCCCTCGCGATCCATTTTGGGATGGGTCTTAAGCTCGGGCCTTCGGCCCTCGCGATTCGTTTTGGGATGGGTCTTAAGCTCGGGCCTTCGGCCCTCGCGATTCGTTTTAGGATGGATCCTAAGCTCGGGCCTTCGGCACTCGATATTCGTTTTGGGATGGGTCTTAAGCTCGGGCCTTCGGCCCTCGCGATTCGTTTTGGGATGGGTCTTAAGCTCGGGCCTTCGGCCCTCGCAATTCGTTTTGGGATGGGTCTTAAGCTCGGGCCTTCGGCCCTCGCCGTAAAGTTTAGCCCTGCCTTTTCATCGCTTCGGGCCTTCGGCCCTCGCGATTCATTTTGGGATGGGTCTTAAGCTCGGGCCTTCGGCCCTCGCGATTCGTTTTGGGATGGATCTTAAGCTCGGGCCTTCGGCCCTCGCACGGCGGGCCTCCGGCCCGCCGTTTGGGGGCCTTCGGCCCCAAAACCACGCACACCCAAAAGTTTCCTCGGGCCTTCGGCCCTCGCGATTACTTTCGGGATGGGTCTTAAGCTCGGGCCTCCGGCCCTCGCGATTCATTTTGGGATGGATCTTAAGCTCGGGACTTCGGCCCTCGCGATCCGTTTTGGAATGGGTCTTAAGCTCGGGCCTTCGGCCCTCGCAATTCGTTTTGGGATGCGTCTTAAGCTCGGGCCTTCGGCCCTCGCACGGCGGGCCTCCGGCCCGCCGTTTAGGGGCCTTCGCCCCCAAACCCCCCCACACCCGAAAATCGACATTTTGTGACTTTGTACAAAATGGTCAGAAAATTTTACAAATAATATATTTATACTCAGCTCGAGAAGGGCTTTCGATTGATATAACATTTGCCCTATTTTATGTCATTTTGGAAAAAATAAAATTTTGGCCCAAAATTTCGACCAAAAAATTGACGCAATTTTTCAAAAATTCATAACTCCCCAAATATAAACCTTTTGAAACATTTTAAAAGCTTAATATATAGCAAAAATTCTGCTCAATTTTATAAAAATATATTCAACCACCCTCAGCCTCGATATACCCCAGAAAATTTCAAAAAACCGAAAAATTTTGAATTTTCAAAAAATCGACCCTACCAGGTCTCGGGTGAAATTTTTCAAAAATTTAAATGGCTCAAAAAATTTGTAATTTTTTGCTCTATTTTATGACCTTTAATTCGTTTGGCTACGACAAAAACTTACAAAGTTGTGCCCAATTTAAATTCCACCAAAAAATTTCAAAAGGGGTACCCCTTCAAAAATGGTCCAAAAATTCGACCTCGAGAAAAATATGTTTTATGGTACTCCAATATGTGCTGAACACGAATCTAAAGCCCGTTTATTTTTAAAAATTTTTTAAAAAAAGTTATAACCAAAAAACCGGCCATTTTTGGCACCAAAAATGCCACTTTTTTGAGTATAACTTTCCCAGACTCAAGTGTACCCCAAACAAAGTGTATATTTTTAGAGGTTTCAAGGGACGCTCTACAAGATAGGATACTCAAATCGAGTTTCAATTCACGCGTTAAAAAGTCGGTTTTGGCGAGGTCACTTTGGTGCCCATAACTATGTCAGGAAAAAATCCCAGACTCAAGTGTCCCCCAACAAAATTGTAGTACATTTAGTGCCCTATTATACCAAAAAAGAGTTGAAACCATTTGCCCTCTCTTAAGCAATTTTATAATTACATTCGATGGGAGCCACCCTTCACGTTAGGGGTTCTGGACATTTTGGACCTTTTGAGTCCCATAACTTTGCCCAAAATGGTCAGAAAAATTTGAACCAAATTTTTTCAGAACCAACTCATGGAGCTCTGTCGAATGGCATATAGTTTGAAAATTGTCGGTGAATTTCGTCGGACACCATGTGTCATTTTGGGACGAGATGTACAATTTTTAGCCAAGGCCACAGCCTCAGGCGTTGATCCCAGGCCTCCCAAATTTTTCCTACGATATAGTACCCATTTCAACTTAAAATCCTCCCAGCAAGCATTTTTCAATCCAACTTCACCCCTCCGCGCTATTTCCATTTGAAAAACCACCCATGGCCGTTTCAGTGCGAAAACGACGTTTCAGCGCCGAGGTTAGAGTTTTCCTGAATAGAGCGTAAAAAGTTGCAGGACAAATGTACCCTTCAAAAAATTCCAGCCGCCGGCCTTCGGCCGGCGGAATTTTTGAAAAGGATTTTCTCCCCAAAAAGAGGGGCACTACCAAGATTTTTATTAAATATATAACTAGCTGTGGGTTACGTATGCGATGGCGGTAACTTACGTATGCAATTCCTATTAGGATACTTTAGGTTTAATAGCATTCTGCCCGTTGGAAAGCCTAACGGCTTTGGGGCGCGCTTCGCGCGCTGCTAGAAACGGTATATTTTGCCCTGCCTTTTCATTGCTCCGGGCCTTCGGCCCTCGCCGGTAAACTTTAGCACTGCCTTTTCATCGCTTCGGGCCTTCGGCCCTCGCGATTCGTTTTAAAATGGGTCTTAAGCTCGGGCCTTCGGCCCTCGCAATTCGTTTTGGGATGGGTCTTAAACTCGGGCCTCCGGCCCTCGCGATTCGTTTCGGGATGGGTCTGAAGCTCGGGCCTTCGGCCCTCGCAATTAGTTTTGAAATGGGTCTTAAGCTCGGGCCTTCGGCCCTCGCAATTCGTCTTAAAATGGGTCTTAAGCTCGGGCCTTCGGCTCTCGCAATTTGTCTTAAAATGGGTCTTAAGCTCGGGCCTTCGGCCCTCGCAATTCGTTTTAAAATGGGTCTTAAGCTCGGGCCTTCGGCCCTCGCAATTCGTCTTAAAATGGGTCTTAAGCTCGGGCCTTCGGCCCTCGCAATTCGTTTTAAAATGGGTCTTAAGCTCGGGCCTTCGGCCCTCGCGATTACCTTTAGGATGGGTCTTAAGCTCGGGCCTTCGGCCCTCGCAATTCGTTTTGAAATGGGTCTTAAGCTCGGGCCTTCGGCCCTCGCAATTCGTTTTGAAATGGGTCTTAAGCTCGGGCCTTCGGCCCTCGCAATTAGTTTTGGAAGGGTCTTAAACTCGGGCCTTCGGCCCTCGCACGGCGGGCCTCCGGCCCGCCGTTTGGGGGCCTTCGGCCCCCAAAACCCTCCACACCCGAAATTTCGACCGTTTGTAACCTTGTACAAAATGGTCAGAAAATTTTACAAAAAATATTTTTATACTCAGCTCGAGTAGGTCTTTCGATTGATATAACACTTGCACTATTTTCAGCTATTTTGGAAAAAATTAATTTTTGGTCCAAATTTTGAGACTCAAAATTTACTCAAATCTTTAAAAAATCATAACTCCCCAAATATAAACCCTTTTTAAACGTTTTAAAAGCTTAATATATAGTAAAAATTCTGCTCTATTTTATAAAAATATTTGCAACCACCCTCAGCCTCGATATACCCCAAAAAATTTCAAAAAACCGAAAAATTTTGAAATTTCAAAAAATCGACCCTACCAGGCCTCGGGTGAAATTTTTCAAAAATTTAAATAGCTCAAAAAATTTGTAATTTTTTGCTCTATTTTATAAGCTTTAATTCGTTTAGTTACAACAAAAACTTACAAAGTTATGCCCAATTTAAATTTCACCAAAAAAATTCAAAAGGGGTACCCCTTCAAAAATGGGTCAAAAATTCGACCTCGAGAAAAAAATGTTTTATGGTGCTCCAATATGTGCTAAACACGAATCCGAACTCCGTTTATTTTTAAAAATTTTTTAAAAAAAGTTATACTCAAAAAACCGGCCATTTTTGGCCCCAAAAATGCCACTTTTTGCCTTATATCTCCCAGGGACTCAAGTGTACCCCCAACAAAGTATATATTTTTCGAGCATTCAAGGGACGCTCTATAAGATAGGATACTCAAATCGAGTTTCAATTCACGCCTTCAAAAGTCGACTCAACCTGAGGTCACTTCAACGCCAATATCTCTCTCAAAAAAAATCCCAGACTCAAGTGTCCCCCAAGTGAAATGTTCCTAACATTCATGCCTACAAATAGCTCAACAGAATTAAAATCACACCCCAGCAAAAATTTTACAATACAATCAATTACAGCACTCAGACTCAAATATCCCAGCCCCAGACTCAAGTGACACACTCCATCAAAACCTCATAAAACGCGTATTACCCACCCCTATAAAACCCCCAAAACCCCATCTCGCTATGCCCCTCCAAAAAAAAGTTAGACTCAAAAAACAGTTTGAGTCTGGGCCGGACACTTCAGTCTCACGAGGTTTTCTATATCAGGACTTAACTTTTTTGACCCAAATTTTTTTTCAAAGTTATCTACTATTCATGGCGGAGTGCCCTCGCCCCAAGCCCAAACCACCTTTCTATTGAAGAATTTCGAGATACGGAACCGACCCAAGCCGTTTCAGTGCCAAAAGTTCATCGAAAAATTCAGGTCATAATTTTCCTGGATGCGCCGTAAAAAGTTGCTCCAGTGATCCACAACTTTCAGGAGGCTCCCGGCCTTCGGCCGGGAGCAGGAGTTTTTTAAAATCGAACATCAAGATTTTTATTAAATATATAACTAGTGGAGGCCTATCAGGTGCAGGCGGCGGATAGCTGGGAGGGTTTAGTTACAGAACTCTATATTAATTTATTTCTGGGCGTTGAAAGCCTTCGGCTTTGGGGGCTCGCTTCGCTCGCCGCTAGAAATTTTTTATGTCTACATTTATTATTTCTCTTCTTTTTATTTAATAATTTATTTTACAGTTTGCAGATGATGGATAGAGACGCATAAACATATTTCTCTTCTTATAAGTGGATGTTAGCTCGGGCCTTCGGCCCTCGCTTCTCAAAATTTTTTAGAAGCAAAACTTTGCTTCAAGTTTAAGTGGATGTCAGCTCGGGCCTTCGGCCCTCGCTTCTCAAAATTTTTCAGAAGCAAAACTTTGCTTCAAGTTTAAGTGGATGTCAGCTCGGGCCTTCGGCCCTCGCTTCTCAAAATTTTTCAGAAGCAAAACTTTGCTTCAAGTTTTAAGTGGATGTCAGCTCGGGCCTTCGGCCCTCGCTTCTCAAAATTTTCAGAAGCAAAACTTTGCTTCAAGTTTTAAGTGGATGTCAGCTCGGGCCTTCGGCCCTCGCTACTCAAAATTTTTCAGAAGCAAAACTTTGCTTCAAGTTTTAAGTGGATGTCAGCTCGGGCCTTCGGCCCTCGCATCTCAAAATTTTTCAGAAGCAAAACTTTGCTTCAAGTTTTAAGTGGATGTCAGCTCGGGCCTTCGGCCCTCGCTTCTCAAAATTTTTTAGAAGCAAAACTTTGCTTCAAGTTTAAGTGGATGTCAGCTCGGGCCTTCGGCCCTCGCAACTCAAAATTTTTTAGAAGCTTTCAAAATTTTTTAGAAGAATTTTTCAGAAGCAAAACTTTGCTTCAAGTTTAAGTGGATGTCTGCTCGGGCCTTCGGCCCTCGCATCTCAAAATTTTTTAGAAGCAAAACTTTGCTTCAAGTTTAAGTGGATGTCAGCTCGGGCCTTCGGCCCTCGCTTTTTAAAATTTTTCAGAAGCAAAACTTTGCTTCAAGTTTAAGTGGATGTTAGCTCGGGCCTTCGGCCCTCGCATCTCAAAATTTTTTAGAAGCAAAACTTTGCTTCAAGTTTAAGTGGATGTCAGCTCGGGCCTTCGGCCCTCGCTTTTTAAAATTTTTCAGAAGCAAAACTTTGCTTCAAGTTTATGTGGATGTCAGCTCGGGCCTTCGGCCCTCGCATCTCAAAATTTTTTAGAAGCAAAACTTTGCTTCAAGTTTATGTGGATGTCAGCTCGGGTCTTCGGCCCTCGCATCTCAAAATTTTTTAGAAGCAAAACTTTGCTTCAAGTTTAAGTGGATGTCAGCTCGGGCCTTCGGCCCTCGCTTTTTAAAATTTTTCAGAAGCAAAACTTTGCTTCAAGTTTATGTGGATGTCAGCTCGGGCCTTCGGCCCTCGCTTTTTAAAATTTTTCAGAAGCAAAACTTTGCTTCAAGTTTAAGTGGATGTCAGCTCGGGCCTTCGGCCCTCGGTTCTCAAAATTTTTCAGAAGCAAAACTTTGCTTCAAGTTTAAGTGGATGTCAGCTCGGGCCTTCGGCCCTCGCTTCTCAAAATTTTTCAGAAGCAAAACTTTGCTTCAAGTTTAAGTGGATGTCAGCTCGGGCCTTCGGCCCTCGCTTTTTAAAATTTTTCAGAAGCAAAACTTTGCTTCAAGTTTAAGTGGATGTCAGCTCGGGCCTTCGGCCCTCGCTTTTTAAAATTTTTCAGAATCAAAACTTTGCTTCAACTTTAAGTGGATGTCAGCTCGGGCCTTCGGCCCTCGCTTTTTAAAAAATCTTTGAAGCAAAACTTTGCTTCAACTTTAAGTGGATGTCAGCTCGGGCCTTCGGCCCTCGCTTCTCAAAATTTTTCAAAGCAAAACTTTGCTTCAAGTTTTAGTGGATGTCAGCTCGGGCCTTCGGCCCTCGCTTTTTAAAATTTTTCAGAAGCAAAACTTTGCTTCAACTTTAAGTGGATGTTAGCTCGGGCCTTCGGCCCTCGCTTTTTAAAAAATCTTTGAAGCAAAACTTTGCTTCAACTTTAAGTGGATGTCAGCTCGGGCCTTCGGCCCTCGCTTCTCAAAATTTTTCAAAGCAAAACTTTGCTTCAAGTTTTAAGTGGATGTCAGCTCGGGCCTTCGGCCCTCGCTTCTCAAAAATTTTTAGAAACAAAACTTTGCTTCAAGTTTATGTGGATGTCAGCTCGGGTCTTCGGCCCCTCAATTTTTGGATTGAAATGGATATAATGAACTATGTACAAAACGTACGAAGATGAGATTATGATTAAATTGAGGTACATACAGGGGGCTATTAATGGTGTGGTTGGGATAAATTATTGATGGATTTTTGGATGGATATCAGCTCGGGCCTTCGGCCCAAACTTATCAAAAGTAACAATTTTGGATTTTAACTGGATATACTGAACTATGTACAAAACATATGAAGATGAATTTATTATTAAATTGAAGCACATGCAGTGGGCTATTAATGGTGTGGTTGGGATAAATTATTGATGGATTTTTGGATGGATATAAGCTCGGGCCTTCGGCCCTCGCTTCAAAAAAATTTTTGAACTTAATTTTTCTTCAAATTTTAGGTGGATGTCAGCTCGAGCCTTCGGCCCTCGCTTCTCAAAATTTTTTAGAAGCAAAACTTTGCTTCAAATTTTAAGTGGATGTCAGCTCGGGCCTTCGGCCCTCGCTTTTTAAAAAATCTGAAGCAAAACTTTGCTTCAAGTTTATGTGGATGTCAGCTCGGGCCTTCGGCCCTCGCTTCTCAAAATTTTTTGAAGTTTTTTAAAAAAATCTGAAGCAAAACTTTGCTTCAAGTTTAACTGGATGTCAGCTCGGGCCTTCGGCCCTCGCATCTCAAAATTTTTTAGAAGCAAAACTTTGCTTCAAGTTTAAGTGGATGTCAGCTCGAGCCTTCGGCCCTCGCTTCTCAAAATTTTTTAGAAGCAAAACTTTGCTTCAAATTTTAAGTGGATGTCAGCTCGGGCCTTCGGCCCTCGCTTTTTAAAAAATCTGAAGCAAAACTTTGCTTCAAGTTTATGTGGATAGGCCTCCACTAAATTTTTCAGAAGCAAAACTTTGCTTCAAGTTTAAGTGGATGTCAGCTCGGGCCTTCGGCCCTCGCTTTTTAAAATTTTTCAGAATCAAAACTTTGCTTCAACTTTAAGTGGATGTCAGCTCGGGCCTTCGGCCCTCGCTTTTTAAAAAATCTTTGAAGCAAAACTTTGCTTCAACTTTAAGTGGATGTCAGCTCGGGCCTTCGGCCCTCGCTTCTCAAAATTTTTCAAAGCAAAACTTTGCTTCAAGTTTTAGTGGATGTCAGCTCGGGCCTTCGGCCCTCGCTTTTTAAAATTTTTCAGAAGCAAAACTTTGCTTCAACTTTAAGTGGATGTTAGCTCGGGCCTTCGGCCCTCGCTTTTTAAAAAATCTTTGAAGCAAAACTTTGCTTCAACTTTAAGTGGATGTCAGCTCGGGCCTTCGGCCCTCGCTTCTCAAAATTTTTCAAAGCAAAACTTTGCTTCAAGTTTTAAGTGGATGTCAGCTCGGGCCTTCGGCCCTCGCTTCTCAAAAATTTTTAGAAACAAAACTTTGCTTCAAGTTTATGTGGATGTCAGCTCGGGTCTTCGGCCCCTCAATTTTTGGATTGAAATGGATATAATGAACTATGTACAAAACGTACGAAGATGAGATTATGATTAAATTGAGGTACATACAGGGGGCTATTAATGGTGTGGTTGGGATAAATTATTGATGGATTTTTGGATGGATATCAGCTCGGGCCTTCGGCCCAAACTTATCAAAAGTAACAATTTTGGATTTTAACTGGATATACTGAACTATGTACAAAACATATGAAGATGAATTTATTATTAAATTGAAGCACATGCAGTGGGCTATTAATGGTGTGGTTGGGATAAATTATTGATGGATTTTTGGATGGATATAAGCTCGGGCCTTCGGCCCTCGCTTCAAAAAAATTTTTGAACTTAATTTTTCTTCAAATTTTAGGTGGATGTCAGCTCGAGCCTTCGGCCCTCGCTTCTCAAAATTTTTTAGAAGCAAAACTTTGCTTCAAATTTTAAGTGGATGTCAGCTCGGGCCTTCGGCCCTCGCTTTTTAAAAAATCTGAAGCAAAACTTTGCTTCAAGTTTTAGGTGGATGTCAGCTCGGGCCTTCGGCCCTCGCTTCTAATAAATTTTTTTGAAACAAAATTTTGCTTCAAGTTTTAGTGGATGTCAGCTCGGGCCTTCGGCCCTCGCTTCTCAAAATTTTTTAAAAGCAAAACTTTGCTTCAAGTTTTAGTGGATGTTAGCTCGGGCCTTCGGCCCTCGCTTCTCAAAATTTTTAGAAGCAAAACTTTGCTTCAAGTTTTAGTGGATGTCAGCTCGGGCCTTCGGCCCTCGCTTCTAATAAATTTCTTTGAAACAAAATTTTGCTTCAAGTTTTAGTGGATGTCTAAAAAGTTGCAAGTTTTGGATTTTAAGTGGATATACTGAACTATCCACAGTACTTATAAAGATGAATTTAATATTAAATTGAAGCACATACAGGGGTTTATTAATGGTGTGTTCGGGATAAGTTTTAGATTATTGCTTAAAATTTTGGATGGATGACAGCTCTGGCCTTCGGCCTTTGCTTCTGAAAAATTTCAAATTCTGGGATTTTAAATGGATATACTGAACTATCTACAATACTTTTGAAGATTAATTCAAGATTAAATTGAAGTACTTATAGGGGGCTATCAATGGTGTGCTTGGGACAAATTATTGTTGGATTTTTGGATGGATGTCAGCTCGGGCCTTCGGCCCTCGATTCAAAAAAATTGATTGAAGCACTACTTTGCTTAAGATTTCTGTGAAGATTCAAAAACAAAAAATTCAAAGTTGAAGCAAATTTGCTTCAAAAATCAAAAATTCAAAAGTTGAAGCAAATTTGCTTCAAAAATCAAAAATTCAAAAGTTGAAGCAAATTTGCTTCAAGTTTCAGAATTTCAAAAAATTCAAAGTTGAGGCAAATTTGCTTCTAAAACAAAATTTCAAAATTTGAAGCAAAATAGCTTCAAACCCAAAATTTTAAAAAGTTGAAGCAAATTTGCTTCAAGTTTTAAAATTTCAAAACTTGAAGCAAATTTGCTTCAAATCGAAATTCGAAACTTGAAGCAATGCTTCCACAAAATTTTGCTTCAGATTCAAAACCTGAAGCAGAAACATGAAGCAGAAGCATGCTTCTGCTTCGGATCCATCCTCGGATCCAACTTATCCCTCACAAAATTTCCCCAGATATACAAATTTCAGCCTTGAACTCTTCTCCGGTTTGCCCCTCATGGTCAGAGACGGAGAAAAATTTCGCCTCTCTGCCATCAACTTCACCTGTCAATCATTTTTTCTCTCTCCCTACCATATTTCTCCGGATACGGTACTCACCCCACAAATTTTCGAACCTGTGTACTTTCGTCAAAATGTACCGAAAAAAATCGAAAAAAATATTTTTGAACTCAGCTCGACAAGGGCTTTCGAATGATATGCAATTTACCATATCTATCTTTATTTTTGAAAAAATAATTTTTTGGTCGAAAATTTTGGCCGAAAAAATTGCCAAAATTTTAAAAAATTCATAACTTAGCCAAAGTGAAGCTTCCTGATAATTTTAAAATTCTATTCTACGAAGAAAAATCTACTCTATAAGGGAAAAATACTTTTACACTCATCCTCCAACAAAAAACCAAAAAATTTTTCAAAAAACCTAAAAATTTTTGAATTTTTGAAATTTGACCCCTACGGCTCCAACTTTGAAATTTTTAAAAACTTTTTCACTTTAAAAAATTTCTAATTTTTAGTACTATTTTATAAACGAAATCCCATTTAAAAATCTCAATCCCTAAAATAGTTATGATTTTTTAAAAATTTCTGAATATTTTTCAGAAGGGGTACCCCTTGGAAAAAATCGAAGGTATAAAATTTTTTAATTTTAGCTCAAAAAAAGTGTTTTATAGTGAAAACAAACACGCTGAGTCCGAATCTGAAAACGAAAAAATTCTAAAAAATTTTCCCGGAAAATTACGGTCCAAAAACCATTTCAGTCCCAGACTTTTGAAAATTTAAATGGATATACTGAACTGTATACAATACTTATGAAGACAAATTTACTATCAAATTGAAGCACATACAGGGGTCTATTAATGGTGTGGTCGGGATAAGTTTTTGATAGATTTAAGTCCCCGAAAATTTAATCCAAAAACCATATCAGTCCCAGACTCAAATCTCAGATTTCAAACTACAAACTTCGAAATTAGTCGTTTTGGTTAATTCCACAGGAATCCCCATTGGATATGCTTTCGAATGACTACTCATTCACCCATATCCATTTAAATCTCAAATCCCGGAAATGTCGAATCTCAAACTATGACTTCTACAATTCGGTTTCGACATTTTTGATAATCCCACTATTCTCCCCTCACAGCCCGCTCTTGAATGACTACTCATTTGACCATATTCGAACTCTTCGAAAATCCCGGAAATGTCGAACCGAAGTTCGAACATCGAATTTTAAGCTCTAACATATCCCATTGATCCCCCCTCACCTCATTCGACCATATTCAAAATTTTCGAAAATCCCGGAAATGTCGAACCGGAGTTCGAACTCCGAATTTCGACTTCTAACATATCCCATTGATCCCCCCTCACTCCCCTCTCTCGAATGACTACTCATTCGACCATATTCGAAATCTTCGAAAATCCCGGAAATGTCAAACCGAAGTTCGAACTCCGAATTTCGACTTCTAACATATCCCATTGATCCCCCCTAATTATCCGCTTTCGAATGACTACTCATTCGACCATATTCGAACTCTACGAAAATCCCGGATTTCGAAGTTCGACTTCGAAATTCGACTTTCAATACTTCTAACATATCCCATTGATCCCCCCTCGACATCCCCTTTCGAATGACTACCTACACATCAATATTCGAAATCCCGGAAAGTTCGAACTCGATTTTCGACTTCCAGATTCGACTTTTACTACCCCTAACATATCCCATTGATCTCCCCTCAATATCCCCTTTTGAATGACTACTCATTCGACCTTATTCAGAAATCCCGAAAAACCCGGAAATGTCGAACCGAAGTCGAAATCCTCTTAATACCCCTTTATACTCATACTCAGGCATCCCTACTACTATATTTTCGAATTTCCCTGAAAATTTTTAAAAAATTTAAATTTCCGCCAAAAAAACCTATTTGAGTACGAATTGGACACTTCAGGCTCACGAGGCTACAGACTTTTGGTTTGACATTTTCGACCCGAATTTTTTGGATTCGACATCTCCTAATAGTGGCACATCCGCCTCCCAGCAGAAATTTTCCGGTATCTCCTACCCCTGCAAAGATAGCCAAAGTTCGAACCCGGTTTCGACCCCTTCCGGCAATTTTTAGAACTCGGCTATATTTTTCCTAAACGGCCCGGACAAAGTACCCGGCAGGATGTAAAACTCCCATGCACGTAAATCCACTCAAATCCGAGTTCTGATTTTTTAAAATCGAACTTCCACATTTTTATATAAGTATGTAACTAGCTCTGGGTTACGTATGCGATGGCGCGAATAGCATACTCTGGCGGTTTAATTTTGCTTTGGGTTTTAATTTAGCTCTGCCCGTTGGAAAGCCTATCGGCTTTGGGGCGCGCTTCGCGCGCTGCTAGAAACGGTAACAATTGCTCTGCCTTTTCATTGCTCCGGGCCTTCGGCCCTCGCCGATAAAGTTTAGCCCTGCCTTTTCATCGCTTCGGGCCTTCGGCCCTCGCGATCCATTTTGGGATGGATCTTAAGCTCGGGCCTTCGGCCCTCGCGATCCATTTTGGGATGGATCTTAAGCTCGGGCCTTCGGCCCTCGCGATCCATTTTGGGATGGATCTTAAGCTCGGGCCTTCGGCCCTCGCAATTCGTTTTGAAATGGGTCTTAAGCTCGGACCTTCGGCCCTCGCAATTCGTTTTGGGATGGAACTTATGTCGGGCCTTCGGCCCTCGCGATTCGTTTTAAAATGGTTCTTAAGCTTAGGCCTTCGGCCCTCGCAATTCGTTTTGAAATGGGTCTTAAGCTCGGGCCTTCGGCCCTCGCAATTAGTTTTGAAATGGGTCTTAAGCTCGGGCCTTCGGCCCTCGCAATTAGTTTTGGAAGGGTCTTAAACTCGGGCCTTCGGCCCTCGCGATTCGTTTTAAAATGGGTCTTAAGCTCGGGCCTTCGGCCCTCGCGATTCTTTTTAAAATGGGTCTTAAGCTCGGGCCTTCGGCCCTCGCGATCCGTTTTAAATGGGTCTTAAGCTCGGGCCTTCGGCCCTCGCACGGCGGGCCTCCGGCCCGCCGTTTGGGGGCCTTAGGCCCCCAAACCCCCACATCCGAAATTCTGATCTTTTGTAACTTTGTACAAAATGGTCAGAAAATTTAGAAAAAAATATTTTCGTGCTCAGCTCGATGAGAGCTTTCGATTGATATAACATTTGCCCTATTTTAAGTCATTTTGGAAAAACTAAAATTTTGACCGTAAAGTTCGACCAAAAAATTCGCGCCATTTTTCAAAAATTCATAACTCCCCAAAAATAAACCCTTTTGTAACATTTTAAAAGCTTAATATATAGCAAATTTAATGCTTAATTTTATAAAAATATTTGCAACCACCATCAGCCTCGATATACCCCAAAAAATTTCAAAAAACCGAAAAATTTTGAATTTTCAAAAAATCGACACTACCAGGCCTCGGGTGAAATTTTTCAAAAATTTAAATAGCTAAAAAAATTTGTAATTTTTTGCTCTATTTTATAACCTTTAATTCGTTTGGCTACGACAAAAACTTACAAAGTTACAGTCAATTTAAATTTCACCAAAAAATTTCAAAAGGGGTACCCCTTCAAAAATGGGTCAAAAATTCGACCTCGAGAAAAATATGTTTTATGGTACTCCAATATGTGCTGAACACGAATCCGAACACCGTTTATTTTTAAAAATTTTTTCCGCGGAGTTATACCCAAAAAACCGGCTATATTTTTCCTAAACGGCCCGGACAAAGTACCCGGCAGGATGTAAAACTCCCATGCACGTAAATCCACTCAAATCCGAGTTCTGATTTTTTAAAATCGAACTTCCACATTTTTATATAAGTATGTAACTAGCTCTGGGTTACGTATGCGATGGCGCGAATAGCATACTCTGGCGGTTTAATTTTGCTTTGGGTTTTAATTTAGCTCTGCCCGTTGGAAAGCCTATCGGCTTTGGGGCGCGCTTCGCGCGCTGCTAGAAACGGTAACAATTGCTCTGCCTTTTCATTGCTCCGGGCCTTCGGCCCTCGCCGATAAAGTTTAGCCCTGCCTTTTCATCGCTTCGGGCCTTCGGCCCTCGCGATCCATTTTGGGATGGATCTTAAGCTCGGGCCTTCGGCCCTCGCGATCCATTTTGGGATGGATCTTAAGCTCGGGCCTTCGGCCCTCGCGATCCATTTTGGGATGGATCTTAAGCTCGGGCCTTCGGCCCTCGCAATTCGTTTTGAAATGGGTCTTAAGCTCGGACCTTCGGCCCTCGCAATTCGTTTTGGGATGGAACTTATGTCGGGCCTTCGGCCCTCGCGATTCGTTTTAAAATGGTTCTTAAGCTTAGGCCTTCGGCCCTCGCAATTCGTTTTGAAATGGGTCTTAAGCTCGGGCCTTCGGCCCTCGCAATTAGTTTTGAAATGGGTCTTAAGCTCGGGCCTTCGGCCCTCGCAATTAGTTTTGGAAGGGTCTTAAACTCGGGCCTTCGGCCCTCGCGATTCGTTTTAAAATGGGTCTTAAGCTCGGGCCTTCGGCCCTCGCGATTCTTTTTAAAATGGGTCTTAAGCTCGGGCCTTCGGCCCTCGCGATCCGTTTTAAATGGGTCTTAAGCTCGGGCCTTCGGCCCTCGCACGGCGGGCCTCCGGCCCGCCGTTTGGGGGCCTTAGGCCCCCAAACCCCCACATCCGAAATTCTGATCTTTTGTAACTTTGTACAAAATGGTCAGAAAATTTAGAAAAAAATATTTTCGTGCTCAGCTCGATGAGAGCTTTCGATTGATATAACATTTGCCCTATTTTAAGTCATTTTGGAAAAACTAAAATTTTGACCGTAAAGTTCGACCAAAAAATTCGCGCCATTTTTCAAAAATTCATAACTCCCCAAAAATAAACCCTTTTGTAACATTTTAAAAGCTTAATATATAGCAAATTTAATGCTTAATTTTATAAAAATATTTGCAACCACCATCAGCCTCGATATACCCCAAAAAATTTCAAAAAACCGAAAAATTTTGAATTTTCAAAAAATCGACACTACCAGGCCTCGGGTGAAATTTTTCAAAAATTTAAATAGCTAAAAAAATTTGTAATTTTTTGCTCTATTTTATAACCTTTAATTCGTTTGGCTACGACAAAAACTTACAAAGTTACAGTCAATTTAAATTTCACCAAAAAATTTCAAAAGGGGTACCCCTTCAAAAATGGGTCAAAAATTCGACCTCGAGAAAAATATGTTTTATGGTACTCCAATATGTGCTGAACACGAATCCGAACACCGTTTATTTTTAAAAATTTTTTCCGCGGAGTTATACCCAAAAAACCGACCACTTTTGGCCCCAAAAATGCCACTTTTTGCCTTATATCTCCCAGGGACTCAAGTGTACCCCCAACAAAGTATATGTTTTTCGAACATTCAAAGGACGCTTTATAATCTGGTACACTCAAATCGAACTACGGTTCACGCATTAAAAAGTCGACTTTTTGAGTCTCGCCCCAAGGCTCATATCTCACTCAGAAAAAATCCCAGACTCAAGTGTCCCTTATGAAATATGTTCGGAACACTCTTGCCTTCAAATAACACTTCTACACCCAAAAGCTCTCCACCCAAAAATTTCACGCTATAATCATTTGAAATTTTCAAGACTCAATTGTGCCCCTTAAGACTCAACTGTCCCCCTCACAACCATGCCCATTAATTTTCTCTCGGGCGATTACCTATAACCCCTCAAGTTCCATCTCAATCGGTTAAGCCACTCTGGAGATATAAAAAACCAACAAAAGACCGCTACCAGTGACGACGACAAAATGCCACCATTTAAAAAGGGTTATCCAAGCAAAACGCCACTTTCCCTTGACATTTTGACATAAATTTTTTTTTATTCGATATCTACTCATCGAGGGCCAATCGCCTCCCAGCAAGACCAAACCACCTTTCTATTGAAGATTTTCGAGATACCGAAGTGACCCTGGTCGTTTCGGTGCCAAGGGTTCATCGCAGAGCTTAGGTCATAATTTTCCTGGATGCGCCGTAAAAAGTTGCTCCAGTGATCCACAACTTTCAGGAGGCTCCCGGCCTTCGGCCGGGAGCAGGAGTTTTTTAAAATCGAACATCAAGATTTTTATTAAATATATAACTAGTGGAGGCCTATCAGGTGCAGGCGGTAAATAGCTGGGAGGGTTTAGTTACAGTACTCTATATTAATTTATTTCTGGGCGTTGAAAGCCTTCGGCTTTGGGGGCTCGCTTCGCTCGCCGCTAGAAATTTTTACTGTCTACATTTATTATTTCTCTTCTTTTTATTTAATAATTTATTTTACAGTTTGCAGATGATGGATAGAGACGCATAAACATATTTCTCTTCTTATAAGTGGATGTTAGCTCGGGCCTTCGGCCCTCGCTTCTCAAAATTTTTTAGAAGCAAAACTTTGCTTCAAGTTTAAGTGGATGTCAGCTCGGGCCTTCGGCCCTCGCTTCTCAAAATTTTTCAGAAGCAAAACTTTGCTTCAAGTTTAAGTGGATGTCAGCTCGGGCCTTCGGCCCTCGCTTCTCAAAATTTTTCAGAAGCAAAACTTTGCTTCAAGTTTTAAGTGGATGTCAGCTCGGGCCTTCGGCCCTCGCTTCTCAAAATTTTCAGAAGCAAAACTTTGCTTCAAGTTTTAAGTGGATGTCAGCTCGGGCCTTCGGCCCTCGCTACTCAAAATTTTTCAGAAGCAAAACTTTGCTTCAAGTTTTAAGTGGATGTCAGCTCGGGCCTTCGGCCCTCGCATCTCAAAATTTTTCAGAAGCAAAACTTTGCTTCAAGTTTTAAGTGGATGTCAGCTCGGGCCTTCGGCCCTCGCTTCTCAAAATTTTTTAGAAGCAAAACTTTGCTTCAAGTTTAAGTGGATGTCAGCTCGGGCCTTCGGCCCTCGCAACTCAAAATTTTTTAGAAGCTTTCAAAATTTTTTAGAAGAATTTTTCAGAAGCAAAACTTTGCTTCAAGTTTAAGTGGATGTCAGCTCGGGCCTTCGGCCCTCGCATCTCAAAATTTTTTAGAAGCAAAACTTTGCTTCAAGTTTAAGTGGATGTCAGCTCGGGCCTTCGGCCCTCGCTTTTTAAAATTTTTCAGAAGCAAAACTTTGCTTCAAGTTTAAGTGGATGTCAGCTCGGGCCTTCGGCCCTCGCATCTCAAAATTTTTAAGAAGCAAAACTTTGCTTCAAGTTTTAAGTGGATGTCAGCTCGGGCCTTCGGCCCTCGCTTCTCAAAATTTTTTAGAAGCAAAACTTTGCTTCAAGTTTAAGTGGATGTCAGCTCGGGCCTTCGGCCCTCGCAACTCAAAATTTTTTAGAAGCTTTCAAAATTTTTTAGAAGAATTTTTCAGAAGCAAAACTTTGCTTCAAGTTTAAGTGGATGTCAGCTCGGGCCTTCGGCCCTCGCATCTCAAAATTTTTTAGAAGCAAAACTTTGCTTCAAGTTTAAGTGGATGTCAGCTCGGGCCTTCGGCCCTCGCTTTTTAAAATTTTTCAGAAGCAAAACTTTGCTTCAAGTTTATGTGGATGTCAGCTCGGGCCTTCGGCCCTCGCTTTTTAAAATTTTTCAGAAGCAAAACTTTGCTTCAAGTTTAAGTGGATGTCAGCTCGGGCCTTCGGCCCTCGCTTCTCAAAATTTTTCAGAAGCAAAACTTTGCTTCAAGTTTAAGTGGATGTCAGCTCGGGCCTTCGGCCCTCGCTTCTCAAAATTTTTCAGAAGCAAAACTTTGCTTCAAGTTTAAGTGGATGTCAGCTCGGGCCTTCGGCCCTCGCTTTTTAAAATTTTTCAGAAGCAAAACTTTGCTTCAAGTTTAAGTGGATGTCAGCTCGGGCCTTCGGCCCTCGCTTTTTAAAATTTTTCAGAAGCAAAACTTTGCTTCAACTTTAAGTGGATGTCAGCTCGGGCCTTCGGCCCTCGCTTTTTAAAAAATCTTTGAAGCAAAACTTTGCTTCAACTTTAAGTGGATGTCAGCTCGGGCCTTCGGCCCTCGCTTCTCAAAATTTTTCAAAGCAAAACTTTGCTTCAAGTTTTAGTGGATGTCAGCTCGGGCCTTCGGCCCTCGCTTTTTAAAATTTTTCAGAAGCAAAACTTTGCTTCAACTTTAAGTGGATGTTAGCTCGGGCCTTCGGCCCTCGCTTTTTAAAAAATCTTTGAAGCAAAACTTTGCTTCAACTTTAAGTGGATGTCAGCTCGGGCCTTCGGCCCTCGCTTCTCAAAATTTTTCAAAGCAAAACTTTGCTTCAAGTTTTAAGTGGATGTCAGCTCGGGCCTTCGGCCCTCGCTTCTCAAAAATTTTTAGAAACAAAACTTTGCTTCAAGTTTATGTGGATGTCAGCTCGGGTCTTCGGCCCCTCAATTTTTGGATTGAAATGGATATAATGAACTATGTACAAAACGTACGAAGATGAGATTATGATTAAATTGAGGTACATACAGGGGGCTATTAATGGTGTGGTTGGGATAAATTATTGATGGATTTTTGGATGGATATCAGCTCGGGCCTTCGGCCCAAACTTATCAAAAGTAACAATTTTGGATTTTAACTGGATATACTGAACTATGTACAAAACATATGAAGATGAATTTATTATTAAATTGAAGCACATGCAGTGGGCTATTAATGGTGTGGTTGGGATAAATTATTGATGGATTTTTGGATGGATATAAGCTCGGGCCTTCGGCCCTCGCTTCAAAAAAATTTTTGAACTTAATTTTTCTTCAAATTTTAAGTGGATGTCAGCTCGAGCCTTCGGCCCTCGCTTCTCAAAATTTTTTAGAAGCAAAACTTTGCTTCAAATTTTAAGTGGATGTCAGCTCGGGCCTTCGGCCCTCGCTTTTTAAAAAATCTGAAGCAAAACTTTGCTTCAAGTTTATGTGGATGTCAGCTCGGGCCTTCGGCCCTCGCTTCTCAAAATTTTTTGAAGTTTTTTAAAAAAATCTGAAGCAAAACTTTGCTTCAAGTTTAACTGGATGTCAGCTCGGGCCTTCGGCCCTCGCATCTCAAAATTTTTTAGAAGCAAAACTTTGCTTCAAGTTTAAGTGGATGTCAGCTCGAGCCTTCGGCCCTCGCTTCTCAAAATTTTTTAGAAGCAAAACTTTGCTTCAAATTTTAAGTGGATGTCAGCTCGGGCCTTCGGCCCTCGCTTTTTAAAAAATCTGAAGCAAAACTTTGCTTCAAGTTTATGTGGATGTCAGCTCGGGCCTTCGGCCCTCGCTTCTCAAAATTTTTTGAAGTTTTTTAAAAAAATCTGAAGCAAAACTTTGCTTCAAGTTTAACTGGATGTCAGCTCGGGCCTTCGGCCCTCGCTTCTCAAAATTTTTTAGAAGCAAAACTTTGCTTCAAATTTTAAGTGGGTGTCAGCTTCAGATCCATGCTTGGATCCAGCTTATCCCCCCACAAATTTTGCCCAGATATACAAAATTCAGCCTTAAACTCTTCTCCGGTTTGCCCCGCATGGTCAGAGACGGAGAAATTTCGCCTCTCTGCCATCAACTTCACCTGTCAATCATTTCTTCTCTCTCCCTACCATAATTCTCCGGATACGGCAATCCACTCCACAGCTCGGGCCTTCGGCTCTCGCTTCTCAAAAATTACTGTTTTTGAATGGATATCAACTCGGGCCTTCGGCCCTCGCTTCTCAAATGTTTTAAATTTTGGATTTTAAATGGATATACTGAACTATCTGCAATACTTTTGAAGATAATTTTAAGGTTAAATTGAAGCACATACAGGGGGCTATTAATGGTGTGGTCGGGATAAATTTTTGATCACGGATATCGGATTTCGAACTTCAAAAAACAAAATTTCAGTTTGAAGCAAATTTGCTTCAAAAAACAAACATACAAAAAACTGAAGCAAATTTGCTTCTAAAACAAAATTTCAAAATTTGAAGCAAAATAGCTTCAAACCCAAAAATTTCAAAAGTTGAAGCAAATTTGCTTCAAGTTTCAAAAATTCAAAACTTGAAGCAATTTTGCTTCACATTTCGAAATTCGAAACTTGAAGCAATGCTTCGACAAAATTTTGCTTAAGCTTCAAAAGTTGAAGCAGAAACATGAAGCAGAAGCAAGCTTCTGCTTCGGATCCATCCTCGGATCCAGCTTATCCACCCACTAAATTTCCCCAGATATACAAAATTCAACTTCAAACTCTTCGACGGTTTGCCCCGCATGGTCAGAGACGCAGAAAAATTTTGCTTCTCTTCCACTCATTTCACCTGTCAATCATTTTTCCTCTCTCCCTACCATAATTCTCCGTGTACTGTACTCACCCCCACAAATTTTCGAACCTCTGTACTTTCGTCAAAATGTACCAAAAAAATTCGAAAAAAATATTTTTGAACTCAGCTCAGCGAGGGCTTTCGAATGATATACAATTTACCATATCTATCTTTATTTTTGAAAAAATAATTTTTTGGTCGGAAATTTTGGCCGAAAAAATTGCCGAAATTTTAAAAAATTCATAACTTAGCCAAAGTAAAGCTTTCTGATAATTTTAAAATCCTATTCTACGAAGAAAAATCTACTCTATAAGAGAAAAATAGATTTACACTCATCCTCCAACAAAAAACCAAAAAAATTTTCATAAAACCGAAAAATTTTTGATTTTTAAAAACCCGACCCCTACGGCTCCAACTTTGAAGTTTTTCAGAATTTTTAGACTTTAAAAAATTTTTAATTTTTAGTACTGTTTTATAAAAGAAATCTCATCCAAAAATCTCAACCCCTTAAATAGTTATGATTTTTTAAATATTTCCGAATAATTTTTGGAAGGGGTACCCCTTTGAAAAAATCGAGGGTATAAAATTTTTCAATTGTAGCTCGAAAAACGTGTTTTATGATGAAACCAAACACGCTTAGTCAGAATCCGAAGTCGAAAAAATTCTAAAAAATTTTCCCGAAAAGTTATAGTCGAAAAACCATTTCAGTCTCAGACTTTTGGAAATTTAAATGGATATACTGAACTGTATACAATACTTATGAAGACAATTATACTATTAAATTGAAGCACATACAGGGGTCTATTAATGGTGTGGTCGGGATAAGATTTTGATAGATTTAAGTTCCCGAAAATTAGCCCAAAAACCATATCAGTCCCAGACTCAAATCTCGATTTTCTAACTACAAACTTCGAAATTAGTCTTTCTGGTTAATCCCAAAGGAATCCCCGTTGGATATGCTTTCGAATGACTACTCATTCACCCATATCCATTTAAATCCCAAATCCCGGAAATGTCGAATCTCGAAGTTTGACTTCTAAACTTCAAGTTTCAACATTGTTATTAATCCCACTGATATCCCCTCACTCCCCGCTCTCGAATGACTACTCATTCGACCATATTTAAAGATCCCTGAAATGTCGGATTCGAAGTTCGACTTCGAATTTCGACCCATAATTTATCCCATTGATACCCTGACATTATCAGCTTTCGAATGAGTACTTATTAGACCATATTCGAAATCTTCGAAAATCCCGGAAATCCCTGATCCAACTTCGAACTTTGAATTTCGACTTCTAACATATCCCATTGATCCCCGCTCATGATCCGCTTTCGAATGACTACTCATTCGACCATATTCGATCTCTTCGAAAATCCCGGAAATGTCGAACCGAAGTTCGAACTTCGAATTTCGACTTCTAATATATCCCATTGATCCCCCCTCATTATCCGCTTTCGAATGACTACTCATTCGACCATATTCGTACTCTTCGAAAATCCCGGATTTCGAAGTTCGACTTCGAAATTCGACTTTCAATACTTCTAACATATCCCATTGATCATCTTTCATTATCCGCTTTCGAATGACTACTCATTCGACCCATTTGAAAATGTCGAAAATCCCGGATCCGATTTTCGACTTCCAAATTCGACTTTTACTACCCCTAACATATCCCATTGATCTCCCCTTTATCCCAGCTCTCGAATGACTACCCATACACCCATACTTCGAAATCCCGAAAAACCCGGAAATGTCGAACCGAAGTCGAAATCCTCTTAATACCCCTTTATACTCATACTCAGGCATCCCTACTACTATATTTTCGAATTTCCCTGAAAATTTTTAAAAAATTTAAATTTCCGCCAAAAAAACCTATTTGAGTACGAATTGGACACTTCAGGCTCACGAGGCTACAGACTTTTGGTTTGACATTTTCGACCCGAATTTTTTGGATTCGACATCTCCTAATAGTGGCACATCCGCCTCCCAGCAGAAATTTTCCGGTATCTCCTACCCCTGCAAAGATAGCCAAAGTTCGAACCCGGTTTCGACCCCTTCCGGCAATTTTTAGAACTCGGCTATATTTTTCCTAAACGGCCCGGACAAAGTACCCGGCAGGATGTAAAACTCCCATGCACGTAAATCCACTCAAATCCGAGTTCTGATTTTTTAAAATCGAACTTCCACATTTTTATATAAGTATGTAACTAGATGTAATACATATGCAATGGCGGTAAGTTACGTATGCACTGGAATTTAATAGGCGGAGCCTTTGGTTACGATACTTTTGCCCGTTGGAAAGCCTAACGGCTTTGGGGCGCGCTTCGCGCGCTGCTAGAAATTTTTTCTGCTACATTTAATAAAAAGCCCTGGAAATCTCGTCGGGCCTTCGGCCCGCCGCGTTTAAAAATTCTCGGCCCTCGCGATTCATTTTGGGGTGGATCTTAAGCTCGGGCCTTCGGCCCTCGCGATTAATTTTGGGATGGATCTTAAGCTCGGGCCTTCGGCCCTCGCGACCCATTTTGAGATGGATCTTAAGCTCGGGCCTTCGGCCCTCGCGATCCATTTTGGGATGGATCTTCAGCTCGGGCCTTCGGCCCTCGCCGGTAAAATTTAGCCCTGCCTTTTCATCGCTTCGGGCCTTCGGCCCTCGCGATTCGTTTTGGGATAAGTCTTAAGCTCAGGCCTTCGGCCCTCGCGATCGTTCTTGGATGGGTCTTAAACTCGGGCCTTCGGCCCTCGCGATCCATTTTGGGATGGATCTTAAGCTCGGGCCTTCGGCCCTCGCGATTCGTTTTGTAGGGATCTTAAGCTCGGGCCTTCGGCCCTCGCGATTAATTTTGGGATGGATCTTAAGCTCGGGCCTTCGGCCCTCGCGACCCATTTAGAGATGGATCTTAAGCTCGGGCCTTCGGCCCTCGCAACCCATTTTGTGATGGATTTTATGCTCGGGCCTTCGGCCCTCGCGACCCATTTTGTGATGGATCTTAAGCTCGGGCCTTCGGCCCACGCGATTCGTTTTGGGATGGATCTTAAGCTCGGGCCTTCGGCCCTCGCGATTCGTTTTGGGATGGGTCTTAAGCTCTGGCCTTCGGCCCTCGCACGGCGGGCCTCCGGCCCGCCGTTTGGGGGCCTTTGGCCCCCAAATCACCCACATCCAAAATTTCGACCTTTTGTAACTTTGTACAAAATGGTCAGAAAATTCCAGAAAAAATATTTTCTTGCTCAGCTTGATGAGAGCTTTCGATTGATATAACATTTGCCCTATATTATGTCATTTTGGAAAAAATAATTTTTTGGCCGAAAATTTCGACCGAAAAATTCCCGTAATTTTTCAAAAATTCATAACTCCCCAAAAATAAAACCTTTTGAAACATTTTAAAAGCTTAATATATAGTAAAAATTCTGCTCTATTTTATAAAAATATAATAAACCACCCTCAGCCTCAATTTTTAAATAGCTCAAAAAATTTGTAATTTTTTGCTCTATTTTATAACGCTCAATTCGTTCGGCTACGTCAAAAAATTACAAAGTTATGCCCAATTTAAATTTCACCAAAAAATTTCAAAAGGGGTTCAAAAAATGTGCCCTTCAAAAATGGGTCAAAAATTCGACCTCGAGAAAAATATGTTTTATGGTACTCCAAAGGGTGCTGAACACGAATCCGAACTCCGTTTATTTTTAAAAATTTTTTAAAAAAAGTTACACTCAAAAAACCGGCCACTTTTGGCCCCGAAAATGCCACTTTTTGCCCTATAACTTTCCCAGACTCAAGTGTACCCCAAACAAAGTATATATTTTTAGAGGTTTCAAGGGACGCTCTACAAGATAGGATACTCAAATCGAGTTTCAATTCACGCGTTAAAAAGTCGGTTTTGGCGAGGTCACTTTGGTGCCCATAACTATGTCAGGAAAAAATCCCAGACTCAAGTGTCCCCCAACAAAATTGTTTTATACTCATACTCAGGCATCCCTACTACTATATTTTCGAATTTCCCTGAAAATTTTTAAAAAATTTAAATTTCCGCCAAAAAAACCTATTTGAGTACGAATTGGACACTTCAGGCTCACGAGGCTACAGACTTTTGGTTTGACATTTTCGACCCGAATTTTTTGGATTCGACATCTCCTAATAGTGGCACATCCGCCTCCCAGCAGAAATTTTCCGGTATCTCCTACCCCTGCAAAGATAGCCAAAGTTCGAACCCGGTTTCGACCCCTTCCGGCAATTTTTAGAACTCGGCTATATTTTTCCTAAACGGCCCGGACAAAGTACCCGGCAGGATGTAAAACTCCCATGCACGTAAATCCACTCAAATCCGAGTTCTGATTTTTTAAAATCGAACTTCCACATTTTTATATAAGTATGTAACTAGATGTAATACATATGCAATGGCGGTAAGTTACGTATGCACTGGAATTTAATAGGCGGAGCCTTTGGTTACGATACTTTTGCCCGTTGGAAAGCCTAACGGCTTTGGGGCGCGCTTCGCGCGCTGCTAGAAATTTTTTCTGCTACATTTAATAAAAAGCCCTGGAAATCTCGTCGGGCCTTCGGCCCGCCGCGTTTAAAAATTCTCGGCCCTCGCGATTCATTTTGGGGTGGATCTTAAGCTCGGGCCTTCGGCCCTCGCGATTAATTTTGGGATGGATCTTAAGCTCGGGCCTTCGGCCCTCGCGACCCATTTTGAGATGGATCTTAAGCTCGGGCCTTCGGCCCTCGCGATCCATTTTGGGATGGATCTTCAGCTCGGGCCTTCGGCCCTCGCCGGTAAAATTTAGCCCTGCCTTTTCATCGCTTCGGGCCTTCGGCCCTCGCGATTCGTTTTGGGATAAGTCTTAAGCTCAGGCCTTCGGCCCTCGCGATCGTTCTTGGATGGGTCTTAAACTCGGGCCTTCGGCCCTCGCGATCCATTTTGGGATGGATCTTAAGCTCGGGCCTTCGGCCCTCGCGATTCGTTTTGTAGGGATCTTAAGCTCGGGCCTTCGGCCCTCGCGATTAATTTTGGGATGGATCTTAAGCTCGGGCCTTCGGCCCTCGCGACCCATTTAGAGATGGATCTTAAGCTCGGGCCTTCGGCCCTCGCAACCCATTTTGTGATGGATCTTATGCTCGGGCCTTCGGCCCTCGCGACCCATTTTGTGATGGATCTTAAGCTCGGGCCTTCGGCCCACGCGATTCGTTTTGGGATGGATCTTAAGCTCGGGCCTTCGGCCCTCGCGATTCGTTTTGGGATGGGTCTTAAGCTCTGGCCTTCGGCCCTCGCACGGCGGGCCTCCGGCCCGCCGTTTGGGGGCCTTTGGCCCCCAAATCACCCACATCCAAAATTTCGACCTTTTGTAACTTTGTACAAAATGGTCAGAAAATTCCAGAAAAAATATTTTCTTGCTCAGCTTGATGAGAGCTTTCGATTGATATAACATTTGCCCTATATTATGTCATTTTGGAAAAAATAATTTTTTGGCCGAAAATTTCGACCGAAAAATTCCCGTAATTTTTCAAAAATTCATAACTCCCCAAAAATAAAACCTTTTGAAACATTTTAAAAGCTTAATATATAGTAAAAATTCTGCTCTATTTTATAAAAATATAATAAACCACCCTCAGCCTCAATTTTTAAATAGCTCAAAAAATTTGTAATTTTTTGCTCTATTTTATAACGCTCAATTCGTTCGGCTACGTCAAAAAATTACAAAGTTATGCCCAATTTAAATTTCACCAAAAAATTTCAAAAGGGGTTCAAAAAATGGGCCCTTCAAAAATGGGTCAAAAATTCGACCTCGAGAAAAATATGTTTTATGGTACTCCAAAGGGTGCTGAACACGAATCCGAACTCCGTTTATTTTTAAAAATTTTTTAAAAAAAGTTACACTCAAAAAACCGGCCACTTTTGGCCCCGAAAATGCCACTTTTTGCCCTATAACTTTCCCAGACTCAAGTGTACCCCAAACAAAGTATATATTTTTAGAGGTTTCAAGGGACGCTCTACAAGATAGGATACTCAAATCGAGTTTCAATTCACGCGTTAAAAAGTCGGTTTTGGCGAGGTCACTTTGGTGCCCATAACTATGTCAGGAAAAAATCCCAGACTCAAGTGTCCCCCAACAAAATTGTAGTACATTTAGTGCCCTATTATACCAAAAAAGAGTTGAAACCATTTGCCCTCTCTTAAGCAATTTTATAATTACATTCGATGGGAGCCACCCTTCCCGATAGGGGTTCTGGAC
Source organism: Meloidogyne enterolobii (assembly GCA_963681835.1). Taxonomy (NCBI): domain Eukaryota; kingdom Metazoa; phylum Nematoda; class Chromadorea; order Rhabditida; family Meloidogynidae; genus Meloidogyne; species Meloidogyne enterolobii. The sequence continues at coordinate 384,366 of CAVMJV010000129.1, forward strand.
ATTTTGGACCTTTTGAGTCTCATAACTTTGCCCAAAATGGTCAGAAAAATTTGAACCAAATTTTTTCAGACCCACCACATGGAGCTCTATCGAATGGCATATAGTTTGAAAATTGTCGGTGATTTTCGTCGGACACCATGTGTCATTTTTGGACGAGATGTACAATTTTTAGCCAAGGCCACAGCCTCAGGCGTTCATCCGATCCCTCCCAAATTTTTCCTACGATATAGTACACATCCCAACTTAAAATCCTCCCAGCAAGCATTTTTCAATCCAACTTCACCCCTCCTCGCTATTTCCATTTGAAAAACCACCCATGGCCGTTTCAGTGCGAAAACGACGTTTCAGCGCCGAGGTTAGAGTTTTCCTGAATAGAGCGTAAAAAGTTGCAGGACAAATGTACCCTTCAAAAAATTCCAGCCGCCGGCCTTCGGCCGGCGGAATTTTTGAAAAGGATTTTCTCCCCAAAAAGAGGGGCACTACCAAGATTTTTATTAAATATATAACTAGCTGTGGGTTACGTATGCGATGGCGGTAACTTACGTATGCAATTCCTATTAGGATACTTTAGGTTTAATAGCATTCTGCCCGTTGGAAAGCCTAACGGCTTTGGGGCGCGCTTCGCGCGCTGCTAGAAACGGTATATTTTGCCCTGCCTTTTCATTGCTCCTTCAAAAAATTCCAGCCGCCGGCCTTCGGCCGGCGGAATTTTTGAAAGCAATTTTCTCCCATAAAAAAATCGAACATCAAGATTTTTATTAAATATATAACCAGCGTTCGGCGCGAATTGCCGACATGTAAATAAGCTTTTTGGGTATAAAGGCTGACTCCAGCGTTATTACAACGCATTTAAATTAATTTGGATCAATTTCCCAGCATTTGAAAACTTCAGACTCAAATATCCATTCTCAGACTCAAGTGACACCTTTGAAAATATCTTCATTCGATTCCTCATTCAATTCCCTATCGAATGACACCTCAAGCGTCTTTCTATGACTAATACTTCAAAAGTTATAAATTTTTGAAAAAAAAAACAAAAAATAATATTAATAACATGCGGGCCTTCGGCCCGCATGTTAATAATTAATACTAAAATATTTTTCAGATTCTCGCGGTTGCCTCCGACAACGCGTTTAGTGCAACGCGTTCCGAATTTAAAAAATTGAAATTCTGGCGGTTGCCTTCGGCAACGTATTCATTGCAACGCGTTACATGCGGGCCTTCGGCCCGCAATTTTTCTGCCTCCGGCAACGCGTTTTATGCAACGCGTTCCGAAATTTAAAAAAAATAATTTTTAATTTTGGCGGTTGCCTCCGGCAACGCGTTTTATGCAACGCGTTCCGAAATTTAAAAAAATAATTTTTAATTCTGGCGGTTGCCTCCGGCAACGCGTTTTCTGCACGCGTTCCGAAATTAAAAAAAAATAATTTTTAATTTTGGCGGTTGCCTCCGGCAACGCGTTTTATGCAACGCGTTCCGAAATTAAAAAAAATAATTTTTAATTCTGGCGGTTGCCTCCGGCAACGCGTTTTCTGCACGCGTTCCGAATTTTTAAAAAATAATTTTTAATTCTGGCGGTTGCCTCCGGCAACGCGTTCCGAATTTTTAAAAATAATTTTTAATTCTGGCGGTTGCCTCCGGCAACGCGTTCCGAATTTTTAAAAAATAATTTTTAATTCTGGCGGTTGCCTCCGGCAACGCGTTTTCTGCAGCGCGTTGCTATTTCATCAAAAGACAATTTTTAATTCTCGCGGTTGCCCCCGGCAACGCGTTCCAAATTTTTAAAAAATAATTTTTAATTCTGGCGGTTGCCTCCGGCAACGCGTTTTCTGCAACGCGTTTCGATTTCCTCAGAAAATAATTTTTAATTCTGGCGGTTGCCTCCGGCAACGCGGTATCTGCAACGTGTTACGAATTTTTTAAATTAAATTAAACGTAAAATTAACTTATAAATTAATTTGCCTTATTTTTATAAAATTTTATAAAAATTTTCAGTCCCAGACTGAAAGTTATAAATGAGACTCAAGTGTACTTTTTACTAAAAATTCATTTTTTAATATTCTTATTAATTTTTAGAATTTTTTATATTCATTTCCACTGATTTTAGCATTCAGACTCAAATATTCCACCCTCAGACTCAAGTGACCCCTTCAAAAAATTTTCAAAAAATTCGCTTGATTTTTACACGTCGAATGACACCTCAATCATATTTTTCCGATAACTACTTCAAAAGTTACAAAAAACGCCTCACCGTTGCTTAACTTTCCAGATCGGACGGGTTAGATCGGCAAATTTAAAAATTTTTCCCCAAAATTTTAATTTCTTAAAAAATTCATAACTCGGTCCAAAAAAGTTAAATTAACATAAAACAAAGCTTATTCGATGCAGAATTTAATTCTCTATCTTTCATCTCCCAACAATTTTCGTCTAACTCTGAAATAAAACATAGTTAAGGTTACTTCTATGCAACCTCCTCAAAATTTCAATTTTTACTCCATATCTTTTTTTCTGTTAATCCAATCAAGGTGAAACCAACTTTTTTCTTAAGAAACCCACCACGCTCTACAACTTTACTCCCAACGACTTTTTCCTATCTCGTCGATAAACACCTTAAATCCAAAGTTACCACTTTGACAAAAAAGTTTGTCTTCAGCACATCTACCCTTCCCGTTGTCAGAACGACTCCAACTTTTTTTCTATCATATTCGAAATATGCTCTAGATGATACCTTGTAACTGACCCAACTTCCCCCGACTTCATCTTTATATTCAAATTTCACTTCAAAGTTTCGAAAAAACACGTTTTTTCAAAATATCTAAAAAACTCGCCCCTTTCCCCCCACTTTTCCGATTTTTCCTGAAAACTACATTAAATTTCCCATCTATAGCAAAAGACCCCACCCCGATACACCCACTCAAAAGCTCTGGGGACTTTTTTTTAGCTGACTGCCTTTTTACTATTATATATAGATAAACTACATAACTAGCCCGCTTCGCGGGCTAGTTATGTAGTATGATTCTATACTCTATATTTCGTACCTATGCTTTATCCGTAATACGTTTGGCCTTGGCTGTAAAAAGGTGACCCTATGGGCGTTGGAACCTAAGCCTTGCCCGTTAGGGCCTTCGGCCCAAACTTCGTCCGCTCCGCGGCCGAATGGGCGCTGCGCGCCCATGGAGGCGCGAAACTGTTGCGAGGTTTAGTTACGTTGCTCTGCCTTCCGGGGCTGCCTCTAGGCGCTACGCGCGGTCAAAACATATAAATTGCGTAAATTTGAAATTGTCAGACTCAAGTGTCCAACTATAAAAATTCGGTTAAAATGCTTTGCAAGCACTCACATGCCCGCTCCGCGGTGCCTCAAGCCCTACAATAAAATTTTTCAAAAAATTTTTTTTCAGACTCAAGTGACCCCCTCAAAAATATTTTATTTATACTTTTCATTCGATTCCACGTTGATTTATGCTTTGCACTCACTCACATGCCCGCTCCGCGGTAACCCTCATGCCTACAAATTATTCTTGCAACAAAATTTTCTGAGACTCAAGTGACCCCCTCAAAAATATTTTTTTAAAACTCCCCTTATGTAGACCTATCGAATGACACCAAACTCGACCAGGTTCAATCCTTTTCAAAATTTTAAATTTTGAGACTCAAGTGACCCTTTTTCCCAAAAATCCTCGCAAAGCCTCCCCACTTCAGTCCAACTACTCCCCAACACACCCTATGCCTTAGAATCTATTTTCCTTAAAAAATTTTTCCGAGACTCAAGTGACCCCCGAAAATATTTTTTTCAAACTCCCCTCACCTAGACCTATCGAATGATACCACACACTCCCATGTAGATGTCGTATTAAATTTTCCACCCCTAGACTTTCCCCTTCCCTAAGCTCGCGAATACTTGGCCAAAATAACGACAATTCTGCGAATACCATGTGTAGCTCCAAGATGGCTCGGCCGATTTTAAAAATCTCAACGGATTTCGAAACCTAACGAAAAAATCTCAAAATGCTTTTTTTTGATTTTCTATCCCGGTCCCTAAAAAAAAGTTATGGTCGAAAGTCTGAAAAGTCAGACTTTGCGACTTTGGGTTTGACCGGTCATAACTTTGTCCAGAAAAGTCCGTTTTGAACCATTTACACGTCATTCGGTGTGTTTCCGGGAGTTCTGCAAGTTTGCAGGCAAAAAATTTCCGGTCCGGGTTCGTTTTCGACATGTTTAGGTCCCAAAACCTCTAAAGTGACAATTTGTCCAAATTTTGTCCAGAGCACATCTACCCTTCAAGTCGACCGAAACTCTTCAACTAAAGTTTATTAATGTAGGATCTGGTCCAACTTGAGGGCCAGCCAGCAGAAGCTAAGCTCTCCGACTTTTTACTTTCGAGTTATACCGAAACTGGCAAAGTGTCGTTTTTTTCGAATTCGATTTTCGACCTTTTGTCGAACCAAATTTCGACTTTTCCGATTTTTCCCAAATACTACACCGGTGGCCCAAAATAACAAAAAAACTTTTCCGAACCTATCTCTACGCCTTCGATGCAATCTTGATTCTTGTAGATGGACCCCCCCTCTTTCTTTATATATATATAATTCCATATTAAATAAATAGGAAGGTGAAATAGTTTTCCTAGGAAAGAGGAAAGTATTTTACAATCGGTACTACCGCGAAAAACTAAATTAACGGTTGGTAGTAACAGTGCCGAAATAATCAATTTACCAAACACTAAGCGAGAAAATTTTAAACACTAAATCCAACGTTTTCACTACCCCTACACAACACTATATGAGTTCGGGTAAAAATTTAATTTCCGAGATAACTTTTAATTTTTATCTTAACAGAAATTGACAAAAAAACTCGTCAAAATTCCTGTTAAACGTCGTAAGATAGACTGAATCGAATCGCTAGACGTCTTTTGCTCGCCACACGCGTATCATATAGCTCACCAGACATTTAAATTTTTCTTAGCCCTACCACTCCCTTTCTATAACAGTGAAGGGGAGGTTTGAATTTACTCTCGCTACCTGGGTTAAATTTTTAAATGAAAAATTACTAAAGTGCATTTTCAAGGAGTGAATGCCAAAAACGCCCGCATGTCTTAACAAAAATTGAGTTTGACTTTGAATAGAGAAATTTTAATATTGATTTAATTAATTAATTAATTAATAAATTAATTAATTAAACATAGAAGGAAAGTTTTTTTGACTTCATTAGATAAAACAAACTTAAAGTTTTACTCAGATAATTACACACTGATTACCTCCTACAGCCAGATATTGAAGAAATAATTATCCCCTCAAAATATAATTACCCCCTTTAAAATAACCTTAGAAACAGTGCTTATATTTTTTGATAGGCCTTCTCAGGTGGGCTTATATTAGGGATGGGCTTCTATTAGAGCCGGGCTTATATTAGAGCATTTACGGCAATTAAGTAAAAATCTTAAAATATTAATATATTAACTTCAAATTTCTTTATATTTCCTTATTTTTGGAAATAAAAGTGTTGTAAAATCTGAGATGGAGAACTAGCTAGGCGATATTCCACTCTAGATCAATCCGTGAAGGTTTTAACTTTAAAATTTTGATATCAATTGCCTTACAAAATTTGATAGATTCCCTACTAACTTTAATAATATAACTAACAGGTTTTCAAACTAGTTGCCGGTTTTATTAATTTTTAAATACAAATTTCTGAGGATATTTTATTTAATTAATTTACTTAATAATTTAAACAATATAAAATTTTTTCCCCTGTCTGCCAATTTGTCGAGAGACGAGCTTTTTTGCCAATAAGACCTTGTGAATGCACTCTATTTAAATGCACTTGACTTTAAATGCATATGACTTAATGTCATGAGACAATATGTAATACTTAGTCAGTTTTTAAAGTGTTTGGCAAACATAAGTTTATGCTCATTTTAAATTTATTAACAGAACAGACCATAATAAATGTTCGGCATAATTAGGTACTACCGCGATATTACCGAAATTAACGATTAATAAAAAAGGTGTCGAGATAATCAATCTGCCTGACAAAAAACGCGCAGATTTTAAACACGAAATCTGGACGTTTTCACAGCCCATACACTACGCTGATTATGATTAGTTATATTGGTTCTGGTAAACATTTATTTCCGAGAGTTGTGATATTAAAAACTTTTAATTTTTATCTTAACAGAAATTGACAAAAAAACTCGTCAAAATTCCTGTCAAACGTCGTAAGATAGGCTGAATCGAATCGCTAGACGTCTTTTGCTCGCCACACGCGTTCCTATAGCTCACCAGACATTTAAATTTTTCTTCGCCCTACCACTCCCTTTCTATAACAGTGAAGTGGAGGTTTGAATTTACTCTCGCTACCTGGGTTAAATTTTTAAATGAAAAATTACTAAAGTGCATTTTCAAGGAGTGAATGCCAAAAACGCCCGCATGGTTAACAAAAATTGAGTTTGACTTTGAATAGAGAAATTTTAATATTGATTTAATTAAATAATTAATTAATTAATTAATTAAACATAGAAGGAAAGTTTTTTTGACTTCATTAGATAAAACAAACTTAAAGTTTTACTCAGATAATTACACACTGATTACCTCCTACAGCCAGATATTGAAGAAATAATTATCCCCTCAAAATATAATTACCCCCTTTAAAATAACCTCATATGTAATGATGATTTTGCCGAACAAAATTTAATTTTATTTGATGATAATAAAACATAAAAACAATGATTTACATTAATTTAGAATATGGCAGCAAAATTTTTAGAAAAAATTTTGAATGTGCTTATATTAGTATAGGCTTCTATCAGAAACAGTGCTTATATTTTTCGATAGACCTTCTCAGGTGGGCTTATATTAGAGATGGGCTTCTATTAGAGCCGGGCTTATATTAGAGAATTTACGGCAATTAAGTAAAAATCTTAAAATATTAACTTCAAATTTTTTTTATATTTCCTTATTTTTGTAAATAAAAGTGTTGTAAAATCTGAGATGGAGAACTAGCTAGGCGATACTCCTATCTAGATCAATCCGTGAAGGTTTTAACTTTAAAATTTTGATATCAATTGCCTTACAAAATTTGATAGAAAATTTGATAGACTTTAATAATATAAATAACAGGTTTTCAATATTTACCGGTTTTATTAATTTTAAATACAAATTTCTGAGAATATTTTATCAAATTAATTTAATTAATAATTTAAACAATATTAAATTTTTTCTTCTGTCTGTCAATTTTTCGAGAGACGAGCTTTTTTGCCAATAAGACCTTGTGAATGCACTCTATTTAAAGGCATATGACTTTAAAGGCATTTGACTTTAAATGCATATGACTTAATGTCATGAGACAATGTTAGTCAGCTTTTAAAGTGTTTGGCAAACTTAAGTTTATGCTCAATTTAGATTTGGTAAAAGAAAAGACCATAACTAGTCTTCGGCATAAATCGGAACTAGTGTTAGGCTGAATCGAAATTAACGATTAATAAAAAAAGGTGCCGAGATAATCCATTTGCCGAACAAAACTCGCGCAGATTTTAAACACGAAATCCGGACGTTTTTTACAACCCCTACACAACATGAATATGAGTAGTTACATAAGTTCGGTAAACATTTATTTTCGGAGATTTTTGAATTAATTTTATCTGAAATTTTATATCTGAAATTAATTTTAATTTTTGTCTTAACAAGAGTTGAAAAAACCTCAAAATTCCTGTCAAACAGTCCAAAAACGTGAGACAGTCTGAATCGAATCGCTAGACGTCTATGGATCGCCACACGCGTATCCTATAGCTCACCAGACATTTAAATTTTTCTTAGCCCTACCACTTTCTTTCTATAACAATGAAGGGGAGTGTTGGAATTTACTCTCGCTACCTGGGTTAAATTTTTCAATAGAGAAATATAATTTAAAAAGAGATGGACAAAGATTTTTGGTGGAGTCAATAATAGAGGCGTGCGCTTTTTTGTCAATATAAAACAGAATGAGACTACAGGCTATCCTCATTTTAAAATTAATAAAATTCGTCTAGCTTTAAAATTTAACTAGGATTGAGTGTCTCGTATATAGAAGGTCTCTAAGCGGCTCTCGCATCCAGGCACTAAGCAATTTTAAAAAACTCCTTAAACTAAGGTATTATTCACGGTTTATATTATTAGGGTGGTCCATAAAAAATGCCCGTTGAGCATGTTTCTCGGTGAATACTTCATGGATATGCATCTTCTATATACCATTGAAAGCTTAATTCGTATCTCGTTTGACATGTTTCAGCGTTTTTTAAAAAAATTTGAAATTTCTGAGATATACACTGGTAAATAGGATATGGTCGGATATGTCAAATCCGGTCGTATATAGAAGGTCTCTCAAGCCGCTCTCGCATCCATATTTCTCCTTGCCCTGAAAAATAATACTTTGGATTATTGCTTCTTAAACATTGGGAGATCGGGAAAAAATAGAAAATAAGCTAAAAATCCGTTTCTTTTACGATACTTTATAAATTACTCTAAATTTATAAAATAACTATTTAATAACAATTTTTAAATTAATTTATACAGATGAAAATGCGATTTAAAAATTATTTGAAATTATTAAACTTTTATTGTTTTTTAATTTTGATAATTATTTTCGGTGCAAATTTGTCGGTTAATGCTGTTCATCTTCATTTAGGAAGAAGCCATGATGGCTATCAAAAATTGGAAAAAGTGGAAGACATAGTTGGGGATGAGGCTCAAGAGATCTTGAAGATACATGCTGAGAATAATATTAAAAAAAAGATTGGAGAGTTAAAAGAGGAAGCAGAAGAAGCTGGAAATTTGGAGAAATTTACGAAAGAATTACTTCCTGCTATTGAAATTCTAACTGATATTGGCAAAATACCAAAGTATATTGCTGAAATTAAAGAGATAAATAAATTAGACGAGAAAATCCCAACATTCTTTAAAAATAAATTAAATTTTGAAATGTTTGTAGATTATTTCAATCAACAATACCTGATGATAAAAACCGATTCAAAAAAGAAGTTTTCGAAGACAATGAAGGAAAAGTTTGAGGTTCTGTTTAGAGAAATTTTGATGCTTTTTAGCCAAAAATTAACCGCTTTTGAATTAACCGCTTTTGAAACCAAGAAACTGGAAATTTTTGAAAAAGAGAAATTTTTAAGAAATTCCCATTAAAAGAAACCGAGGTAATAGTTCAAAAAACGAATTCGACTTGAATTTTTAAATTAGACGAATTTTTTATTGAAAATGGATTTATGTCCAGGATGCGAAATAAATATAATATAAACTCATATTCGTGCTCAATATATGTATTAACTCTGAAAACATCCACAATATAGAAAAAGCATTTCTTTCCTCATTTTAATCTAGAAGGATGAAAAAATGCGTAACACAAAACCGTCTATTACAGAAACCAATATTTAACCAAAACTGACGACTTTGTAGGTTTTTACAGTTAGGCTTGACCGAAAAAGTTGCTTGGTTTCAGTTAATTGAGATAGTCGGACGACCTTGCTTTAGACACAAATTAAACAATGTTGAGCATTCATATGTTTCCAAAATTTAAAAATTGTCAATGTTGTGTCCGCACTTGCAGAAAGAACATAAATAAAAATAAATAACCCGGCATTGGGTTGGATGGTGGCACAGTCGGTTGTGCTTCATTCTGGGCTCATTCCATGATGGTTCAATTCCATCTCCCATCCACAATTTTTCCACAGCATGAACATCGGACATGACAGTCAACAACTCTTCTAACTACCAAATCATATACACGGACTTTTCCAAAACATAAACTAGATCCGCCCGAATCCGAGTTTTAGCTCATCCTGGCCCATTCCGGATTGCTAACAACCCTATATTAAACACATCTAGATTTTACTATCACATCGAAATATATATCTAAAAATGAGGAGTAAATTTTTAAATTAAAAATTATTTAAGAAATTGAATGAGCATTTAGAAGCATTGAAGGAAAATGAATTTGCTACATTTTTGACAAACATCAATATATGTAAAAAGGGTAAACAGTCCCAAATACCTTACGAAAAGAACAAAAAATTGCTAGCATATTTAGCTGATTTATGCAAAACTCACGAAGAATGTTTTACTGATTTAAACGTTAAATTTACATCAGCCATTGTTGATGTGTTCAACATGTTTAACGACAAGTTGGATAAAACTCTGAAGAAAGGAAATGATAAAGACGAATTCGATCATTTCTTTGAAAATTTTGAAAAGGAGAAAATAGCCGATCGTGCTGTTTTATATAGTCATAAAGTTGTAAATGGAATTCGGAAAAAGTTGCATTCAAAAAATAGCAAAAATGTTGGTGGTAAACATGGGGAAGAGCATAAGAAGGAAAATTAAAGATGAAATGTGAGAAGAAAATTATTCGAGGTTTTGGAACAGATGAAGTTTTAATTTGGGCTACAAGCCAAGAACCATTGACCGAATGTACATACCTTATAAATATATACCACATTACCTCATTATTAACACTCCTAAATCCACTGAATGATGATTATTCATTCTATTCTATGCGACAACCTTATTTAGACACTTTTTGTCTTGAAAATCCGAGTGTTATTATCATCCTTCGGGGATCAAAAACTATGTATATACCGCCCTTTATTAAGCATTTAAACCTACATGATTATTTTTAAATTGACATATCCCTTTTCAATTTTATTTTTTAAACTGAATTTACTGTGCTACGACAAAAATTCAAAAGAAAAGTAAAAAATTATTACATGAGAACCGCCGTTCTTATAGTGACAAATGACGATTTACAAAGGCTCTATAGTTTGATCTGGCATCAAAATTTGAACTGTCGTACCAACAATTAAGCAATTTTTTAAATTTGTTTAACTCATTTTTATTTTGGATAAAAAATTTTCATTTTTTCATTATTGGTAGAATGTTTTTCATTGTAAAATTTATTACAACAAGGTTTTAGATTTTTGCGAGTTTTCAGTATTATAGTAAAGTAGAAAATGAGAATTAATTATTTCAGAAACTACAGTGCGGGACAAAAGTATAGCCGCACCTGAAAAAACGGTGTAACTCCGGACTGAGTACGCCAATTGTTATAAAATTTCGCAAAAAAATTTTAGATTAAATGAGAAACATGATAACATTAAAACTTTTGGTAAGGGTTCGGCTCATCAACACAACAGAACTCATGTTTTTCTTTTCTAAAAAGTTGTGAAAAAGGTAAACTATCAATATAAAAGTCCTCAAAATGGTCCACTTTTGCATTTTCCCGGATTTTCTGACCCCTGAAAATCGAAAAACCATAGGGGGGGGGGGGCAAGCTGATTTTTGGGGTTAAAAATTCGATTATACATATGATACCTCATTCGAAAGGGCTCGACGAGCTGAGTTGAATGACAACAAAATCAGCTCGATTGGAGGCTTATAAACAAAGTTATGACCAACTGAATCTTCGCTGGAAAAACTGTTTTTGTGCTGCTACGGAGGGTAGGCCGGGCATGGTCTTCGCTACATAATGGCCGTGCTCGCTACGGTCGCCGCGAGCTACGGTCGCTCGCGGCGACCGTAGCGAAGCGGCGGCCGTCGTTCCGCTCGACATTCCCGGCTTCCTCCGCAGCGGCAAAAACTTGTGGAAGGTTTAAAAATAAATGGTCATACTTTGTCAAATCAAGTCAGATTTCGTTTATTTTGGTGTCATTCGATTCAGCCGTCGAGCTCTTTCGAATGAGCTATTATTTGCATATTCGAATTTTTGACCCCAAAAATCAGCTTTGTCCCCCTTATGGTTCTCGGATTTTCAGGGGTCTGAAAATCTGGGAAAAGTGCAAAAGTGGACCATTTTGAGTACTTTTATACTGATATTTTACCTTTTCACAACTTTTTGGAAAAGAAAAACATGAGTTCTTTTGAGTTGATGAGCCGAACCCTAGCCAAACTTTTTGAAATTATTACAAGGAATTCAAAAAAATCAAGATTTTCAAAAAATACCAGAATTTTCATTGGTCAAAAGTATAGCCGCACTTTGGATTTTCATGTTTCGAATTTTAGGAAACATCTACAAAAATTTCACATAACATATTTATCGATACTAAGAAAAAATAAAAAAGAACTAGGCCAATATCTAATTTCAATGTCGAAATGAGATTATAGATATTTTACAGACCTTCTTTAAAACTTAAAAAAAAGTTTAACTAAATCGGTTAACATAAAACTAATTTTTATTGAAAATCAAAGAATTTCTTCAATTTTTATTAAGTTTAACTATTTTTAATTTTTTAACTTTTACTAAATTAAATCGCTATATTTGTTCATTTTAAAAATTTAATTATTTAAAAAGCAAAAACAAGGACTGCTTTTCGAATTCTTTGGCGTTTTGTCAATGTTCTTCACCAGACTCATCAATCAGATCATATGCCTCTTGGAAAGTAGGCTAACTACATAGGACGAGAGTGCAAGCCGAAGAACTAAATGGAAGAGATTTGGTCACCACCTCCTACGCCACTCAAAGCCACGATGCCGCCCTAACGGGAGTTATAACGAAAGTTTCAGAATTTGAGGAAAGATCTGCTGAAGGAAAAGAGAGAGTGAATTTCAACCTTTCAAGAGCCCGCCATGGATTGATTTTAATGTTCAACCTGCACAAGCTGAAACAAATGAAAGTTGTAAAGAATTTATGGCAGAACCAAAACAAAAAACAACAGTGGTCGGCAAAGAATACCTGAACGTTATTAGAAAACTAACTTACTTAATCTTATAAAATAAATATTGAGTAGAATAATAAGACCGAATATTTGTTAAGTGAGAAATCTAAACTAATAAATATTGCTAGCATATTCTATGGTATTATTGGAATCTTAGAAAATAAATATTGATCAGAATAATAAGACCGAATATTTGTTAAGTGAGAAATCTAAACTAATAAATATTGCTAACATATTGTATAGTATTATTGGAATCTTAGAAAATAAATATTGTTAGATAAAAAATGGAAATCTTTTATCTAAAACTAAAAATGATTTGAACAAATTTAGATATATGTCATATAAAAGGTGGTACGACAATTCAAGATCAGACTAGAAATCATTTGGAAATCGACAGTTGTCACTATAAGACCGTCGGCTCTCGCAATAGTTTTTTTTACCTTTTTTGATTTCTATTTCCGAAGTTGCCGTAACACAGTACAATTCAATAAAAAATAAAATTAAAAATGTATGTATATGTATGTGCAATTTAAAAATAACAATGTAGATTTAGATGTTTCAAGTAAGGCGGTAATTACCAGGGCTGGCTTTTTGCATCCTTCGCATATTTCGCATTTTTTTCGTATTTTGCTTTATTTCGTATTTGCATTTCGTATTTTGCTTTAGATTTTTTGATTTCGCCCAGCCCTGGTATATACCTAGAGTGTGTCGAACAGATTTTAAAAATCAAAACTTGAAAGGTGAATGTAAATTTAAAAAAGGGACATGCGAACGCGAAAATCCAAAAAACCTAAAAAGCGAAACTGTAACACCTCGGTATATACATAGTTGTTGATCCCCGAAGGTAATAGTAGTAACACTCAGATTTTCAAGAAAGGGGTGTCGAAATTATTCGGATTCTTAGAATGATTCATTCTGGGGATTGTACAGGGTGACAAGAAATGTTTAGGACAAGTTTTATTTCGCCGTAACTTTTTTTCTCGTCAATTTTTTTTCTAATCTCTATCATATAAATTTTATTTGATCTCAATATTTTTAATGTGAATAAAGTTATGCAATAAAATGTTTGTCCTAAACTTTTCTTGTCACCCTGTATAGGAGTGTTAATAATGAGTTAAAATGGTATATATTTATAAGGATTTATGTGCATTCGATCAATGGTTCTTGGCTTGTAGCCCAATGCAAAATTCTCCAACTTTTCCAAAACCTCGAATAATTTTCTTCTCACATTCCATCTTTAATTTTATTTCTTATGCTTTTCCTCATGTTTTTCACTCACATTTTTGCCTATTTTTGAATGAAATATATTCCCAAAAACCCCATTTGTTACTTTTTTAATCCCATTTGCAACTTTACTTTCAGAGCATGATCGACTATTTCTTGCTTTTCAAAATTTTCAAAGAAATTATTTAATTCGTTGTTATCATCTACTTTCTCCGACGTAAATATAACGTTTAATTCAGAAAAAATATCTTCGATACTTTTGCATAAATCAGGTTTATCTACTTGGGATTCTTTGTTAACTCTTAACTTGTTAAAAAATTTTTCTTTAAACATTTTACATTTAATGATGCTTGTCAAAAAATTAGTAAAATCATTTTTCTTCAATGCTTCTAAATGCCCATTCAATTTCTTAAAAAATTTTTTGATTTGCAAATTTACTTCGAATTTTAGAGAAAGTTTTCAATGTGATAGTAAAACCTAGAGTTTGTGTTTAAAATAGAGTTGTTGACAACAGTAATGGCCCAGTAAACTTCGAGGGCGTGTTATGTATCGACTTGCGATTGTGTCCGATACTAACAGAAAGTAACTTGACTAACAAACAAAGGTTTATCACGAAGCAACAATAAAAGGCTTCGCCTTTTATACTAAACTCGCCACCCTAACAGGGAGAGGGGTTGGAGGAAGGAAAATAAGGAAAAATTGATGATTTTCCCTCCCAAGGTCATTTGCGGGAAAAATTTAAAAAACGCTCTTCACGGAAAAAAAAGTTTGGCTCTTATTGGTTGTTTGCGGGAATTAAATAATTTCATTAATTTCGAGTCGAAATTTCGAAATGTCGAATCGAAATTTTGTAATTTAAATTTAAAATTTAATTTAAATTCAAAAAAATTAAAAATAAATTTTTTGGGTTTTTAAATTTCAAAAAACGGTTATTTTTCGCTAAAAAAATCAAAATTTCCCTACAAAAACCTCACCTCAAACTTTTCCTTCATTGGGTTCGAAAACTTTTTTTCTGGATCACTTTCTATCTGTTGGTATTGTTGATTGAAATACTTTACAAACATTTCAAAATTTAATTTATTTTTAAAGAATGTTGTGATATGCTCATCTAATTTATTTATCTTTTTAATTTCATCAATATACTTTTGTATTTTGTTCGTATCATTTAGAATTTTAGTAGCAGTACGTAAATTCTCTCCAATTTTCTCCAAATTTTCAAGTGCCTCTACAATTTTTTTATTACTGTTTCTCTTAGTTTGTAATTTCAGGCTCTCTTTTTGCTTATCTATTTCTGGTTCGCCCACTTTTTCTAAACCTTGATTATCATATCCAATCCAAGTCTTTAAAAAACTAGGAATAATAGCCGAATTCGCACCAAAAATAACTAACAAAATCACAAAAGAATAAAAATTAAAGTATTTTTTAGAAAATTTTTTAATTTTCATCTAAATTAATTTTAAAATTTATAAAATTTATATTAAATATTTATTTTTAAATTTGAAGCAATTTATAAATTATCGTTAAGGAGCAGCTCATAAACAAGTGAATCGCCATGTTTTAACGTCATTAGAATTAGCTAAGAAAGCTTAATGATATAAACAGTGCTTGAAAGCTTGTACCAAAATTCGTACTCATACCTCGTATGAAGTACTTGGTATGAAGTACGAGTACGAGGTGGAGGTGGTACGAGGTGATCAGACACATACATATCCTTTAATTCAAACAAATTCATGTCCAAAAAATCTTCTACAACCTTTAGGAACCAAATAATCTCCACCTTATCATATAATATATCCCTTACTATATAATTATCTCCCTTACTATTTAGGAACCAAATAATCTCCCTTACATTGAAGTGAGGGTTGAAATTTAGTCTTGCTGCCTAGGTTTTATTTTTAAATGAAGAAACAAACATCTTCATTAAAGGGCATACACGAGGAGTGAATGTCATAAACGCCCGCAGCCTTCCCAAAAATTGATTGTCACGTTAAATAGAGAAATTTTTAATTGATTTAATTAATTAATCAATTAAAAATCACAAGGAATATAGCTATCATTACTTTGTCAATAAAACAAATTAAAGTTTTACTCAAATAATTGGCAACTGCCACTACCTCCTAAACACCGCAACATAACCTGCAACCAAGAGCCGTTTCAGTGGCTATGAAATAAATAAAACACCTTTTTGTTTTACTTTGCGCTCTATTTTTTCGCATGCTATTTTTTTAAAAATTTGAGGGTAATAGTTCGACACAGCTCGAAGAGTTCATAACATAAGACCATTTTTTAATACTTTTAGAAAGGAAAAAGGGGGGAGGGAGAGGGTGAACCGAACTATTACCGATTTGAGGTGCAACTCCGAGAGGCTTTATCTCAAAAAAACGTTGAAAAAAAGTTATATTAGCCAAATCGTTAAACATTATCTTATCTTTGTTTTACACCCAAATTTATCGATTTTTTAAACGTTTAAAAAAGGTTTAAATAACGAATGAATCAAGTTTGAAAATGAAAAATAAAGGGAAAAACTTTATAAAAAAGTGTATTTTAATTTTAAATGACAATAGATGTCAGTTCACTCACAATCACACACTCTCAATTCTGCCTAAAGCCCTGCGAGTTTTAATTTCATGCTTTTAACAATATCCATGAATCCATAAAAAGTATAGTTTAAAAATATTTTATAATTTACCGCTTTCCAAAAATTTTTCTATTATGTTATTGCATTTGTTTCCCATTTTTAAATAGAGAAATGATTTCTAATAAGTTAAACTGAAAATCACTAATAATTTCTGTATTATATTTGTGTAATTATAAGAGAATACAGACATTTAAACTTGAGGAAATATATGAATAAATGATATTGATAACTCATTCGAAAAAGATCAAATCTCTATTTAAACCTGTGTGAAAAATACAAGGATGATTTGCTCAAAACAACTAAGGTTTTTTTTTCAATGTAGTGTTATGGGTTATGTTTAATAACCCGGTTATGGGTTATTTATTTTCATCTATGTTCTTTCTGCAAGTGCGGACACAACAATAATAATCTTAGCTGATATAATAAAACTTGTGAAAAAATATTTTAGCTTGTCTTTATTGACAATTAATAAATTAATTAAATTAAAAATAAAAAATAAATAAATTTATTATAATTAATGAATCCTTGACACTGCCAGCAATTTAAATTACATCTATCCTTCTCTTCTCCTTCACTCCCCTCCCTCTCTCCATCTCGTTAGTGATAGCGAAAATGAGGGAGAAAGAGACTATTTTATTGACAAATCCTCTCCATATCGCTGTCAGCAATTTAAATTACCCCCCCCCCTCCTCTCTTCCTCCCACATTAAGAGGTAGCGAAAATGCGACTGATGAGAGAGAATATAATGAGAGGTTATTCATGGGTAAAGATGGAGAGATATTGATTAAGTTTTAAGGGTTTCTTATCGTAAAATTACAAACACGTTTGCAGTTTTTTCCTTTCAACAACATCAAAAACATAATATGAAAACAAATTCGAATACACGCATTTTCAAATAAATTTTTAAATGTCCTAAAAATGACAAAAAATCTATCCAATTTATATTAAGAATAAACTGTTGATAAAGCTGAAAAGTGTATTGTTCGATATACAAACAGAGATAGGTTTGAGAAAACATTGTGAGGTAAATATTAGGTAAAGGTAAAAAGATATAGAGTCTTAAGTTAAGCGCCGTTTGTTTGATTTCTCCTCAACAAATACAAAGGATTATTCCGAGACTGGCTGTGAGTAAGAATCCTATGTTGACGGACTGATGTTTATCATTACAACATTCGCCTCCTTGATAGGATACCTTGATTTTCGTGAATGTATAAAAAAATGAATAAAACCATTATCTACGGGAATCAATAAGTGTGTTTTGCAGCTTTAGGTCCGACAACTTTTTCCGAGACTGGATCTTCCAGTAGAATTCATCAAGTGTTCAAAAGACAACATCTTACTTTTGAAGGTATTACTGACAGCCGGCAGCTTAATCTTTCTTTAAATCCTTTTTAATTTTTACTACAGGGTGACATAAAAGAAACTGACACTTAGTTTTTGGCATAACTTTATTCAAATCAAAGATATTGGGCTCAGATAAAGTTTATATGATAGAGAAATAAATAATGAAAAGAAATTGTCAAAAAATTTTCGAAGTGACTCTCCCTTATTTGGATAAAGAGTAAAAGGCGCGGAGAAAAATATTGAGTCAAAGTTCGCAAGTCAAAAAATTTTTTTCAGAGAATAAATTTTAGAGAATAAATATTGTTCAGAGAAGAATAATATTGTTCAATAAATATATCTTAGAGAATAAATATTGTTCAGAATAATAAGACCGAATATTTGTTAAGTGAGAAATCTAAACGAATAAATATTGCTAGCATATTCTATGGTATTATTGCAATCTTAGAGAATAAATATTGTTCAGAATAATAAAACCGAATATTTGTTAAGTGAGAAATCTAAACTAATAAATATTGCTAGCATATTCTATGGTATTATTGGGATCTTAGAAAATAAATATTGATCAGAATAATAAGACCGAATATTTGCAAAATGTAAATTTTCTACAAATTCGATATTCATTTGTTAAAGAAATGTAGGAAAGCTACTCTAAATCTCTAAATATTTTAAAGAAAATTTTCTAAAATTTGGATGAATAAAAAATTTTTACAAACAAATATCATTGTAAAAAACTGAATCACTTTTTTATCTATAACTAAAAATGAATTGTACATTTCAATATCAAATAAAAAATTGTGTGCGTATTGCGACAGAAAAATTGGTCGAAAAGTAGCAAACGGTTTTGTCGCTCATTTTTTAATTGTTATTTTCGTCTTTTCCATTATCTCCACAAACTTTTGCGGACACTTTATTCTTCTTTGTTTATCATTTATAAGGCAGAATGGTCAGTATTTCTTCCTTCCTCAATTTCTCTCTATTTCCCTGTGACATCATTGTATAGGAGAATAAAATTTTTTTAATATTTTTCAATATCACCAAATACACAAAATGTGGAGGCTAAAATGCGGCACAGACAAAACACGGACAACCAAACCGATTTATGTGGCCAAAACACGTGGTTTGGTCGTTCCGTTTGTGTCTGCACCGTGTTTTGATATTGGAAGAAACTTAGTTATGCGTGTATATTTAAAAATCAGTCATTTATATCTGAAAATAGTTTTTTCTTTATTAATGTCTCTCATTAAAATATGCCACAGGGAGATTGAGAGAATTGAGGAAGGGAGAAATACTGTCCATGTGCCATATAAATGATAAAGAAAGGGGGGATAACAGAAATATCACAAAAGTTTGACATCTCCTGTCACAAGAAGCAAAGCTTATATTTTCAAGGCAGGAAGTCTGTCGCAATACGTATCTTTGAAAATTTTTTATAACGCATAGTCCTTGTTAGGCTGTAAGGAAGCGGGTAAATAATTTGAGGGTTTATACAGGAATATGTTGGATGTTTGTGAATGAGGTAATATGAAATATTTAAAAAATATAGTATATACAAACTTTTACAAGTTTTTAACTTTGTTTTTTTTTTGAAATATCCTTATGTGTATGCTATATGAATGTCGCATATATTTACATAGGTACTTAATTAATTTCCCTCACCTTCTGCCTATTTGAATTTCAGATTAATTTTCCTTTTATCTTCAATCATTTTCCTCAAGTATTTTAGATAAAAGTCAATTTAAATGAATAAAAGACAGGAAGTAAAAAATTGTCATTAACTGCAAAAATCAACATTCAATAAAAGAAAATTTGACAATTTCGAGGCAGAAAAGGCAAAATTGAAAATTAATCTGAAACTCAAACAGAGAGGGGCGGGATATTAAAAAAGTACCTTTTCCTTGTGTTAGATTTTTCCAAAACTTCCGAATTTTTCAATTTTAATCAATTTTTTCCTTCTTCGTGTTGGGTTTTTCCTCTATTTTGTTGAACAGTTTTTTCCCATTCCCAAATATTACACCTGTAATATGCTGTAAGAAACCCTCCTTTTCAAATTCTTTAAAAAAATCCTCCAATTTCTTTTCAATCGGCTTCTTATCTACTTCATGAAAATATCGGACTTCAAATTCAATCTCCTCATTACTCAAATTTATCTCAAAAAACTCTTCAACGTCAATGTGATAGAAATCCTTTGAATAATGCGAGAAAGCGTTACAGATTTCCTCCGAAAATCCTTGTAAAACTTCGTTTTTTTCGAACATCTTGTAGATAAATTTAACGCTTCCCATATTACACATTTCTATTTTTTCTAAAAAATTAATAAATTTGTTTGATTCCAAATCCTTCAAATGTTTTTGACTACTATAACATCCCTTTCTTTTTATTGATTGATTATCGCCCCGCCCCTGGAGAGACGGGCAGAGAAAATAAGGATGACGTAATCCAATACCTTTCGTCATCCGACAAAACGCCATTACGACAAAATGCCACGCGACAACTTGCCACGCGACAACTTGCCACGCGACAACTTGCCACGCGACAAATTGCCACGCGACAATTTGCCACGCGACAAATTGCCACGCGACAATTTGCCACGCGACAAATTGCCACGCGACAATTTGCCACGCGACAAATTGCCACGCGACAAATTGCCACGCGACAAATTGCCACGCGACAAATTGCCACGCGACAAAATGTCCAAAAGCCAAAACGCCCACAAATCAAAAGGCCATTATTAAAAACGAAATTAATAAAATTAATTTACCGGTGGCCGGGTCGATCCTGTGCCCTCCTGCCTAAATGCGGGCACACTACCGACCCGGCCACCGGGTAGTTGAATAAATATAAATTATAATTTAACTTAAGCTGATTACCCACCCCCCACAGACAGAGAAAAGGTAGAGCAGAGACAACAACAAACAAAAAACTCTACTCTCCTTTCTGTTGTAAAATCTTTTCTCTTTTCTGCTAAAAAATTTTCTCTCGCTTCTGCAGTAAATCTTTTCTTTCTCTGCTGTAGAGTTAGAGCAGAGACAACAAACATACAAAACTCTTCTCTCCTTTCTGCTACTATAAGCCACTACTTTTGCTTTTCTATTTCCAACAACTTTTTGCTCGTGTGTCCATCAATCGATCCTTCTTGTGACTTTTTTGTCCTATTTCCAACAGCTTTTTGCTTGTGTGCCCATCAACCGCTCCTTCCTTTAAATTTACACCTCAAAAGGTAGCTTTGGGGCGCTTTGGTGTTAACAGGTCGGATTTTTCATGCTATGAATTTAATCGTGATATGTAGGGCAAAATCCGACGAAAAAATGGCTCAGCAAGCAAAGCTGGGCGACGGAGGTTTTTTTTTGTAAAATCATAGTGTTTTTTTCAAATTTCAGGTGAAATTCATGGTTACAAAGTAAAGAGAGAAATTGCCGCTACAAGAAAATCAACTCAAGGAGGTTTGATCAGTTTTTCAGTTTATAATTTATAACGGGAAAACCTTAATGTAAATTATTGGTACTATTGAACCTGACAGACCCCATTTTTTCCTTCCAAGTGTTTTCCTATATATTTATAGAATAGTCAAGCTTCCTTCCATCCCAATTTTCTTTTTCTTCAGCCAAAGGGGAATGAAAATTAATTCCTTTTGATTGTTTGTAGGCAAAATATAGAAAGGCAATTGAAATGAGAGGAAGAAGTCTATTCTGTGGATATATAGGAAAAAATTTGGGAGGATAAAATGGGGTCTGGCAGGTTCAATATTACCAAACTATCTTTTAAGGTGGACTCGTCTCTTTTCATCGTGGCATTTACACTATTGAACATCTCACACAAGTATAAATTTTAATTTATACATAGAAATGTTCGATATTTTTTAGTTAATTTATGATTTAAAATGTGCAAATCCCAGAGCTCGAGTTAGTGTCAAATTGGTTTCAGAGGCTGGCGTTGGTATTGTTTCTGCAGGGGTGGCTAAGGGAGGTGCAGATCACGTTACTATTTCTGGACATGATGGTGGTACAGGAGCAAGCAGTTGGACGGGAATGTGAGTATTTTAATAAATCGTGTTTAATTTGACTCAATTATTCTAGAAAGCATGCTGGTCTTCCTTGGGAACTTGGTATGTTTACCTTAATTGATCCAACACATTTTATCGTCAATCTTTAATTACTAAATAATTATAGGTGTTTCTGAAACTCATCAAGTTTTGACAATGAATGATTTACGCTCCCGCATTGTACTTCAAGCTGATGGACAAATAAGAACTGGTTATTTAATATTTAACTTTTTTTAAAATCTTTGTGTCCTATCAGGTCGTGATGTGATGGTTGCAGCTTTGCTAGGTGCAGATGAATACGGCATGTCTACAGCACCTTTGATCGTTCTTGGATGTACAATGATGCGAAAATGCCATTTAAATACATGTCCAGTTGGAATAGCTACTCAGGATCCCGTTCTACGAGCAAAATTTGATGGAAAGCCAGAACATGTCGTTAATTATATGTTTATGGTAGCCGAAGATGTTCGTTATTTTCTTTCGAAATTGGTATTGCGAGAAGTGAGGGAATCTGTTGGAAGAGTTGATTTACTTTATGCGGTTCCACATCCGATGAACAACAAAGCAACCTTTCTAGAGTTTGCTCAAATTTTGCATAAAGTTTCCTTGCAATTCCCGCAGATCAATATAAAAGGTGGATCGATAAAACAGGTTTTTATTAATTGAGTACTGATTGATTACTTTTCATTTATCTATTTTAGCTGCATGAATGTAATGATTTGGAAACTGATATAATAGAAAAGGAACAATTAATTAAATTCTTTGATAACTCTTCAAAAGTTAAACACATCAAAGAAAGAATAATAGGTAATACAAACCCCTGTTTTGGTGCTCGACTTACCTACGAGGTATTTGAATAATTAATAAAATTTATAAATATCTTTTAAGATTTTTATTCTTTATGGAGAAGAAAGGTTGCCTGAGGGGCATTTATTGGCACTTAATCTGGAAGGAGCTGTTGGGCAAAGTTTTTGTGCTTTTTTGGCAAAAGTATTCACTGTCAGATTGGAGGGTGAGGCGAATGATTATGTTAGAAAGGTTTTGAATTATTCGTTTTTCTTTTATTTTTGTTTCTTAATTTAGTGCATTTCTGGAGGTAAAATAATAATTCGGCCATACAAAAATCCTACTTATGCTTCTGAAGAAAATACAATAATTGGAAATGTGGCTCTTTATGGGTCAACTTCTGGTTTAAAAATTTTCTCAATTTCTAAGTTTTAAATTTTTTATAGGGACAGCATTCTTTCGAGGAATTGCTGGAGAACGTTTTGCAGTTCGTAATTCTGGTGCTACTTCTGGCATCGAAGGTGTTAGTGATCATGGTTGTGAATACATGGCTAGTGGACGTGTTATTATTCTTTGTGGAATTGGGAAGAACTTTGCTGGTGCGTTGATCGGTGTATTGTCAGAGAAACTTGAAGTAAATTTATAGATATAATATAAATATTATTGTAAACTTTCTTTGTTAGTCGTATTATGTTTAAAACTCGAATGTCGGTAATTGACTAGGGTAAGGTTTCAAAACTCTTTAGAAAATACAAATGTGATCTCATTCGGAAGAGTTTGACGAGCCTAGTCGAATGACACCTAAATTAATCAATTTTGTTAATTTATAAAAAATTAAGGACTTAATTTTTAAGGACTCAAAAAATTTTTTTCTTTCCTTTTAAAAGGGAACAAAACAAAAGAGGAATGTTGTAGATAAAATCTTTTTTAGCATTTAAACAAAAAAATTTTTTCCAATTAAAACAAATAATTTAATCAACCTTTTTCATTAAAATATTTTCATCATTATTTTTATTTAAAATTTTTTACTTATACAAAATCGCTTAATTTAATTCAGACTAGACATGGATACTGATTTTGGTATCCGGATATTTACGGCGGATACAGACGGATATCCGCAGGCATTTCTATAATACTGTACCCATGTTCCAGTCTGATCTTATTAATTTAAAATTTATACTTTTATTATTTCAGAAGAGTAAAATTATGCCACGTACAAGCTCTAATTCAACAAACCGCAAGCGCCCAACAAGTGAACAGAGTCCGGGACCTCCTCGACGTCAGCTTAGAATAATTACTTCGCCAACACCTCCACCAGTAGAATCATTACAAGAACAACAAATACAGGATTTAACAAATGCAACACTAAACACAAATCCTGAATCTCAGGTAGATTTAAGAAATTTTCTAAAAATGTAAAAATATATTTATTTTGTAAATTTTTTCGGGAAATTTATGCCTGATATTTTTTTCAGTGTTTTTGTCGAACTATTTCAGATTAAGTATGTCCTAAAACTGACACTAATATTAATTCTCTTGTTCAATTTTTAATTTACATATTTAGGTTCCGGCAAGTGAACAGATGTGGTCTTTGTATCCAACACAACAAAATCAAGTAAATTTGATTTAATTTAAAAAAAAATTTTAAAAAAACTTTAAATTACCATGGTTAAATTAAATGAAAGAAAAACAAAATTTGTTTAATTTTTAAAAAAAAATTTCTTAAATTTTAATAATAAAGGTTGAGGGAATGACTTCAACAAATGCGGCACCAATGCCAATGCCTGTAGCCGCAGCTCCAGCTCAGGTATTGTAATATTGTAAAATCCTAAAGAAAATATATATATTAGAAAAAAAAATATATTTTTTTATATTAGTTTTATTCTTAACTAATTAAAAAATACTACATTTAAAAATTTTATTTTTTTTTTTGTTTAAAGATTGTTGAAGAAGCGGATCGAATGCCTCAGGAAATAGCTGCGCAGGTAAATAAAATATTTAAACCAACAAAGTTTAGAACGTTTAGGTGAATTAAAATTTTTTAAATTTTAATTTTTAAAAAATTAAAAAAAATTTGAAAGTAATTAATTTATTTAAAATTTTTAATTAAAAAATTTTTTAATAGATTCTTGCAAAACGGCAGAATCGATTTACTGGCCATCAGCCTGAAGGAGCCAGATTCATAACGTTAGATGAAACTACTGGCTGTACTGCAACAGATATGTTCATGTTACCGTGGGAGAAAGATCAAGTGTTTAGGTAATTTTTGAAAATAAAAATATTATTTTTTAAATATTTTTCAAATTAATATTCAAAAATTAATTAACAAAAACTTTTTTTTTAAAGCGAGCTAATCGGCGGTGTGGTCTACAGTCACCGCGGTCCCACCGCAAAAAATGGGTGGGACCGCGGTGACTGTCATGTCCAAATAGGCCAGGCTGGTGAAATAGAGAAGATATGTGTTTTTGCCTGGAAACAAAATGCGAGCCGATTAGAAGGTGCAAAAATAAATCATGTAAATTTTTTAAATTTAAAAAAAATTTGATTTATTAAAATTTAGCGAGTTAAGCTGTGCAATCTTATTGTAGTTCCCGAGACAGGAGCTCGTCATTTATGGTCTGGAAGTGTGGACATAAAATTGCGTTTTGTTAGCTCCTCAACAATTGAAATACTAAACGCCGGAAATTTTGAACAACAACAAAGTAATTTAACTGAGCAAGGGCCTTCAAGTTCCGCCCGTATTTATCAACAGCCCCAAGAGGAAGAAGAAGTTGAATATGTAGGTTGACTTGAAAATTTTCAAATCTTAAATTTTTCAATTATAAATCTAATGTATTAACCTTATTCAATCTATTATTAATATTTATTTTAAAAAATACATTGGATTATTTAAAAAATTATTAAATTAGAATTTCTCGATTATAATTTATTATGCTCTTTCTCGTAAAATTTAGTAATAATCTTTTTACTGCTTTACAACTGTATTTAATTTCATCCTAATTTCTGAATTTATTTTTTATATTGCTTAAAATAAAATTTCATTGAATTATATAATTTGAATAGTTTTTTATATTCCAATTATAAATTTAATTGCTTAAATAAATATTTTTGAAAATGCTTTTAATAAATTTGTCTTATTAATATTCATTTGTAATTTACTATTTAATGACTATTGAAGGAAGATTTAGCCATTAATTAAATTATTTGCTTAAAATAATTAAATAAATGATTAAAATTTAATAGAATTTAAATTAAAATTTGAATTAAAAATTTAATAGAATTTAAATTAAAATTTGAATTAAAAATTTCACTTGAACTAGAAATTTTAATTAAATTTAGTATTGAATTAAAGTAAATATTATTTGAAATTTTTTTTCTTTTGCCAATTTGAAATTTATCTAAGTATTTTGATTAAAATGTTTTTACTGAGTTTTAAATTTTAAATGTAATATGATACATAATCGAATTGATTAATATTGTACTTAAACTCAATTGATGAGAAATTGCTAATATTAAATTAATTTTAAATTAAAAAATTTATAAAAAATATAAAATAAAATATTAGCTTAAATCTATTCGAATTAAGTATTTAATATTAATGCTAGATTCAATAAAATTTCAATTAACGGGATTCATATTTAAATCAATTTATTTTTTTAAATTTGAATATTGCAGTTTCGTTTAAATTTAAAACGATGTTTCTTAATAAATTGCCAGTTATTTAAGAGTATGCTAACAAATAATATTTTTAACAAAATTTAATTACAATTTTTTTTTGTAATTTTCTAAAATTTTTATATAATACATGCAACAATAATAATTATTTCAGCATCAACATCGACAAGTTGCTTCTGAAAATTTAAATGACTTGGTGGTTGTAGATGATACGCCTCAAGTAATTATTTGTAATTCTTTATTTGAAAAAAAAATTGAATTATTAAAAATCTCAGCTTGCTAGTGAAATTTTAAATGAATTGGCACCAACAAATTCAACTTCTCAGAATTCTCCTTCCCATCAAGTAATGCTTTTTTTAATTTTCTAAGTTAAAAATTCAAATACACTTAAATTATTGTTAAGAGTTATATTTTTTCAGCGTATGCCTACACAATTTGCAAATTCTAATAGCAACCAGCCAATTCAAGTAAATTTTACTAAAATAAAAATATTTGTCTTATTAATGCGTTGTCCGTGATATTGTGTTTTTTATTAGTTACGAAACATTTTGCGAACTGCCGGCCGTACCCCACCCCCCTTAATCTACAGTGAACCTTCAGTATTTAACGATGAAGAAAGTCACTTGGCACAAATGTATAGAGGGGAGCGACGTATTGTTGATGTATATTCGGCACCTGGGGGGTTGAATTTAAGTGAACGGAATGCTCTTATGGCCTCTCGTATTAAACTTCCAGAGGATTACATTCACAATCCTGAGGAAGAATCATGTGGTCCGTGTAACCGAGATTTTACCGCATTACAAAGTGTAATCGTTTTACCGTGTAATCATAAAATTCACAAAATTTGTTTTTGGGATTTGTCACGTAATTATCGTTTTTGCACAATATGTCGAAAGGATATGGCTCCCCAGGTTGAAAATAACGAGTAGTCCAACATTTTAAATATTTTTTGTGTTTGTATTGGACTCTCAGAATTTTCAATCTAAGGGGCATGTTTAGGTTATTTAAAAGTATACAATTTTTTAAAAAATAAATTATTTTTATAATTTAAAATTATGTTTTCTTACTTTTTAAATATTAATATTACTATTTTGAAATAATCCTTACATATAATCTCTGAAATTATAGTAAAACATTTGGGGACGGGCATATTTGGTTTTGCTTTAACAAATAACATTTTTTCACGGTTAAGTTGGTTCTTAAAGGAAAAATATTTCGAATAAATAGAGAATATTACTATCCAATCCTGGTGGCTTTAGTTCTTAAAATTAGTAGATTTACTATTTTACATCAGAAAATCCCGATATGTCCGTCCCAAAATATCTTGCTTCTATTTAAATATTATTTTATTATCTTAATTTATTATTATTTTATAACTTTGTAACTGACTTAAATTAAGCTTTTATTTTGGCCTTAATTTTTCTTCTAAGTATCCATTGCCTTAAATTATAAACAAAATATTTCAGCCTTTAATTGTTTTTAATATAGTTAAAAGTAAATATTATGAAATATGCGTTATTTGATTTTTTGGTATCAATTATAATTAAGTAGTTAACCCCGCACCGTTGCGCTAATCGGAGTAATAAGATAAATATGGTTAATAAACGACTGTCGTTAAATTAATTTTAAGTAAATATTATGAAATGGTGTTAATTAATTTTTTAGTATCAATTATGACTAAGTAGTTAACCCCTCACCGTCTCGCTAGTGGGAATAACAAGCTAAATAGTTTTGATATATATGTGACAATTGTGCATGTTTGAGCGTTTTGTGTTTGTATAAATAAAGATTAAAATTAATAATAATACTATAATAAATTCAGGACATTAACATGAACAATTACTTCACAATCGAGCGTGTTACTGATTTCAATTCTCGCTCTCGTAATACTTATGGCCAAATTTGCCATATACGATTCAATCCTCTTGAAGACCACCCGCGCCCAGATTTGGCTCTCACAAGCCTAATTGAACAACTTTTGGATCGGGTGCTCGCCGGAAGACCAGCACCACTTCGTGTTGGTCTTCAGGTGCAACCATCAAATTTCCATCACCCGTTTACAATTCCACTTCGACCACTTGGCCAGAATAATCCTGCCGCTTTGGCCGCAGCAATTGAACGACTGAACGAAATGTCTCAGGCCGGAATTGATTTGTTATCGGGAACAACAGTAACAAAAGTTGTGGGCGTGTGGCCATTAGATGGACAACGAACAAATAATCCCGATGGCCGATCTGGTAGGTCGATACTAGTCTTATATTTTTTATTTAAATATAAGGCTGCTATTTTCCTACAGGTAGTTGTGATTTGGAATCCGACCATGTTTTATCGTCCCGGTGCCGATCGATTGTGCGCGTCCACAATCCTAACGACAGATACTGCCTTGCTCGTGCAGTAGTTATCGGACTGGCAAAAATTAGGATGATGGATCAAGGCATACCCAACGGACCCGCTAGATTTAAAGAATTTTGCCAACAACAACATCAACATATATTCCAAGTAGAAAATTTAATGCGAAATGCAAGACTTGCATTTGGACTTATGGTATTTTTTATTGTTTAAATCAGTTTTTAAAAATATGACAATATTATAATTTAAAATATTTTAATTTAAGGAATATTCTCTGGAACATGTTGCAATCTTGCAACGCTGGTTAAACATCTTTTTTGAAGATGAATATTATGTTCGTATTGTTGTTTTCCAAAAGGAACAACAATATAGAATAGTCTACAAGGGCGATGGAAGAGCAGCGCGATACAATTTATGTTTACTGCTTGAAAATAATCATTATCATTTTATCGGACGCCCTGAACAACTTTTCTCTGTACAACGCTATTGTATTGACTGTGAGCGTTCTTACACCCGATGGACTCACTGGTCGGGATGCAGTGTTGTGTGCCGATTTTGCATGAGATCAGGTGTCAATTTCCCTTGCCAGGTAATATCATTTTTATTTTTATTGTAATTTAAATTTAGATTTCTGAAAAAGTTTTATGCCAAGACTGTGGATTTGTTTTTCCTAATCGTTCTTGTTTTGATTACCATTTAATAAATGATGCACCTGAAGAATTTATTAGATGTGATAGCCGTACTTTTGTTTCCATTTGTCAAATGAGACGCATTTGTAATATATGTCATCTTATTATTTATCGGCAACAACAACATGAATGTCGACGACAACAACAACAACAACAAAATTTAATTTGTAAAAAATGTCGGGGGCCTCACACAGAGGAATTACCTTGTTATATTCAGCCATTAAAAGCTGAAGAAGATTCTGATGAAGAAGATCAACAACCACAAAAGAAACGACAATCTCCAATTCGCTTATGCTTTTTTGATGCTGAAACCAGCCAGGATGAAAATATACAAATTAGCTGCAATATTAATGGATATAAACATGTTCCAATACTTATAATTGCCGAGGTAATTAAAGAAATTTTTTAATTTTTAAAATAAAATTTTTATTCAATTTTTATTCTAATAAAAGTTTTTAATCAGATAATTTGTGAGAACTGTATAAAGGCTGGAATTAAAATTGAAGATGTAGGCCAACGTGCCGTAGGATGCTTTTGCGGAAAGCCCCGAGGAGAAAGATGGCGCAATTGGTGTTCACCACCTTTTAAAAATGCCGCTGGCGACAACACCGCCTTTCCAAATAGAATTTCGTTTAATCCTCGCCGTATGTTTTTCCATTCCTTCGACAACACCAATGAAAGCCCTGTGGATCAATTTCTTGATTATCTTCTTAATCATGGTTCGCAGCAAATGTTAACCATTTGTATAGCCCATAATGGTGGCAAATATGACTTTCACTTAGTTCTTGAAGCTCTACACAGGCGAAACCAACCACCAACAAGATTGTGCACAACAGGACTTAAAATATATTCTATGAAATTAACTGGGAACCACAAAAGAAAAGTCTTATTCAAAGACTCGCTTAATTACTTCAGTTGTGAGCTTGATGCTCTAACGAAAATTTTCTCAATACCTGAAGAAGTAGCAACATCCAAGCCATTCTTTCCCTATCTTTTTGTAAAAAGACAGCATCTTCATGAAAGAATTAGAGGACTTCCTGCACTTCATTATTATCAGCCTGAATATAAAAATTCAGTGAAGAGAGAATCGCTTTTAGAGTGGTATCAACAACAAATGAGCGATCAGTCAACTAATTTCCAGCTTCGTGAACAACTTATTCTATATTGTGCTAATGATGTTGCTATTCTCCGTGAAGGAGTTCTTCGATTTCGGCATCTTATTGGCCAGCACGCGCAAAAGTTGGACCCTTTTCTAGCCGCATCAACAATTGCTGGTTTGGCTCTTACAACTATGCGTCGCTGTTTCCTGCCTGAAAATTGGATAGTCCATTCGCCTGAGGGAGGCTATTTGAGAGGAAGACGTGCCTCTGCTGAATCGCAGCGATACATCCGCTTATTCGAACAACAAAATCCTGAAGCAGCAGGAAAGATTCAGCATGCACAATGGGCATTGGGCGAAGCACATGTGGAAGATTGTGGGTATAGATTGGATGGTCTTTGGCAGCGATCTCCCCCACAACGCCCTTTAGCAATTGAATACATGGGTTGCTACTTCCACGGTACTTTAAAATATATTTTCTTTGTAAAAACTTTTAATTTAGGCTGTCCAAGATGCTTCCCTCGTCGGGATCAACGTTTAGCCGCTGGCCGTACTGCTGAAGAACTTTATGAAAGGACACAACAACGTCTTTGGGAATTGGAACACCAGCACGGATTTGAACTTCATGTAATCTGGGGACATGAAATGATGGAAAAATTAAGAAATAATCCGAAGTTGCGCCATCAATGGCTTGAAATTGATTGTGTGCGACCTCTTGATCCAAGGGAGGATTGTCTGAGGGGTGGTAGGACAGAGCCGTTCAAACTACATCACATTTGTGCTGAAGATGAGGAAATTATCTATATTGATATTGTAATTTTTTAATTCATTAAATTTTTAACATTTAAAATTTAGGTAAGTCTCTATCCCTATGTGATGAAGTCAAGGCCCTTCCCAATCGGTCATCCTCACGTTTTGACTCGTGAAACTTTGCTTGCTCCATCAAACAACAACAACCCTTTGCCCTGGACAATTCCAGAGCACAACATCTACAAGGGTTTACTTCTTGTGAAAATAGAACCACCCACATGCTTGCCAGGAAATCTTCCACCTCTTCTACCTTATCGAACCCATGATGGCCGGCTCACCTTTCCACTTTGTGCAAAATGCGCCGATGATAAACAACAACAGCCTTGTACCCATTCAAATCGTGAGCGTTCCTGGCTGACCGGCTACACACACATTGAGCTGAATGCGGGTCTGGAACACGGCTATAAAGTCGTGGATATTTATGAGGTTACTAAATTATTTATTTAAAATGTTGAATAAAATTATAGGTTTGGAACTATGACCAATGGGACGACAAGCTTTTTCAATCATATGTAAACACATTTGTGGGGCTAAAGCAAATGGCAAGTGGCTGGCCGGATGGTTGTGTAACTCAAATGGATAGAGCTGAATATCTACTAGATTTTGAACGAACTGAGGGTATTGCTTTGGATCCAGATCGTATTGAAAAGAATCCGGGCCTTCGAATGATTGCGGTATATTTAATTATATTGTCTGATTAAATAAATATTTTAGAAATTATTGGCAAACTCACTTTGGGGTAAGCTTGCGCAACGTGTTTGTGGAACCGAAGTCCGTTACGCCACAACACCAGCAGAATTTCATCAATTATTTGAAGATCCGACAACAGAAATGCTCGATTTCGATCATGTTAGTGAGCATTTGGATCGCTGTGTAGTCAGGAAAAAGGCGGAATTTGCCAAAGCACCCAACACCAACTGTATTCCTGTAGCAGCGTTTGTGACTTCGTATGCTCGTTTACATCTCTACGATTATATGAAGAAAGTTCATGAAATTGGCGCCCGTCTTTTGTATTGCGACACTGATTCCCTACTTTATGTTGGGAAGGTTGGTGGTCCACGTGTACCCGAAGGCGAATCACTTGGGAAAATGAAACGTGAAATTCCTTCACGTCGAATTTTGGAATTTGTTGCTGGAGGGCCAAAGAACTATGGGTACAGACACGTCGATGCAAATGCTGGGATGGATGAGCGAGCAGAGCTTAAGATCCGCTCTTTCCCGCTCTCTTATGCCACACATCAATTACTCAACTTTGAGAGCATGAAGGAACTTGTGCTTGATCAGTTTAATGTTGATGGAATAATGTAAATTAAAAACTTTTACTTAAATGAAACAAATTTTTCAATTAGGGATGAAGCGCTTGCTGATGACATCTTTAACAGGACTGGTGGAAATGGCAATTCAATATGTGTGCAATTCCCTCAGATTGGCAGAACTCGACGATCACAGCTCTACACGCATTTGACAACAAAACAATATAGACCGTATTATGAGAAGGGGAGAATAATGCCAGAGATGGAAACTCTTCCGTTTGGATACAGAGAAATTCCGGTATTTTTTTTGATAAGTTGTAAATTAATTATTAAACTTCAGACTGGAAGTGATCATGGACACCCAAGACAAACAACATGAACAACTTCATAATACTGAACCACAAACTAGTCTGATGGACGATTCTATTCTCAATTTAGAAAATGTTCCAGGCTCAGCAAACTGGACAAATCGTGATTATTTAAATAGATTTAATTAATAATTTTGTTAAAAAAATTTTTATTTTTATTTACCACACCACAAAAAATTATTCTGATATTAATTGTAAATATTTTATTTTTTAAATAAATTTTATAATCGTGGAAATTTTTCAAGTAATGGTAATATATCATTTTCAAAAATAGGTTCCATTTCTTTTTGAGATTTTAATCCAGTCAGTATTACACGTCCTGAAATATAACAAAGACAGGAAACTTCTCCATCCCTCGCTTCTATTTTTATTTTAAAACGAAGTGCTGGGAATATTGTTGGTTCATAATAACAAGTTATATTTTGTCGTTGCCGAAGATACAAATAAAGTCGTTCAATTGCCAGCTTTTTTGGATGTCGATAGGCACCAACAATATTTGTGACGATAAGATTCCTCACACCAATTTTTAAATAAGAATAGTCATTGCCTGTTGCCTTATATGAAGCTTGGATTCTTTTAGTTACACGCCAAGCCATTCTGTTTGCCAGAGAAGGGGTTGGAACACCAGTGAGAACAACTTTGCCAGATTGAAAAATAAGTGCCGCCGTAGTTTTATATTCCTGATGCCGAACTCGCATAATTATTGAATGGAATCGTCGAGGATTATATTCTGTATTTATCCCGTGGCGGGCAAGTTGAATAAAATTTTCATAAGAAAATCGTTTATTGTAAGGGAGAAGTTTAAAAACAGCAGTACAATTTTCGATTTGCATAATATTTACTTTTCAAAAATAAAAAAATACAATATTTTATGTATACTAAAAATAAAATAATTGAAAAATTAAAAGCTTTTTAAAAGTTTTAAAATTAAATATCTTTCTATGAACATCCTCCTTTCATCTTGTGACGGATCACATTGAGACATTCAAGCGGGTAAAATGATCGATGGTGTCCTCCTCCAAATTGTATAAGGCACGGTAAATATGGGTGGCAGAGTTTGAGTTTGTGCTTGACGTAGTAGTACCCGCGAACCTAAAAAATACAATCTTATTTAAAAGTTAATCTTAATTTACCGTTATTCCAAGATATCCTCCCATAGCTAGAACATTACTTGCAGATTGCGCTGTTAAATCATGGCAATAGACGTTGAAATTTTTACAACTCGGCTTTAGATGAGAAGTACGTATTTGGACATTTTGTTGCAAATTTTCTATAAGTTCGCGCCGAACTTCGAGATTATGAAAAAGCACATGTAGTTCTTTAAGTGAACAGTTTTTTATTTCGCAAAGATAGTCCAGTAAAGGAATAGAGCCTTTATTTGGTCGAACATGTTTAGTTGTTATTTCATTAAAAGGTCGTATGGTTGTAGTTGGTGGTTGGGGTGTTGGTTCACGAAATGGATTTTCTGGTTCAACAGTCCAATCTAATGGTTTATCCTCATCATCATCGTCTATAACCAGACGAAGTAATTTCTCACTTGTATCTAGATTTTTTTCATCTTCAACCTCATCTTCCTTTTCTTCGATTATTTCATCCACAATGTTAAGCAATCCAAAAGCAGGTGTAATTACATCTATTTCATTCTGAAAATGTGCTTTTAATTTATTTATAAAAAATTTGTACCTTTTTATTTGCCTCTTTGCTTTCTTGATTAGCCTGATTTGTTGTCTGATTTGTATTTGCCTGAGACTCATTATCTTCAATAACACCCCAAGGCTCGAGATTATAAAATTCCATAATTTAATAATAATATTATAATGAAAAAATAAAATTAATTTTTCTATATATAATATTCTGAATTTGATTTGTTATATTAGATAAAATGAATGGATTTGAGAAAGTCGATACTATACACGCTCGTTTTAAACACCCGTTCACTATGATCGTATCCGGCAGTACTGGGTCTGGAAAATCAGAATGGGTTAAAAATTTGCTGGAAAATTTGGAGGAAATGGTTACTTATGAAAATGAAAAACATAATCAAATTGATTTAGTCTTTTATTGTTATGGTGAATTAAATTCTAATATTATAAATATGCAACGTAAAGGTTTTGTAAATAAAGGTAAAACACAAGTTATTGTTCACAATGGGTTGCCTAACGGGGGAAATGAATTTATAAAACAACAAGCAAGGCATGGAAGAATGTTACTAGTGTTAGATGATTTAATGGTTGGGATGAACCAAATATTTTTGGATACAATATTCACTAAAGGGTCTCATAACTGGCAAATGAGTGTTATATTAATAACACAGCATTTATTCAGTAAAGAATTAAAAGTTGCCCGTAATAATTCTCATTATCTTTTATTAATGAGAAATCCGGCAGGAGCTTTGCAAATTAGAACACTTGCAACCCAATTATTCCCTTCAAAATCAAAATACTTTCTGGAATCCTATTCTAATGCTACAAAAGAAAACTTTGGATATTTGTTAGTCGATATACATCCTAGTACTCCTGACTTTTTACGACTTCGAACACATATATATTATAATACGGGAGAAAAAACTATAGTTTATATACCAAAATGAATAAAAAATTTCTACAAGCAAATTAATTGAGAAAAATGTAAATTTCTTAAATTCAGTTTGCGAATCTAAAAAATCTAGAAAGGTAATGAATGATATATTATTAAACGCATCCGCTGAACAGTTGTTATGCTTCGTTGAAATTTGTTTTAATTTATTAAAGGGGCGTTTACCTTTTCATAAAAATAGAATTATTAATTTGCAAAAACATGCAAATATATTGAGGAAAATCAGTAGATCTAGAAGTGCTTCCTCAACACGATGTTTATTACAACAAGGAAACGGGATTTATCCTTTAGCGGGTATTCTTGCAAGTCTAGTTTTACCTTTAATTACCGAAAAATTTTTTAAATAATATAAATAAAATTTGATAATATAAATTTTAATTAACAATGAAGCGAATGATATTAATTCCTGAGGATTTTTATGAAAGTTTAGTAAGTAGTGATAAAATTGATGGGAATGGAGACGGGACAGCCTTAGGCTTAATAAAAGAACGTTTACAAAACAGTAGTGCAAGCAATAATTCGTTAGATCCTACAACAAGAGCAGCTCGTTACGAGCAGGATTTTAAAAGGTATAACAAGCTTATTAAAGAAAAAGAAGAGAAGCCTATTGATGTGAAACTCAAAAATTTTGAAGAGATTGCTGATGCCGTAACTAAAAATGTCGATTTAAATAAAAGTCCAGTGGAAACAAAAAACGAGATTAAAAATAAAATTTCTAGAAAAATTATAATAAGAAAACCCAAAAGAAACTCAATTGGTAAAGTTACATTAAGAAAGAGAATCAAATTTTCAAATCCAGCTGTAAAGATAGAAAATCCTGATGAAATTGAGAATGAAGAGGGTGAAGAATTCTTTTCAGCAGATAGTGAAACAGATCCTAAGGAAGAAGCTCGTCAATATTTGAGAGATCATGCTAATGAACTTGGCATATTGCCCAGTGGTAAGTTAGCCAGAAGATTAGGTACTCAAGAATCCTTTGTCACAAGTAATATTGAAGAAATTTTAAGCTATATAATTAAAAATAAAGGTAAACGCAAAAGACCAATCCCTACTGGTTATGACGAGTTTATTCGTAGAATAAATAGCCATTCGATTTTACAAAATATACTTTTTCCTTCGAAATCTTCAACTAGCAACCAAGAAGGTGAAGGATTTTTTAAACACACCTTTTCATATAAACCAT
Organism: Meloidogyne enterolobii; assembly: GCA_963681835.1. Lineage (NCBI taxonomy): Eukaryota > Metazoa > Nematoda > Chromadorea > Rhabditida > Meloidogynidae > Meloidogyne > Meloidogyne enterolobii. Next base: position 421,103 of record CAVMJV010000129.1, read on the forward strand.
CATTATGGCAAAATTAAATAAAAACAAAATTAAAATTCTTGACAAGTTATACAAGAATGTTAATTCGACTACATGTTTTACATCCGTTGAACCACTTTTAAAGGAAGCCAGGCGATTAGATAAAAATATTTCTCGAAATATTGTGAGAGATTACCTTGCAAGCCAAAATGTTAATACATTACATAGAAGAGTAATTAGAAAGTATAAGCGCATGCCAACACTAGCTCCAGGCTTGCACACAGAATGGCAGGCCGATCTTAGCGTTTTTGATAAAATTAGTAAACATAATCGTGGATACAAATATTTATTAGTATGTATTGATACACTTAGCCGACAAATATTTGTTGAACCAGTAAAAAGCAAACATAGTACTAATATGATCGAAGCTTTTAAAAAATTATTTTCTCGGGTCGGAATAATACCCTGGAAACTTTTAACAGATCAAGGATTAGAATTCACTGCAAAATTTGTACAAAAATATTTTCGCTCAATAGATATGGAACACTTCTCAATGCTCACTTCCCCCGTATGGCATGCAGGCATGGCTGAGAGGGCTAATCGTAGTATCAAAGAGCGACTTTACCGTTATTTTACAGAGAATAAAACTTTAAAATGGTTAGACGTTATCCAGAAAATTGTTTTGTCCATTAATCGTTCTTTTAACTCTAGTATTGACATGAGACCTATTGATGTGAATTATAAAAATGCAGAACGCTTGCGTTTATTTTTAAAACAAAAGGCAGTTGCAAAACACGCGCCATCAAGTTGGAGAAATAAAAAATTTTCTGTTGGGGATAATGTTCGTATAGAAAAATATAAACATATTTTCCAAAAAGGATACCTACCAAATTTTACAAATGAAATTTTCATTATTGACCAGGTTCGATTGGTTCCCCATCAACCTCCAACTTATAAAATTCGCGATCGTAAAGGGGAAGAAATTCTTGGGTGGTTTTATGGGAATGATTTAATTCTCGTTAAAGAAGAACTTAAAAAGAATGAGAATATTTATGACATTAAAAAGGTTTTGAGAAAAAGGAAACGAAATGGTGTGGATTATCTTTTCGTAAAATGGAAAGATTATGGGTCTGAACATAACAGTTGGATACCTGCTAACTCTGTTCTTTGGAGATAATATACATAAATGAAATTTTAAATATTTAAAATAAAAATGACTTCCTTTTATATAATTATTCCATCCAATACTAATGTCGAAGGAAATAGAACTAATTCTTTTAGAGTTAGATTACCCCATAAACTAAAATTTAATTCTGAATGGAATGTTGGATTATCTGTCATGGTTTATCCTCATTCCTGGCCTTCACTTGGGACTACAACTGAACAAACTATAACAGTTGTTTGGAAAAGTGGTGAGATTGTTCGTTTAGCGGTACCTTCTAATAGTTTAACTAACCCTCAAAATTTAAAACAAAGCCTAGATAAATCTCTTAATGAAGGAAGTGAGACACTTTCGGAAAAAATGCGTGATTGTCAAGTTGAGTATACCAATATATTAAAGGAAACACGAAGCAAGGCTAAGGAAGAGTACAAAAAATTAAAAGAACTAGTACAGAGCAGTAAAGAGGTATCTACAAACGTAACAACTGAAAAACATGTGATTATTCCTGAGGGCGAAATTCCTAAACTGAGAAGCGAAACAGAGATTTACAACGATATGGTTAAAGCAGAAATTGACAAATTGCCTATAGAAACTAGAAAAATTATTGAACTGACTCGTGAAAGTGGCTTTGAACCGTGGATTACAGTATATCGTAAACCAAAATTTGCATGTGCCTTTGAGTTTCACTCACATAAAAATAGGTTTTCATTATTTATCGACAAGAAGTATATAGAACAAATTGAAATAAGCGAGCAGCTTGCATATATTCTTGGTTTTGATTCACAAGTATTAAAGGAATCTTGTGTTGCAAAATTTATGCCAGATATGAGAGGAGGGGTTTCTTGTTTTCACGTTTATGCCCCAGGCCTAATTGAACCAATGATTATTGGGGATATTACCGCTCCGGTTCTCCGTATTGTAACCATTCGAGGAAATCAAGACGAAATAATTGAGGAACAATTTCTTTCTATTCAATATCATAAGTTGCTTGTTAAAGAAATTTCTGAAATTTTAATTGAAATTCGCACAACTAGCGGGTCCTTGATGCCTTTTCAGTATGGAACATGTACATTAACATTACACTTTAAAAAGTCTACTTACTTTTAATAATGAATACTATTCAGATTGATAAAATGTTAAACAGAAATTCTGTTACCAAAAAATATTATATCGGTTGTTATCCCTCTAACTGTATCCCTTCTAAGTCAACCTATTCACCTTTCTGTGCGGTAATTAACATAGATCCTAATAATTCACCTGGAACACACTGGGTAGCCATATTTTGTGATTCCGTTAAAACTATTGAATACTACGATTCGTTGGGAATATGGCCGCCGATGAGCTCCCATATTCGAGATTATTTAGAAAAATTTCAAAGGGTTCGATTTAATTCCATTACACTTCAGGGTATGTTTTCGCGCTCGTGTGGCCACCATGCAATATTTTATCTCTATATGCGCTGTTCCGGTTTTCACATGAATGAAATAATTTTATTTCTTAAAAATATAAATGCTGATAAGTTTGTTACAGAATTTATTGCATCAAAGATATTTAATATACATAGTTAGATTAAAAATATTTATTTTCAACTTGAAATGCATATCGACTTTGATCCCTCACATATTAACTGGTCAGCATTGACCGAGCAGCCTAATCAATGGGGTGGGTATAACGTGTTTCGCGGTGTTCCCTACCAAAGAGGAAGTGGATTAGGTTCAGTATTTAGGAGCTTTCTCCGTTATCTTATACCTATCGGCAAAGAAATTGGTAGTGCTATAGGTAAACAAGGACTAGAATCGGGCAATAAAGTTTTAAGTAATGTTCTCGAAGGAAAGAATCTGAAAGAATCTCTAATTAATGAAGGCAAATCGGGGTTGAAAAATTTACTACAGAAAGCGGCCGATAACGTTGATAAACAAACAGGCAAAGGATTTGATTTTAAACGCTACAAGAATATTGAAAAGCATCCATCCCTTGGTCAAATGAATGATGAAAAAAATGGTATAAAGCCTAATACTATAAATAAGCGGGCATATTCCCGTATTGGCCCTCCTAATTTTATTCCTAATCTTGTTAGGAAACCTTCGAAAAAATCACCTAGAAAAATTCACGCTAACAAACGTTTACGAGTAGATACTTTAGGCACGTACTAACATGAGTTGTCCAAAACAAATTAATGAAAATAGTCCTTTGGCCTTAAATAGTGCCCTGAATATTTTTTCCGTTCCTCCTACTAATGTTTCTGTTATTCGCTCATTTTTTCGAGAGATTCTTCCTCTTAGCACAATAACACAGGATTCGCCTTATTTGTTTCGTTTGTTCAGTGATAATCTCTGGACTGACCTTTCCAGGACTTATCTTTATCTTGAACTTTCTATCGAAAAGCTTGGTGAAAATGGTAAATGGGAAGATATTGATTCGACTAAAGATACAAATATAGGAACCATTCAAGGTATCGGGCAAACATTCATTCAACAACTAAAAGTTAATGTTGGTAATACTGAAATTTACGATAGTGGTACTCTTTATCCATATAAAGCATATATAACCAATGAATTATCATTTCCTGACAATGTTAAGTCTAATTTTCTTGCATCAGTAGGGTACTATAAAAGCGAAAAGCATGATGATGCTTTTGATTCAGGATTTATAAATCGATGTTCGCTATTTGCTGGGGGTAAAAGATCTCAGTTTCTTTCACGATTAGATTTTGATTTGGGAAACCAGGAATTATTTTTACTTAATAACTTAGATATAAACTTTAGCATCTATAGAAGTAAAAATTCATTTGTTTTACATAAGCTTAAAGCCGATGATAAAAACGAATATAGGCTTTATGTTCATGACGTTAAACTTTTTTCTAAAATGATTGAGGTACAGCCATCTCTCAATATGAACATTTATAAAACGCTTGAATCAAAGCCTGCTACATATGCTCTGCGAAGAACTGAAATGAAATCGACCTTTTTAACCGCGGGGCGCACAGAAATTGAATATAATGCTTTTAGCGCTACAATACCAAGAAGAGTCACGGTTGCTTTGGTGTCAAACAAGGCATTTAATGGGGACATTGCTCTTTCCCCATTTAACTTTAAACCATTTGATTTGCGAGAAATCTCAGTTCATACTGGAGGACATATTTATCCCATGGTTGCTTATAAACTAAAATTTGAAAAAGATCTTTTTGTTCGAGCTTTCGTTGACATGTACGAAGCATTGGGGATGGCTAACTCTGATCGGTCCATTGATATTCCAATGTCCCGATACAAAAATGGGTGGACATTTTTTGTGATACCTTTGACTTCAACACTTGACGACTCTTGTGGGTTTGAGTTGCTTAGAAGTGGTACTACAAGTATTCGTTTAGAATTTAATTCTCCCATTCCTTCTGGTGGAGTTGAAATGATTATCTTGGGAGAATTTGATCAAATGTTAATGATAGATTATAATCGGCATATCGTTTCGGATTCCAATCTTGGTTAAAAATTTGTATAAATAATTGGTTATTAAAATCATACAGGCATTTAAAATGCAAAATTACTCTGATATTTCTGATAATATAACTTTCGCTTTAAATCTTGATGAAAATTTTAAGGGATCTAATAAGATTGTAGCTTATGATATTCTTTTATTTTTATTGATTTATTCACTGTTAATACCTATGATTCTTCTATGCTGGGTTTTAATTCTTAGATTATTGCGCAATAGAGGTTTAATTACTCCCACTCAAGAAAATGCCATCACAGAAAATATTAAAGATATACCCCTGGTTGGGCTACCAAGATCAATTACTCATTATAATTTACCCATTGGATCTGAATGCCCTGTCAATTAATGACTTGATATTTTTATGAAATCTTTACCTTGCCATTTTTTACTTAATATTTTGACTTGATATTTTTAACATTAACATTTTTAAACGGCGCTTAACCGTCCGCACTGTAAACCGGGCCCTGAACCATCCCGATCGCTTAGTTTAAAGGGTTTAAGTTTAAATATAAATTAAATTAATTAAGCTTCCCAGTGGCGGAGTCGGTAGTGTCTCCGCCTATAGGCTAGGAGTCACAGGATCGACTCCGCCACTGGGAATTTAATTATTTTTAAAAATGGCGTTTTGTCATATGGGCATTTTGTCATTTGACATTTTGTCGGGTGGCATTTTGTCGCGTGGCGTTTTGTCGCGTGGCAAAAAGTATGGATTACGTCATCCTTATTTTCTCTGCCCGTCTCTTCAGGGGCGGGGCGATAATCAATCAATAAAAAGAAAGGGATGTTATAGTAGTTTTTTGCATTTCCTTAAGAAAATTTATTTTTAGTAAAAAAATTCAAATTTATGCATGAATCTATTAACTGAGGCAAGTAAAATTGCCTTGACAATATGTATAAAAAATAACAAGTAATTTAGCCCTAATCCCATGCTCTATATTAGAAGCCCGCCCACTAACAAGACCCACTGATAAATAAACGTCAGTTGGCTTCAATTAGAATATTTAATTCTCAACTTTTAATATTTTCATATATGTTAAGCTCCAAGCAGGCATCCTGCAACTTTGCGGATCCAAATATTCAGAAAAAGACCAGGTCCCTACTATCACCTTCGAATAGCAGCGACCTTTTTGACCTTCTAAATTTTCGACCTTTTTTCCTTAAGAAAAAAGCAAACCTCGAATTTTTCCTTTATTTTTTTCGACGCTTCTTTTGACTTGCTTATAATGTTATAACGTTTGGTAAAATAATTTACAAAACTTTTAAACGTTGAGACATTCTTAAAGAATGTCAGAATTTGTGCATCGAGCGCTTTTACTTCAATAATTATGTTTAGATAGTTGGATATTTGTTTATAATCTGTCATAGTTTCAATAAAAGGAAGTGCAACATTCTTATATTTCTTAAAATTTCCAATTTCGAATGCCTCCAAATTCATTTGTTTCATCTTTTCCTTAGGAATATTTTCACCTTGTTTACCCCCACTTTCCAACTTCCCTGTTTCAACTTCATGTTCTCCTTCATTTTTCAATTTTTGATAGCCATCATGGCTTCTTTCAAATTTCAAAACACCTGCATTAACCGAGGAATTGGCAATAATATTAGCCAATAAAACTAATAAACAATAAAACGCATAGAAACTCGGAGAATTTCCAAATAGCATTTTCGCCACTTTTTCTTTAAATTAATTAAAATTTAATTTTTAATAGAAAAAAAATTTAAAAAAAAATAAATTGATTTTAAAGAGAGGTTAACGAGGGAAATGGCATGGCTAATAAGACGCGAGGCTTCTCAATGGTAACGCACGCCTTAATGTGCTATAATAAAATTTATTTGATTAAATAAACCTTGAAATGGAAGAAGATATCAGAAATTATATAAAACTAATGAGCAATAATAGAATTGTATAAGTCTAAATAAAAATCGTTGAGTTGGAAGAAATAATGTGCTATAATAAAATTTATTTGATTAAATAAACCTTGAAATGGAAGAAGATAACAGAAATTATATAAAACTAATGAGCAATAATAGAATTGTATGAGTCTAAATAAAAATTGTTGAGTTGGAAGAAATAATGTGCTATAATAAAATTTATTTGATTAAATAAACCTTGAAATGGAAGAAGATAACAGAAATTATATAAAACTAATGAGCAATAATAGAATTGTATGAGTCTAAATAAAAATTGTTGAGTTGGAAGAAATAATGTGCTATAATAAAATTTATTTGATTAAATAAACCTTGAAATGGAAGAAGATAACAGAAATTATATAAAACTAATGAGCAATAATAGAATTGTATAAGTCTAAATAAAAATCGTTGAGTTGGAAGAAATAATGTGCTATAATAAAATTTATTTGATTAAATAAACCTTGAAATGGAAGAAGATAACAGAAATTATATAAAACTAATGAGCAATAATAGAATTGTATAAGTCTATATAAAAATCGTTGAGTTGGAAGAAATAATGTGCTATAATAAAATTTATTTGATTAAATAAACCTTGAAATGGAAGAAGATATCAGAAATTATATAAAACTAATGAGCAATAATAGAATTGTATAAGTCTAAATAAAAATCGTTGAGTTGGAAGAAATAATGTGCTATAATAAAATTTATTTGATTAAATAAACCTTGAAATGGAAGAAGATAACAGAAATTATATAAAACTAATGAGCAATAATAGAATTGTATGAGTCTAAATAAAAATTGTTGAGTTGGAAGAAATAATGTGCTATAATAAAATTTATTTGATTAAATAAACCTTGAAATGGAAGAAGATAACAGAAATTATATAAAACTAATGAGCAATAATAGAATTGTATAAGTCTAAATAAAAATCGTTGAGTTGGAAGAAATAATGTGCTATAATAAAATTTATTTGATTAAATAAACCTTGAAATGGAAGAAGATAACAGAAATTATATAAAACTAATGAGCAATAATAGAATTGTATAAGTCTAAATAAAAATCGTTGAGTTGGAAGAAATAATGTGCTATAATAAAATTTATTTGATTAAATAAACCTTGAAATGGAAGAAGATAACAGAAATTATATAAAACTAATGAGCAATAATAGAATTGTATAAGTCTAAATAAAAATCGTTGAATTGGAAGAAATAATGTGCTATAATAAAATTTATTTGATTAAAACCTTGAAATGGAAGAAGATATCAGAATTATATAAAACTAATGAGCAATAATAAAATTGTATAAGTCTAAATAAAAATCGTTGAGTTGGAAGAAATAATGTGCTATAATAAAATTTATTTGATTAAATAAACCTTGAAATGGAAGAAGATAACAGAAATTATATAAAACTAATGAGCAATAATAGAATTGTATGAGTCTAAATAAAAATTGTTGAGTTGGAAGAAATAATGTGCTATAATAAAATTTATTTGATTAAATAAACCTTGAAATGGAAGAAGATAACAGAAATTATATAAAACTAATGAGCAATAATAGAATTGTATGAGTCTAAATAAAAATTGTTGAGTTGGAAGAAATAATGTGCTATAATAAAATTTATTTGATTAAATAAACCTTGAAATGGAAGAAGATAACAGAAATTATATAAAACTATTGAGCAATAATAGAATTGTATAAGTCTAAATAAAAATCGTTGAGTTGGAATAAATAATGTGCTATAATAAAATTTATTTGATTAAATAAACCTTGAAATGGAAGAAGATAACAGAAATTATATAAAACTAATGAGCAATAATAGAATTGTATGAGTCTAAATAAAAATTGTTGAGTTGGAAGAAATAATGTGCTATAATAAAATTTATTTGATTAAATAAACCTTGAAATGGAAGAAGATAACAGAAATTATATAAAACTAATGAGCAATAATAGAATTGTATGAGTCTAAATAAAAATTGTTGAGTTGGAAGAAATAATGTGCTATAATAAAATTTATTTGATTAAATAAACCTTGAAATGGAAGAAGATAACAGAAATTATATAAAACTAATGAGCAATAATAGAATTGTATAAGTCTAAATAAAAATCGTTGAGTTGGAAGAAATAATGTGCTATAATAAAATTTATTTGATTAAATAAACCTTGAAATGGAAGAAGATAACAGAAATTATATAAAACTAATGAGCAATAATAGAATTGTATGAGTCTAAATAAAAATTGTTGAGTTGGAAGAAATAATGTGCTATAATAAAATTTATTTGATTAAATAAACCTTGAAATGGAAGAAGATAACAGAAATTATATAAAACTAATGAGCAATAATAGAATTGTATAAGTCTAAATAAAAATCGTTGAGTTGGAAGAAATAATGTGCTATAATAAAATTTATTTGATTAAATAAACCTTGAAATGGAAGAAGATATCAGAAATTATATAAAACTAATGAGCAATAATAGAATTGTATAAGTCTAAATAAAAATCGTTGAGTTGGAAGAAATAATGTGCTATAATAAAATTTATTTGATTAAATAAACCTTGAAATGGAAGAAGATATCAGAAATTATATAAAACTAATGAGCAATAATAGAATTGTATAAGTCTATATAAAAATCGTTAAGTTGGAAGAAATAATGTGCTATAATAAAATTTATTTGATTAAATAAACCTTGAAATGGAAGAAGATATCAGAAATTATATAAAACTAATGAGCAATAATAGAATTGTATAAGTCTATATAAAAATCGTTGAGTTGGAAGAAATAATGTGCTATAATAAAATTTATTTGATTAAATAAACCTTGAAATGGAAGAAGATATCAGAAATTATATAAAACTAATGAGCAATAATAGAATTGTATGAGTCTAAATAAAAATTGTTGAGTTGGAAGAAATAATGTGCTATAATAAAATTTATTTGATTAAATAAACCTTGAAATGGAAGAAGATAACAGAAATTATATAAAACTAATGAGCAATAATAGAATTGTATAAGTCTAAATAAAAATCGTTGAGTTGGAAGAAATAATGTGCTATAATAAAATTTATTTGATTAAATAAACCTTGAAATGGAAGAAGATAACAGAAATTATATAAAACTAATGAGCAATAATAGAATTGTATAAGTCTATATAAAAATCGTTGAGTTGGAAGAAATAATGTGCTATAATAAAATTTATTTGATTAAATAAACCTTGAAATGGAAGAAGATAACAGAAATTATATAAAACTAATGAGCAATAATAGAATTGTATGAGTCTAAATAAAAATTGTTGAGTTGGAAGAAATAATGTGCTATAATAAAATTTATTTGATTAAATAAACCTTGAAATGGAAGAAGATAACAGAAATTATATAAAACTAATGAGCAATAATAGAATTGTATGAGTCTAAATAAAAATTGTTGAGTTGGAAGAAATAATGTGCTATAATAAAATTTATTTGATTAAATAAACCTTGAAATGGAAGAAGATAACAGAAATTATATAAAACTAATGAGCAATAATAGAATTGTATGAGTCTAAATAAAAATTGTTGAGTTGGAAGAAATAATGTGCTATAATAAAATTTATTTGATTAAATAAACCTTGAAATGGAAGAAGATAACAGAAATTATATAAAACTAATGAGCAATAATAGAATTGTATAAGTCTAAATAAAAATCGTTGAGTTGGAAGAAATAATGTGCTATAATAAAATTTATTTGATTAAATAAACCTTGAAATGGAAGAAGATAACAGAAATTATATAAAACTAATGAGCAATAATAGAATTGGGTGAGTCTAAATAAAAATTGTTGAGTTGGAAGAAATAATGTGCTATAATAAAATTTATTTGATTAAATAAACCTTGAAATGGAAGAAGATAACAGAAATTATATAAAACTAATGAGCAATAATAGAATTGTATAAGTCTAAATAAAAATCGTTGAGTTGGAAGAAATAATGTGCTATAATAAAATTTATTTGATTAAATAAACCTTGAAATGGAAGAAGATAACAGAAATTATATAAAACTAATGAGCAATAATAGAATTGTATAAGTCTAAATAAAAATCGTTGAGTTGGAAGAAATAATGTGCTATAATAAAATTTATTTGATTAAATAAACCTTGAAATGGAAGAAGATAACAGAAATTATATAAAACTAATGAGCAATAATAGAATTGTATGAGTCTAAATAAAAATTGTTGAGTTGGAAGAAATAATGTGCTATAATAAAATTTATTTGATTAAATAAACCTTGAAATGGAAGAAGATATCAGAAATTATATAAAACTAATGAGCAATAATAGAATTGTATAAGTCTAAATAAAAATCGTTGAGTTGGAAGAAATAATGTGCTATAATAAAATTTATTTGATTAAATAAACCTTGAAATGGAAGAAGATATCAGAAATTATATAAAACTAATGAGCAATAATAGAATTGTATAAGTCTATATAAAAATCGTTGAGTTGGAAGAAATAATGTGCTATAATAAAATTTATTTGATTAAATAAACCTTGAAATGGAAGAAGATATCAGAAATTATATAAAACTAATGAGCAATAATAGAATTGTATAAGTCTATATAAAAATCGTTGAGTTGGAAGAAATAATGTGCTATAATAAAATTTATTTGATTAAATAAACCTTGAAATGGAAGAAGATATCAGAAATTATATAAAACTAATGAGCAATAATAGAATTGTATGAGTCTAAATAAAAATTGTTGAGTTGGAAGAAATAATGTGCTATAATAAAATTTATTTGATTAAATAAACCTTGAAATGGAAGAAGATAACAGAAATTATATAAAACTAATGAGCAATAATAGAATTGTATAAGTCTAAATAAAAATCGTTGAGTTGGAAGAAATAATGTGCTATAATAAAATTTATTTGATTAAATAAACCTTGAAATGGAAGAAGATAACAGAAATTATATAAAACTAATGAGCAATAATAGAATTGTATAAGTCTATATAAAAATCGTTGAGTTGGAAGAAATAATGTGCTATAATAAAATTTATTTGATTAAATAAACCTTGAAATGGAAGAAGATAACAGAAATTATATAAAACTAATGAGCAATAATAGAATTGTATGAGTCTAAATAAAAATTGTTGAGTTGGAAGAAATAATGTGCTATAATAAAATTTATTTGATTAAATAAACCTTGAAATGGAAGAAGATAACAGAAATTATATAAAACTAATGAGCAATAATAGAATTGTATGAGTCTAAATAAAAATTGTTGAGTTGGAAGAAATAATGTGCTATAATAAAATTTATTTGATTAAATAAACCTTGAAATGGAAGAAGATAACAGAAATTATATAAAACTAATGAGCAATAATAGAATTGTATGAGTCTAAATAAAAATTGTTGAGTTGGAAGAAATAATGTGCTATAATAAAATTTATTTGATTAAATAAACCTTGAAATGGAAGAAGATAACAGAAATTATATAAAACTAATGAGCAATAATAGAATTGTATAAGTCTAAATAAAAATCGTTGAGTTGGAAGAAATAATGTGCTATAATAAAATTTATTTGATTAAATAAACCTTGAAATGGAAGAAGATAACAGAAATTATATAAAACTAATGAGCAATAATAGAATTGGGTGAGTCTAAATAAAAATTGTTGAGTTGGAAGAAATAATGTGCTATAATAAAATTTATTTGATTAAATAAACCTTGAAATGGAAGAAGATAACAGAAATTATATAAAACTAATGAGCAATAATAGAATTGTATAAGTCTAAATAAAAATCGTTGAGTTGGAAGAAATAATGTGCTATAATAAAATTTATTTGATTAAATAAACCTTGAAATGGAAGAAGATAACAGAAATTATATAAAACTAATGAGCAATAATAGAATTGTATAAGTCTAAATAAAAATCGTTGAGTTGGAAGAAATAATGTGCTATAATAAAATTTATTTGATTAAATAAACCTTGAAATGGAAGAAGATAACAGAAATTATATAAAACTAATGAGCAATAATAGAATTGTATAAGTCTAAATAAAAATCGTTGAGTTGGAAGAAATAATGTGCTATAATAAAATTTATTTGATTAAATAAACCTTGAAATGGAAGAAGATATTAGAAATTATATAAAACTAATGAGCAATAATAGAATTGTATAAGTCTAAATAAAAATCGTTGAGTTGGAAGAAATAATGTGCTATAATAAAATTTATTTGATTAAATAAACCTTGAAATGGAAGAAGATAACAGAAATTATATAAAACTAATGAGCAATAATAGAATTGGGTGAGTCTAAATAAAAATTGTTGAGTTGGAAGAAATAATGTGCTATAATAAAATTTATTTGATTAAATAAACCTTGAAATGGAAGAAGATAACAGAAATTATATAAAACTAATGAGCAATAATAGAATTGTATAAGTCTAAATAAAAATCGTTGAGTTGGAAGAAATAATGTGCTATAATAAAATTTATTTGATTAAATAAACCTTGAAATGGAAGAAGATATCAGAAATTATATAAAACTAATGAGCAATAATAGAATTGTATAAGTCTAAATAAAAATCGTTGAGTTGGAAGAAATAATGTGCTATAATAAAATTTATTTGATTAAATAAACCTTGAAATGGAAGAAGATAACAGAAATTATATAAAACTAATGAGCAATAATAGAATTGTATAAGTCTAAATAAAAATCGTTGAGTTGGAAGAAATAATGTGCTATAATAAAATTTATTTGATTAAATAAACCTTGAAATGGAAGAAGATAACAGAAATTATATAAAACTAATGAGCAATAATAGAATTGTATAAGTCTAAATAAAAATCGTTGAGTTGGAAGAAATAATGTGCTATAATAAAATTTATTTGATTAAATAAACCTTGAAATGGAAGAAGATATTAGAAATTATATAAAACTAATGAGCAATAATAGAATTGTATAAGTCTAAATAAAAATCGTTGAGTTGGAAGAAATAATGTGCTATAATAAAATTTATTTGATTAAATAAACCTTGAAATGGAAGAAGATAACAGAAATTATATAAAACTAATGAGCAATAATAGAATTGTATAAGTCTAAATAAAAATCGTTGAGTTGGAAGAAATAATGTGCTATAATAAAATTTATTTGATTAAAACCTTGAAATGGAAGAAGATAACAGAAATTATATAAAACTAATGAGCAATAATAGAATTGTATGAGTCTAAATAAAAATTGTTGAGTTGGAAGAAATAATGTGCTATAATAAAATTTATTTGATTAAATAAACCTTGAAATGGAAGAAGATAACAGAAATTATATAAAACTAATGAGCAATAATAGAATTGTATGAGTCTAAATAAAAATTGTTGAGTTGGAAGAAATAATGTGCTATAATAAAATTTATTTGATTAAATAAACCTTGAAATGGAAGAAGATAACAGAAATTATATAAAACTAATGAGCAATAATAGAATTGTATGAGTCTAAATAAAAATTGTTGAGTTGGAAGAAATAATGTGCTATAATAAAATTTATTTGATTAAATAAACCTTGAAATGGAAGAAGATAACAGAAATTATATAAAACTAATGAGCAATAATAGAATTGTATAAGTCTAAATAAAAATCGTTGAGTTGGAAGAAATAATGTGCTATAATAAAATTTATTTGATTAAATAAACCTTGAAATGGAAGAAGATAACAGAAATTATATAAAACTAATGAGCAATAATAGAATTGTATAAGTCTAAATAAAAATCGTTGAGTTGGAAGAAATAATGTGCTATAATAAAATTTATTTGATTAAATAAACCTTGAAATGGAAGAAGATAACAGAAATTATATAAAACTAATGAGCAATAATAGAATTGGGTGAGTCTAAATAAAAATTGTTGAGTTGGAAGAAATAATGTGCTATAATAAAATTTATTTGATTAAATAAACCTTGAAATGGAAGAAGATAACAGAAATTATATAAAACTAATGAGCAATAATAGAATTGTATAAGTCTAAATAAAAATCGTTGAGTTGGAAGAAATAATGTGCTATAATAAAATTTATTTGATTAAATAAACCTTGAAATGGAAGAAGATATCAGAAATTATATAAAACTAATGAGCAATAATAGATTTGTATAAGTCTAAATAAAAATCGTTGAGTTGGAAGAAATAATGTGCTATAATAAAATTTATTTGATTAAATAAACCTTGAAATGGAAGAAGATAACAGAAATTATATAAAACTAATGAGCAATAATAGAATTGTATGAGTCTAAATAAAAATTGTTGAGTTGGAAGAAATAATGTGCTATAATAAAATTTATTTGATTAAATAAACCTTGAAATGGAAGAAGATAACAGAAATTATATAAAACTAATGAGCAATAATAGAATTGTATGAGTCTAAATAAAAATTGTTGAGTTGGAAGAAATAATGTGCTATAATAAAATTTATTTGATTAAATAAACCTTGAAATGGAAGAAGATAACAGAAATTATATAAAACTAATGAGCAATAATAGAATTGTATAAGTCTAAATAACAATCGTTGAGTTGGAAGAAATAATGTGCTATAATAAAATTTATTTGATTAAATAAACCTTGAAATGGAAGAAGATAACAGAAATTATATAAAACTAATGAGCAATAATAGAATTGTATAAGTCTATATAAAAATCGTTGAGTTGGAAGAAATAATGTGCTATAATAAAATTTATTTGATTAAATAAACCTTGAAATGGAAGAAGATAACAGAAATTATATAAAACTAATGAGCAATAATAGAATTGTATAAGTCTAAATAAAAATCGTTGAGTTGGAAGAAATAATGTGCTATAATAAAATTTATTTGATTAAATAAACCTTGAAATGGAAGAAGATAACAGAAATTATATAAAACTAATGAGCAATAATAGAATTGTATAAGTCTAAATAAAAATCGTTGAGTTGGAAGAAATAATGTGCTATAATAAAATTTATTTGATTAAAACCTTGAAATGGAAGAAGATATCAGAATTATATAAAACTAATGAGCAATAATAGAATTGTATATGTCTAAATAAAAATCGTTGAGTTGGAAGAAATAATGTGCTATAATAAAATTTATTTGATTAAATAAACCTTGAAATGGAAGAAGATATCAGAAATTATATAAAACTAATGAGCAATAATAGAATTGTATAAGTCTAAATAAAAATCGTTGAGTTGGAAGAAATAATGTGCTATAATAAAATTTATTTGATTAAATAAACCTTGAAATGGAAGAAGATATCAGAAATTATATAAAACTAATGAGCAATAATAGAATTGTATAAGTCTAAATAAAAATCGTTGAGTTGGAAGAAATAATGTGCTATAATAAAATTTATTTGATTAAATAAACCTTGAAATGGAAGAAAATATCAGAAATTATATAAAACTAATGAGCAATAATAGAATTGTATAAGTCTAAATAAAAATCGTTGAGTTGGAAGAAATAATGTGCTATAATAAAATTTATTTTATTAAATAAACCTTGAAATGGAAGAAGATATCAGAAATTATATAAAACTAATGAGCAATAATAGAATTGTATAAGTCTAAATAAAAATCGTTGAGTTGGAAGAAATAATGTGCTATAATAAAATTTATTTGATTAAATAAACCTTGAAATGGAAGAAGATATCAGAAATTATATAAAACTAATGAGCAATAATAGAATTGTATAAGTCTAAATAAAAATCGTTGTGTTGGAAAAAATAATGTGCTATAATAAAATTTATTTGATTAAATAAACCTTGAAATGGAAGAAGATATCAGAAATTATATAAAACTAATGAGCAATAATAGAATTGTATAAGTCTAAATAAAAATCGTTGAGTTGGAAGAAATAATGTGCTATAATAAAATTTATTTGATTAAATAAACCTTGAAATGGAAGAAGATATCAGAAATTATATAAAACTAATGAGCAATAATAGAATTGTATAAGTCTAAATAAAAATCGTTGAGTTGGAAGAAATAATGTGCTATAATAAAATTTATTTGATTAAATAAACCTTGAAATGGAAGAAGATATCAGAAATTATATAAAACTAATGAGCAATAATAGAATTGTATAAGTCTAAATAAAAATCGTTGAGTTGGAAGAAATAATGTGCTATAATAAAATTTATTTGATTAAATAAACCTTGAAATGGAAGAAGATATCAGAAATTATATAAAACTAATGAGCAATAATAGAATTGTATAAGTCTAAATAAAAATCGTTGAGTTGGAAGAAATAATGTGCTATAATAAAATTTATTTGATTAAATAAACCTTGAAATGGAAGAAGATATCAGAAATTATATAAAACTAATGAGCAATAATAGAATTGTATAAGTCTAAATAAAAATCGTTGAGTTGGAAGAAATAATGTGCTATAATAAAATTTATTTGATTAAATAAACCTTGAAATGGAAGAAGATATCAGAAATTATATAAAACTAATGAGCAATAATAGAATTGTATAAGTCTAAATAAAAATCGTTGAGTTGGAAGAAATAATGTGCTATAATAAAATTTATTTGATTAAATAAACCTTGAAATGGAAGAAGATATCAGAAATTATATAAAACTAATGAGCAATAATAGAATTGTATAAGTCTATATAAAAATCGTTGAGTTGGAAGAAATAATGTGCTATAATAAAATTTATTTGATTAAATAAACCTTGAAATGGAAGAAGATATCAGAAATTATATAAAACTAATGAGCAATAATAGAATTGTATAAGTCTATATAAAAATCGTTGAGTTGGAAGAAATAATGTGCTATAATAAAATTTATTTGATTAAATAAACCTTGAAATGGAAGAAGATATCAGAAATTATATAAAACTAATGAGCAATAATAGAATTGTATAAGTTGGAAGAAATAATGTGCTATAATAAAATTTATTTGATTAAATAAACCTTGAAATGGAAGAAGATATTAGAATTATATAAAACTAATGAGCAATAATAGAATTGTATAAGTCTAAATAAAAATCGTTGAGTTGGAAGAAATAATGTGCTATAATAAAATTTATTTGATTAAATAAACCTTGAAATGGAAGAAGATATTAGAAATTATATAAAACTAATGAGCAATAATAGAATTGTATAAGTCTAAATAAAAATCGTTGAGTTGGAAGAAATAATGTGCTATAATAAAATTTATTTGATTAAATAAACCTTGAAATGGAAGAAGATAACAGAAATTATATAAAACTAATGAGCAATAATAGAATTGTATAAGTCTAAATAAAAATCGTTGAATTAGAAGAAATAATGTGCTATAATAAAATTTATTTGATTAAAACCTTGAAATGGAAGAAGATATCAGAATTATATAAAACTAATGAGCAATAATAGAATTGTATAAGTCTAAATAAAAATCGTTGAGTTGGAAGAAATAATGTGCTATAATAAAATTTATTTGATTAAATAAACCTTGAAATGGAAGAAGATATCAGAAATTATATAAAACTAATGAGCAATAATAGAATTGTATAAGTCTAAATAAAAATCGTTGAGTTGGAAGAAATAATGTGCAATAATAAAATTTATTTGATTAAATAAACCTTGAAATGGAAGAAGATAACAGAAATTATATAAAACTAATGAGCAATAATAGAATTGTATGAGTCTAAATAAAAATTGTTGAGTTGGAAGAAATAATGTGCTATAATAAAATTTATTTGATTAAATAAACCTTGAAATGGAAGAAGATAACAGAAATTATATAAAACTAATGAGCAATAATAGAATTGTATGAGTCTAAATAGAAATTGTTGAGTTGGAAGAAATAATGTGCTATAATAAAATTTATTTGATTAAATAAACCTTGAAATGGAAGAAGATAACAGAAATTATATAAAACTAATGAGCAATAATAGAATTGTATGTCTATATAAAAATCGTTGAGTTGGAAGAAATAATGTGCTATAATAAAATTTATTTGATTAAATAAACCTTGAAATGGAAGAAGATATCAGAAATTATATAAAACTAATGAGCAATAATAGAATTGTATAAGTCTAAATAAAAATCGTTGAGTTGGAAGAAATAATGTGCTATAATAAAATTTATTTGATTAAATAAACCTTGAAATGGAAGAAGATAACAGAAATTATATAAAACTAATGAGCAATAATAGAATTGTATAAGTCTATATAAAAATCGTTGAGTTGGAAGAAATAATGTGCTATAATAAAATTTATTTGATTAAATAAACCTTGAAATGGAAGAAGATATCAGAAATTATATAAAACTAATGAGCAATAATAGAATTGTATAAGTCTAAATAAAAATCGTTGAGTTGGAAGAAATAATGTGCTATAATAAAATTTATTTGATTAAATAAACCTTGAAATGGAAGAAGATAACAGAAATTATATAAAACTAATGAGCAATAATAGAATTGTATAAGTCTAAATAAAAATCGTTGAGTTGGAAGAAATAATGTGCAATAATAAAATTTATTTGATTAAATAAACCTTGAAATGGAAGAAGATAACAGAAATTATATAAAACTAATGAGCAATAATAGAATTGTATGAGTCTAAATAAAAATTGTAGAGTTGGAAGAAATAATGTGCTATAATAAAATTTATTTGATTAAATAAACCTTGAAATGGAAGAAGATAACAGAAATTATATAAAACTAATGAGCAATAATAGAATTGTATGAGTCTAAATAAAAATTGTTGAGTTGGAAGAAATAATGTGCTATAATAAAATTTATTTGATTAAATAAACCTTGAAATGGAAGAAGATAACAGAAATTATATAAAACTAATGAGCAATAATAGAATTGTATGTCTATATAAAAATCGTTGAGTTGGAAGAAATAATGTGCTATAATAAAATTTATTTGATTAAATAAACCTTGAAATGGAAGAAGATATCAGAAATTATATAAAACTAATGAGCAATAATAGAATTGTATAAGTCTAAATAAAAATCGTTGAGTTGGAAGAAATAATGTGCTATAATAAAATTTATTTGATTAAATAAACCTTGAAATGGAAGAAGATAACAGAAATTATATAAAACTAATGAGCAATAATAGAATTGTATAAGTCTAAATAAAAATCGTTGAGTTGGAAGAAATAATGTGCTATAATAAAATTTATTTGATTAAAACCTTGAAATGGAAGAAGATATCAGAATTATATAAAACTAATGAGCAATAATAGAATTGTATAAGTCTAAATAAAAATCGTTGAGTTGGAAGAAATAATGTGCTATAATAAAATTTATTTGATTAAATAACCCTTGAAATGGAAGAAGATATCAGAAATTATATAAAACTAATGAGCAATAATAGAATTGTATAAGTCTAAATAAAAATCGTTGAGTAGAAAGAAATAATGTGCTATAATAAAATTTATTTGATTAAATAAATCTTGAAATGGAAAAAGATATCAGAAATTATATAAAACTAATGAGCAATAATAGAATTGTATGAGTCTAAATAAAAATCGTTGAGTTGGAAGAAATAATGTGCTATAATAAAATTTATTTGATTAAATAAAACTTGAAATGGAAGAAGATAACAGAAATTATATAAAACAAATGAGCAATAATAGAATTGTATAAGTCTATATAAAAATCGTTGAGTTGGAAGAAATAATGTGCTATAATAAAATTTATTTGATTAAATAAACCTTGAAATGGAAGAAGATATCAGAAATTATATAAAACTAATGAGCAATAATAGAATTGTATAAGTCTAAATAAAAATCGTTGAGTTGGAAGAAATAATGTGCTATAATAAAATTTATTTGATTAAATAAACCTTGAAATGGAAGAAGATATCAGAAATTATATAAAACTAATGAGCAATAATAGAATTGTATAAGTCTAAATAAAAATCGTTGAGTTGGAAGAAATAATGTGATATAATAAAATTTATTTGATTAAATAAACCTTGAAATGGAAGAAGATATCAGAAATTATATAAAACTAATGAGCAAGAATAGAATTGTATAAGTCTATATAAAAATCGTTGAGTTGGAAGAAATAATGTGCTATAATAAAATTTATTTGATTAAATAAACCTTGAAATGGAAGAAGATATCAGAAATTATATAAAACTAATGAGCAATAATAGAATTGTATAAGTCTAAATAAAAATCGTTGAGTTGGAAGAAATAATGTGATATAATAAAATTTATTTGATTAAATAAACCTTGAAATGGAAGAAGATATCAGAAATTATATAAAACTAATGAGCAATAATACAATTGTATAAGTCTTAATAAAAATCGTGGAGTTGGAAGAAATAATGTGCTATAATAAAATTTATTTGATTAAATAAACCTTGAAATGGAAGAAGATATCAGAAATTATATAAAACTAATGAGCAATAATAGAATTGTATAAGTCTAAATAATAATCGTTGAGTTGGAAGAAATAATGTGCTATAATAAAATTTATTTAATTAAATAAACCTTGAAATGGAAGAAGATATCAGAAATTATATAAAACTAATGAGCAATAATAGAATTGTATAAGTCTAAATAAAAATCGTTGAGTTGGAAGAAATAATGTGCTATAATAAAATTTATTTGATTAAATAAACCTTGAAATGGAAGAAGATATCAGAAATTATATAAAACTAATGAGCAATAATAGAATTGTATAAGTCTAAATAAAAATCGTTGAGTTGGAAGAAATAATGTGCTATAATAAAATTTATTTGATTAAATAAACCTTGAAATGGAAGAAGATATCAGAAATTATATAAAACTAATGAGCAATAATAGAATTGTATAAGTCTATATAAAAATCGTTGAGTTGGAAGAAATAATGTGCTATAATAAAATTTATTTGATTAAATAAACCTTGAAATGGAAGAAGATATCAGAAATTATATAAAACTAATGAGCAATAAAAGAATTGTATAAGTCTAAATAAAAATCGTTGAGTTGGAAGAAATAATGTGCTATAATAAAATTTATTTGATTAAATAAACCTTGAAATGGAAGAAGATATCAGAAATTATATAAAACTAATGAGAAATAATAGAATTGTATAAGTCTAAATAAAAATCGTTGAGTTGGAAGAAATAATGTGCTATAATAAAATTTATTTGATTAAATAAACCTTGAAATGGAAGAAGATATCAGAAATTATATAAAACTAATGAGCAATAATAGAATTGTATAAGTCTAAATAAAAATCGTTGAGTTGGAAGAAATAATGTGATATAATAAAATTTATTTGATTAAATAAACCTTGAAATGGAAGAAGATATCAGAAATTATATAAAACTAATGAGCAAGAATAGAATTGTATAAGTCTATATAAAAATCGTTGAGTTGGAAGAAATAATGTGCTATAATAAAATTTATTTGATTAAATAAACCTTGAAATGGAAGAAGATATCAGAAATTATATAAAACTAATGAGCAATAATAGAATTGTATAAGTCTAAATAAAAATCGTTGAGTTGGAAGAAATAATGTGATATAATAAAATTTATTTGATTAAATAAACCTTGAAATGGAAGAAGATATCAGAAATTATATAAAACTAATGAGCAATAATACAATTGTATAAGTCTTAATAAAAATCGTGGAGTTGGAAGAAATAATGTGCTATAATAAAATTTATTTGATTAAATAAACCTTGAAATGGAAGAAGATATCAGAAATTATATAAAACTAATGAGCAATAATAGAATTGTATAAGTCTAAATAATAATCGTTGAGTTGGAAGAAATAATGTGCTATAATAAAATTTATTTAATTAAATAAACCTTGAAATGGAAGAAGATATCAGAAATTATATAAAACTAATGAGCAATAATAGAATTGTATAAGTCTAAATAAAAATCGTTGAGTTGGAAGAAATAATGTGCTATAATAAAATTTATTTGATTAAATAAACCTTGAAATGGAAGAAGATATCAGAAATTATATAAAACTAATGAGCAATAATAGAATTGTATAAGTCTAAATAAAAATCGTTGAGTTGGAAGAAATAATGTGCTATAATAAAATTTATTTGATTAAATAAACCTTGAAATGGAAGAAGATATCAGAAATTATATAAAACTAATGAGCAATAATAGAATTGTATAAGTCTATATAAAAATCGTTGAGTTGGAAGAAATAATGTGCTATAATAAAATTTATTTGATTAAATAAACCTTGAAATGGAAGAAGATAACAGAAATTATATAAAACTAATGAGCAATAATAGAATTGTATAAGTCTATATAAAAATCGTTGAGTTGGAAGAAATAATGTGCTATAATAAAATTTATTTGATTAAATAAACCTTGAAATGGAAGAAGATATCAGAAATTATATAAAACTAATGAGCAATAATAGAATTGTATAAGTCTAAATAAAAATCGTTGAGTTGGAAGAAATAATGTGCTATAATAAAATTTATTTGATTAAATAAACCTTGAAATGGAAGAAGATATCAGAAATTATATAAAACTAATGAGCAATAATAGAATTGTATAAGTCTAAATAAAAATCGTTGAGTTGGAAGAAATAATGTGCTATAATAAAATTTATTTGATTAAATAAACCTTGAAATGGAAGAAGATATCAGAAATTATATAAAACTAATGAGCAATAATAGAATTGTATAAGTCTAAATAAAAATCGTTGAGTTGGAAGAAATAATGTGCTATAATAAAATTTATTTGATTAAATAAACCTTGAAATGGAAGAAGATAACAGAAATTATATAAAACTAATGAGCAATAATAGAATTGTATAAGTCTAAATAAAAATCGTTGAGTTGGAAGAAATAATGTGCTATAATAAAATTTATTTGATTAAATAAACCTTGAAATGGAAGAAGATATCAGAAATTATATAAAACTAGTGAGCAATAATAGAATTGTATAAGTCTATATAAAAATCGTTGAGTTGGAAGAAATAATGTGCTATAATAAAATTTATTTGATTAAATAAACCTTGAAATGGAAGAAGATATCAGAAATTATATAAAACTAATGAGCAATAATAGAATTGTATAAGTCTAAATAAAAATTGTTGAGTTGGAAGAAATAATGTGCTATAATAAAATTTATTTGATTAAATAAACCTTGAAATGGAAGAAGATATCAGAAATTATATAAAACTAATGAGCAATAATAGAATTGTATAAGTCTATATAAAAATCGTTGAGTTGGAAGAAATAATGTGCTATAATAAAATTTATTTGATTAAATAAACCTTGAAATGGAAGAAGATATCAGAAATTATATAAAACTAATGAGCAATAATAGAATTGTATAAGTCTAAATAAAAATCGTTGAGTTGGAAGAAATAATGTGCTATAATAAAATTTATTTGATTAAATAAACCTTGAAATGGAAGAAGATATCAGAAATTATATAAAACTAATGAGCAATAATAGAATTGTATAAGTCTAAATAATAATCGTTGAGTTGGAAGAAATAATGTGCTATAATAAAATTTATTTGATTAAATAAACCTTGAAATGGAAGAAGATATCAGAAATTATATAAAACTAATGAGCAATAATAGAATTGTATAAGTCTATATAAAAATCGTTGAGTTGGAAGAAATAATGTGCTATAATAAAATTTATTTGATTAAATAAACCTTGAAATGGAAGAAGATATCAGAAATTATATAAAACTAATGAGCAATAATAGAATTGTATAAGTCTAAATAAAAATCGTTGAGTTGGAAGAAATAATGTGCTATAATAAAATTTATTTGATTAAATAAACCTTGAAATGGAAGAAGATATCAGAAATTATATAAAACTAATGAGCAATAATAGAATTGTATAAGTCTAAATAAAAATCGTTAAGTTGGAAGAAATAATGTGCTATAATAAAATTTATTTGTCTAAATAAACCGTGAAAAGGAAGAAGATATCAGAAATTATATAAAACTAATGAGCAATAATAGAATTGTATAAGTCTATATAAAAATCGTTGATTTGGAAGAAATAATGTGCTATAATAAAATTTATTTTTCTAAATAAACCTTGAAATGGAAGAAGATATCAGAAATTATATAAAACTAATGAGCAATAATAAAATTGTATAAGTCTATATAAAAATCGTTGAGTTGGAAGAAATAATGTGCTATAATAAAATTTATTTGTCTAAATAAACTTTGAAATGGAAGATATCAGAAATTATATAAAACTAATGAGCAATAATAGAATTGTATAAGTCTATATAAAAATCGTTGAGTTGGAAGAAATAATGTGCTATAATAAAATTTATTTGATTAAATAAACCTTGATATGGAAGAAGATATCAGAAATTATATAAAACTAATGAGCAATAATAGAATTGTATAAGTCTAAATAAAAATCGTTGAGTTGGAAGAAATAATGTGCTATAATAAAATTTATTTGATTAAATAAACCTTGAAATGGAAGAAGATATCAGAAATTATATAAAACTAATGAGCAATAATAGAATTGTATAAGTCTATATAATAGAATTGTATAAGTCTAAATAAAAATCGTTAAGTTGGAAGAAATAATGTGCTATAATAAAATTTATTAGATTAAATAAACCTTTAAATGGAAGAAGATAACAGAAATTATATAAAACTAATGAGCAATAATAGAATTGTATAAGTCTATATAAAAATCGTTGAGTTGGAAGAAATAATGTGCTATAATAAAATTTATTTGATTAAATAAAACTTGAAATGGAAGAAGATATCAGAAATTATATAAAACTAATGAGCAATAATAGAATTGTATAAGTCTATATAAAAATCGTTGAGTTGGAAGAAATAATGTGCTATAATAAAATTTATTTGATTAAATAAACCTTGAAATGGAAGAAGATATCAGAAATTATATAAAACTAATGAGCAATAATAGAATTGTATAAGTCTATATAAAAATCGTTGAGTTGGAAGAAATAATGTGCTATAATAAAATTTATTTGATTAAATAAACCTTGAAATGGAAGAAGATATCAGAAATTATATAAAACTAATGAGCAATAATAGAATTGTATAAGTCTAAATAAAAATCGTTGAGTTGGAAGAAATAATGTGCTATAATAAAATTTATTTGATTATATAAACCTTGAAATGTAAGAAGATATCAGAAATTATATAAAACTAATGAGCAATAATAGAATTGTATAAGTCTATAT
Source organism: Meloidogyne enterolobii (assembly GCA_963681835.1). Lineage (NCBI taxonomy): Eukaryota > Metazoa > Nematoda > Chromadorea > Rhabditida > Meloidogynidae > Meloidogyne > Meloidogyne enterolobii. Next base: position 446,729 of record CAVMJV010000129.1, read on the forward strand.
AAAAATCGTTGAGTTGGAAGAAATAATGTGCTATAATAAAATTTATTTGATTAAATAAACCTTGAAATGGAAGAAGATATCAGAAATTATATAAAACTAATGAGCAATAATAGAATTGTATAAGTCTAAATAAAAATCGTTGAGTTGGAAGAAATAATGTGCTATAATAAAATTTATTTGATTAAATAAACCTTGAAATGGAAGAAGATAACAGAAATTATATAAAACTAATGAGCAATAATAGAATTGTATAAGTCTAAATAAAAATCGTTGAGTTGGAAGAAATAATGTGCTATAATAAAATTTATTTGATTAAAACCTTGAAATGGAAGAAGATATCAGAATTATATAAAACTAATGAGCAATAATAGAATTGTATAAGTCTAAATAAAAATCGTTGAGTTGGAAGAAATAATGTGCTATAATAAAATTTATTTGATTAAATAAACCTTGAAATGGAAGAAGATATTAGAAATTATATAAAACTAATGAGCAATAATAGAATTGTATAAGTCTAAATAAAAATCGTTGAGTTGGAAGAAATAATGTGCTATAATAAAATTTATTTGATTAAATAAACCTTGAAATGGAAGAAGATATCAGAAATTATATAAAACTAATGAGCAATAATAGAATTGTATGAGTCTAAATAAAAATCGTTAAGTTGGAAGAAATAATGTGCTATAATAAAATTTATTTGATTAAATAAACCTTGAAATGGAAGAAGATATCAGAAATTATATAAAACTAATGAGCAATAATAGAATTGTATGAGTCTAAATAAAAATCGTTAAGTTGGAAGAAATAATGTGCTATAATAAAATTTATTTGATTAAATAAATTTTGAAATGGAAGAAGATAACAGAAATTATATAAAACTAATGAGCAATAATAGAATTGTATAAGTCTATATAAAAATCGTTGAGTTGGAAGAAATAATGTGCTATAATAAAATTTATTTGATTAAATAAACCTTGAAATGGAAGAAGATATCAGAAATTATATAAAACTAATGAGCAATAATAGAATTGTATAAGTCTAAATAAAAATCGTTGAGTTGGAAGAAATAATGTGCTATAATAAAATTTATTTGATTAAATAAACCTTAAAATGGAAGAAGATATCAGAAATTATATAAAACTAATGAGCAATAATAGAATTGTATAAGTCTAAATAAAAATCGTTGAGTTGGAAGAAATAATGTGCTATAATAAAATTTATTTGATTAAATAAACCTTGAAATGGAAGAAGATATCAGAAATTATATAAAACTAATGAGCAATAATAGAATTGTATAAGTCTAAATAAAAATCGTTGAGTTGGAAGAAATAATGTGCTATAATAAAATTTATTTGATTAAATAAACCTTGAAATGGAAGAAGATATCAGAAATTATATAAAACTAATGAGCAATAATAGAATTGTATAAGTCTAAATAAAAATCGTTGAGTTGGCAGAAATAATGTGCTATAATAAAATTTATTTGATTAAATAAACCTTGAAATGGAAGAAGATATCAGAAATTATATAAAACTAATGAGCAATAATAGAATTGTATAAGTCTATATAAAAATCGTTGAGTTGGAAGAAATAATGTGCTATAATAAAATTTATTTGATTAAATAAACCTTGAAATGGAAGAAGATATCAGAAATTATATAAAACTAATGAGCAATAATAGAATTGTATAAGTTGGAAGAAATAATGTGCTATAATAAAATTTATTTGATTAAATAAACCTTGAAATGGAAGAAGATATTAGAAATTATATAAAACTAATGAGCAATAATAGAATTGTATAAGTCTAAATAAAAATCGTTGAGTTGGAAGAAATAATGTGCTATAATAAAATTTATTTGATTAAATAAACCTTGAAATGGAAGAAGATATCAGAAATTATATAAAACTAATGAGCAATAATAGAATTGTATAAGTCTAAATAAAAATCGTTGAGTTGGAAGAAATAATGTGCTATAATAAAATTTATTTGATTAAATAAACCTTGAAATGGAAGAAGATATTAGAAATTATATAAAACTAATGAGCAATAATAGAATTGTATAAGTCTAAATAAAAATCGTTGAGTTGGAAGAAATAATGTGCTATAATAAAATTTATTTGATTAAATAAACCTTGAAATGGAAGAAGATAACAGAAATTATATAAAACTAATGAGCAATAATAGAATTGTATAAGTCTAAATAAAAATCGTTGAATTGGAAGAAATAATGTGCTATAATAAAATTTATTTGATTAAAACCTTGAAATGGAAGAAGATATCAGAATTATATAAAACTAATGAGCAATAATAGAATTGTATAAGTCTAAATAAAAATCGTTGAGTTGGAAGAAATAATGTGCTATAATAAAATTTATTTGATTAAATAAACCTTGAAATGGAAGAAGATAACAGAAATTATATAAAACTAATGAGCAATAATAGAATTGTATGAGTCTAAATAAAAATTGTTGAGTTGGAAGAAATAATGTGCTATAATAAAATTTATTTGATTAAATAAACCTTGAAATGGAAGAAGATAACAGAAATTATATAAAACTAATGAGCAATAATAGAATTGTATGAGTCTAAATAAAAATTGTTGAGTTGGAAGAAATAATGTGCTATAATAAAATTTATTTGATTAAATAAACCTTGAAATGGAAGAAGATAACAGAAATTATATAAAACTAATGAGCAATAATAGAATTGTATAAGTCTAAATAAAAATCGTTGAGTTGGAAGAAATAATGTGCTATAATAAAATTTATTTGATTAAATAAACCTTGAAATGGAAGAAGATAACAGAAATTATATAAAACTAATGAGCAATAATAGAATTGTATGAGTCTAAATAAAAATTGTTGAGTTGGAAGAAATAATGTGCTATAATAAAATTTATTTGATTAAATAAACCTTGAAATGGAAGAAGATAACAGAAATTATATAAAACTAATGAGCAATAATAGAATTGTATAAGTCTAAATAAAAATCGTTGAGTTGGAAGAAATAATGTGCTATAATAAAATTTATTTGATTAAATAAACCTTGAAATGGAAGAAGATATCAGAAATTATATAAAACTAATGAGCAATAATAGATTTGTATAAGTCTAAATAAAAATCGTTGAGTTGGAAGAAATAATGTGCTATAATAAAATTTATTTGATTAAATAAACCTTGAAATGGAAGAAGATAACAGAAATTATATAAAACTAATGAGCAATAATAGAATTGTATGAGTCTAAATAAAAATTGTTGAGTTGGAAGAAATAATGTGCTATAATAAAATTTATTTGATTAAATAAACCTTGAAATGTAAGAAGATAACAGAAATTATATAAAACTAATGAGCAATAATAGAATTGTATGAGTCTAAATAAAAATTGTTGAGTTGGAAGAAATAATGTGCTATAATAAAATTTATTTGATTAAATAAACCTTGAAATGGAAGAAGATATCAGAAATTATATAAAACTAATGAGCAATAATAGAATTGTATAAGTCTAAATAAAAATCGTTGAGTTGGAAGAAATAATGTGCTATAATAAAATTTATTTGATTAAATAAACCTTGAAATGGAAGAAGATATCAGAAATTATATAAAACTAATGAGCAATAATAGAATTGTATAAGTCTATATAAAAATCGTTGAGTTGGAAGAAATAATGTGCTATAATAAAATTTATTTGATTAAATAAACCTTGAAATGGAAGAAGATATCAGAAATTATATAAAACTAATGAGCAATAATAGAATTGTATAAGTCTAAATAATAATCGTTGAGTTGGAAGAAATAATGTGCTATAATAAAATTTATTTGATTAAATAAACCTTGAAATGGAAGAAGATATCAGAAATTATATAAAACTAATGAGCAATAATAGAATTGTATAAGTCTATATAAAAATCGTTGAGTTGGAAGAAATAATGTGCTATAATAAAATTTATTTGATTAAATAAACCTTGAAATGGAAGAAGATATTAGAAATTATATAAAACTAATGAGCAATAATAGAATTGTATAAGTCTATATAAAAATCGTTGAGTTAGAAGAAATAATGTGCTATAATAAAATTTATTTGTCTAAATAAACCGTGAAAAGGAAGAAGATATCAGAAATTATATAAAACTAATGAGCAATAATAGAATTGTATAAGTCTATATAAAAATCGTTGAGTTAGAAGAAATAATGTGCTATAATAAAATTTATTTGTCTAAATAAACCGTGAAAAGGAAGAAGATATCAGAAATTATATAAAACTAATGAGCAATAATAGAATTGTATAAGTCTATATAAAAATCGTTGATTTGGAAGAAATAATGTGCTATAATAAAATTTATTTGTCTAAATAAACCTTGAAATGGAAGAAGATATCAGAAATTATATAAAACTAATGAGCAATAATAAAATTGTATAAGTCTATATAAAAATCGTTGAGTTGGAAGAAATAATGTGCTATAATAAAATTTATTTGTCTAAATAAACTTTGAAATGGAAGATATCAGAAATTATATAAAACTAATGAGCAATAATAGAATTGTATAAGTCTATATAAAAATCGTTGAGTTGGAAGAAATAATGTGCTATAATAAAATTTATTTGATTAAATAAACCTTGATATGGAAGAAGATATCAGAAATTATATAAAACTAATGAGCAATAATAGAATTGTATAAGTCTAAATAAAAATCGTTGAGTTGGAAGAAATAATGTGCTATAATAAAATTTATTTGATTAAATAAACCTTGAAATGGAAGAAGATATCAGAAATTATATAAAACTAATGAGCAATAATAGAATTGTATAAGTCTATATAAAAATCGTTGAGTTGGAAGAAATAATGTGCTATAATAAAATTTATTTGATTAAATAAACCTTGAAATGGAAGAAGATATCAGAAATTATATAAAACTAATGAGCAATAATAGAATTGTATAAGTCTAAATAATAATCGTTGAGTTGGAAGAAATAATGTGCTATAATAAAATTTATTTGATTAAATAAACCTTGAAATGGAAGAAGATATCAGAAATTATATAAAACTAATGAGCAATAATAGAATTGTATAAGTCTATATAAAAATCGTTGAGTTGGAAGAAATAATGTGCTATAATAAAATTTATTTGATTAAATAAACCTTGAAATGGAAGAAGATATTAGAAATTATATAAAACTAATGAGCAATAATAGAATTGTATAAGTCTATATAAAAATCGTTGAGTTAGAAGAAATAATGTGCTATAATAAAATTTATTTGTCTAAATAAACCGTGAAAAGGAAGAAGATATCAGAAATTATATAAAACTAATGAGCAATAATAGAATTGTATAAGTCTATATAAAAATCGTTGAGTTAGAAGAAATAATGTGCTATAATAAAATTTATTTGTCTAAATAAACCGTGAAAAGGAAGAAGATATCAGAAATTATATAAAACTAATGAGCAATAATAGAATTGTATAAGTCTATATAAAAATCGTTGATTTGGAAGAAATAATGTGCTATAATAAAATTTATTTGTCTAAATAAACCTTGAAATGGAAGAAGATATCAGAAATTATATAAAACTAATGAGCAATAATAAAATTGTATAAGTCTATATAAAAATCGTTGAGTTGGAAGAAATAATGTGCTATAATAAAATTTATTTGTCTAAATAAACTTTGAAATGGAAGATATCAGAAATTATATAAAACTAATGAGCAATAATAGAATTGTATAAGTCTATATAAAAATCGTTGAGTTGGAAGAAATAATGTGCTATAATAAAATTTATTTGATTAAATAAACCTTGATATGGAAGAAGATATCAGAAATTATATAAAACTAATGAGCAATAATAGAATTGCATAAGTCTAAATAAAAATCGTTGAGTTGGAAGAAATAATGTGCTATAATAAAATTTATTTGATTAAATAAACCTTGAAATGGAAGAAGATATCAGAAATTATATAAAACTAATGAGCAATAATAGAATTGTATAAGTCTATATAATAGAATTGTATAAGTCTAAATAAAAATCGTTGAGTTGGAAGAAATAATGTGCTATAATAAAATTTATTAGATTAAATAAACCTTTAAATGGAAGAAGATAACAGAAATTATATAAAACTAATGAGCAATAATAGAATTGTATAAGTCTAAATAAAAATCGTTGAGTTGGAAGAAATAATGTGCTATAATAAAATTTATTTGATTAAATAAACCTTGAAATGGAAGAAGATATCAGAAATTATATAAAACTAATGAGCAATAATAGAATTGTATAAGTCTATATAATAGAATTGTATAAGTCTAAATAAAAATCGTTGAGTTGGAAGAAATAATGTGCTATAATAAAATTTATTAGATTAAATAAACCTTTAAATGGAAGAAGATAACAGAAATTATATAAAACTAATGAGCAATAATAGAATTGTATAAGTCTAAATAAAAATCGTTGAGTTGGAAGAAATAATGTGCTATAATAAAATTTATTTGATTAAATAAACCTTGAAATGGAAGAAGATATCAGAAATTATATAAAACTAATGAGCAATAATAGAATTGTATGAGTCTAAATAAAAATTGTTGAGTTGGAAGAAATAATGTGCTATAATAAAATTTATTTGATTAAATAAACCTTGAAATGGAAGAAGATAACAGAAATTATATAAAACTAATGAGTCTAAATAAAAATGAGTCTAAATAAAAATTGTTGAGTTGGAAGAAATAATGTGCTATAATAAAATTTATTTGATTAAATAAACCTTGAAATGGAAGAAGATATCAGAAATTATATAAAACGAATGAGTAATAATAGAATTGTATAAGTCTAAATAAAAATCGTTGAGTTGGAAGAAATAATGTGCTATAATAAAATTTATTTGATTAAATAAACCTTGAAATGGAAGAAGATATCAGAAATTATATAAAACTAATGAGCAATAATAGAATTGTATAAGTCTATATAAAAATCGTTGAGTTGGAAGAAATAATGTGCTATAATAAAATTTATTTGATTAAATAAACCTTGAAATGGAAGAAGATATCAGAAATTATATAAAACTAATGAGCAATAATAGAATTGTATAAGTCTAAATAATAATCGTTGAGTTGGAAGAAATAATGTGCTATAATAAAATTTATTTGATTAAATAAACCTTGAAATGGAAGAAGATATCAGAAATTATATAAAACTAATGAGCAATAATAGAATTGTATAAGTCTATATAAAAATCGTTGAGTTGGAAGAAATAATGTGCTATAATAAAATTTATTTGATTAAATAAACCTTGAAATGGAAGAAGATATTAGAAATTATATAAAACTAATGAGCAATAATAGAATTGTATAAGTCTATATAAAAATCGTTGAGTTAGAAGAAATAATGTGCTATAATAAAATTTATTTGTCTAAATAAACCGTGAAAAGGAAGAAGATATCAGAAATTATATAAAACTAATGAGCAATAATAGAATTGTATAAGTCTATATAAAAATCGTTGAGTTAGAAGAAATAATGTGCTATAATAAAATTTATTTGTCTAAATAAACCGTGAAAAGGAAGAAGATATCAGAAATTATATAAAACTAATGAGCAATAATAGAATTGTATAAGTCTATATAAAAATCGTTGATTTGGAAGAAATAATGTGCTATAATAAAATTTATTTGTCTAAATAAACCTTGAAATGGAAGAAGATATCAGAAATTATATAAAACTAATGAGCAATAATAAAATTGTATAAGTCTATATAAAAATCGTTGAGTTGGAAGAAATAATGTTCTATAATAAAATTTATTTGTCTAAATAAACTTTGAAATGGAAGATATCAGAAATTATATAAAACTAATGAGCAATAATAGAATTGTATAAGTCTATATAAAAATCGTTGAGTTGGAAGAAATAATGTGCTATAATAAAATTTATTTGATTAAATAAACCTTGATATGGAAGAAGATATCAGAAATTATATAAAACTAATGAGCAATAATAGAATTGTATAAGTCTAAATAAAAATCGTTGAGTTGGAAGAAATAATGTGCTATAATAAAATTTATTTGATTAAATAAACCTTGAAATGGAAGAAGATATCAGAAATTATATAAAACTATCGAGCAATAATAGAATTGTATAAGTCTATATAATAGAATTGTATAAGTCTAAATAAAAATCGTTGAGTTGGAAGAAATAATGTGCTATAATAAAATTTATTAGATTAAATAAACCTTTAAATGGAAGAAGATAACAGAAATTATATAAAACTAATGAGCAATAATAGAATTGTATAAGTCTAAATAAAAATCGTTGAGTTGGAAGAAATAATGTGCTATAATAAAATTTATTTGATTAAATAAACCTTGAAATGGAAGAAGATATCAGAAATTATATAAAACTAATGAGCAATAATAGAATTGTATAAGTCTATATAATAGAATTGTATAAGTCTAAATAAAAATCGTTGAGTTGGAAGAAATAATGTGCTATAATAAAATTTATTAGATTAAATAAACCTTTAAATGGAAGAAGATAACAGAAATTATATAAAACTAATGAGCAATAATAGAATTGTATAAGTCTAAATAAAAATCGTTGAGTTGGAAGAAATAATGTGCTATAATAAAATTTATTTGATTAAATAAACCTTGAAATGGAAGAAGATATCAGAAATTATATAAAACTAATGAGCAATAATAGAATTGTATAAGTCTATATAAAAATCGTTGAGTTGGAAGAAATAATGTGCTATAATAAAATTTATTTGATTAAATAAAACTTGAAATGGAAGAAGATATCAGAAATTATATAAAACTAATGAGCAATAATAGAATTGTATAAGTCTATATAAAAATCGTTGAGTTGGAAGAAATAATGTGCTATAATAAAATTTATTTGATTAAATAAACCTTGAAATGGAAGAAGATATCAGAAATTATATAAAACTAATGAGCAATAATAGAATTGTATAAGTCTAAATAAAAATCGTTGAGTTGGAAGAAATAATGTGCTATAATAAAATTTATTTGATTATATAAACCTTGAAATGGAAGAAGATATCAGAAATTATATAAAACTAATGAGCAATAATAGAATTGTATAAGTCTATATAAAAATCGTTGAGTTGGAAGAAATAATGTGCTATAATAAAATTTATTTGATTAAATAAACCTTGAAATGGAAGAAGATATCAGAAATTATATAAAACTAATGAGCAATAATAGAATTGTATAAGTCTAAATAAAAATCGTTGAGTTGGAAGAAATAATGTGCTATAATAAAATTTATTTGATTAAATAAACCTTGAAATGGAAGAAGATAACAGAAATTATATAAAACTAATGAGCAATAATAGAATTGTATAAGTCTAAATAAAAATCGTTGAGTTGGAAGAAATAATGTGCTATAATAAAATTTATTTGATTAAATAAACCTTGAAATGGAAGAAGATATCAGAAATTATATAAAACTAATGAGCAATAATAGAATTGTATGAGTCTAAATAAAAATCGTTAAGTTGGAAGAAATAATGTGCTATAATAAAATTTATTTGATTAAATAAACCTTGAAATGGAAGAAGATAACAGAAATTATATAAAACTAATGAGCAATAATAGAATTGTATAAGTCTATATAAAAATCGTTGAGTTGGAAGAAATAATGTGCTATAATAAAATTTATTTGTTTAAATAAACCTTGAAATGGAAGAAGATATCAGAAATTATATAAAACTAATGAGCAATAATAGAATTGTATAAGTCTAAATAAAAATCGTTGAGTTGGAAGAAATAATGTGCTATAATAAAATTTATTTGATTAAATAAACCTTGAAATGGAAGAAGATATCAGAAATTATATAAAACTAATGAGCAATAATAGAATTGTATAAGTCTAAATAAAAATCGTTGAGTTGGAAGAAATAATGTGCTATAATAAAATTTATTTGATTAAATAAACCTTGAAATGGAAAAAGATATCAGAAATTATATAAAACTAATGAGCAATAATAGAATTGTATAAGTCTATATAAAAATCGTTGAGTTGGAAGAAATAATGTGCTATAATAAAATTTATTTGATTAAATAAACCTTGAAATGGAAGAAGATAACAGAAATTATATAAAACTAATGAGCAATAATAGAATTGTATAAGTCTATATAAAAATCGTTGAGTTGGAAGAAATAATGTGCTATAATAAAATTTATTTGATTAAATAAACCTTGAAATGGAAGAAGATATCAGAAATTATATAAAACTAATGAGCAATAATAGAATTGTATAAGTCTAAATAAAAATCGTTGAGTTGGAAGAAATAATGTGCTATAATAAAATTTATTTGATTAAATAAACCTTAAAATGGAAGAAGATATCAGAAATTATATAAAACTAATGAGCAATAATAGAATTGTATAAGTCTAAATAAAAATCGTTGAGTTGGAAGAAATAATGTGCTATAATAAAATTTATTTGATTAAATAAACCTTGAAATGGAAGAAGATATCAGAAATTATATAAAACTAATGAGCAATAATAGAATTGTATAAGTCTAAATAAAAATCGTTGAGTTGGAAGAAATAATGTGCTATAATAAAATTTATTTGATTAAATAAACCTTGAAATGGAAGAAGATAACAGAAATTATATAAAACTAATGAGCAATAATAGAATTGTATAAGTCTAAATAAAAATCGTTGAGTTGGCAGAAATAATGTGCTATAATAAAATTTATTTGATTAAATAAACCTTGAAATGGAAGAAGATATCAGAAATTATATAAAACTAATGAGCAATAATAGAATTGTATAAGTCTAAATAAAAATCGTTGAGTTGGCAGAAATAATGTGCTATAATAAAATTTATTTGATTAAATAAACCTTGAAATGGAAGAAGATATCAGAAATTATATAAAACTAATGAGCAATAATAGAATTGTATAAGTCTATATAAAAATCGTTGAGTTGGAAGAAATAATGTGCTATAATAAAATTTATTTGATTAAATAAACCTTGAAATGGAAGAAGATATCAGAAATTATATAAAACTAATGAGCAATAATAGAATTGTATAAGTTGGAAGAAATAATGTGCTATAATAAAATTTATTTGATTAAATAAACCTTGAAATGGAAGAAGATATTAGAAATTATATAAAACTAATGAGCAATAATAGAATTGTATAAGTCTATATAAAAATCGTTGAGTTGGAAGAAATAATGTGCTATAATAAAATTTATTTGATTAAATAAACCTTGAAATGGAAGAAGATAACAGAAATTATATAAAACTAATGAGCAATAATAGAATTGTATAAGTCTATATAAAAATCGTTGAGTTGGAAGAAATAATGTGCTATAATAAAATTTATTTGATTAAATAAACCTTGAAATGGAAGAAGATATCAGAAATTATATAAAACTAATGAGCAATAATAGAATTGTATAAGTCTAAATAAAAATCGTTGAGTTGGAAGAAATAATGTGCTATAATAAAATTTATTTGATTAAATAAACCTTAAAATGGAAGAAAATATCAGAAATTATATAAAACTAATGAGCAATAATAGAATTGTATAAGTCTAAATAAAAATCGTTGAGTTGGAAGAAATAATGTGCTATAATAAAATTTATTTGATTAAATAAACCTTGAAATGGAAGAAGATATCAGAAATTATATAAAACTAATGAGCAATAATAGAATTGTATAAGTCTAAATAAAAATCGTTGAGTTGGAAGAAATAATGTGCTATAATAAAATTTATTTGATTAAATAAACCTTGAAATGGAAGAAGATATCAGAAATTATATAAAACTAATGAGCAATAATAGAATTGTATAAGTCTAAATAAAAATCGTTGAGTTGGAAGAAATAATGTGCTATAATAAAATTTATTTGATTAAATAAACCTTGAAATGGAAAAAGATATCAGAAATTATATAAAACTAATGAGCAATAATAGAATTGTATAAGTCTATATAAAAATCGTTGAGTTTGAAGAAATAATGTGCTATAATAAAATTTATTTGATTAAATAAACCTTGAAATGGAAGAAGATAACAGAAATTATATAAAACTAATGAGCAATAATAGAATTGTATAAGTCTATATAAAAATCGTTGAGTTGGAAGAAATAATGTGCTATAATAAAATTTATTTGATTAAATAAACCTTGAAATGGAAGAAGATATCAGAAATTATATAAAACTAATGAGCAATAATAGAATTGTATAAGTCTAAATAAAAATCGTTGAGTTGGAAGAAATAATGTGCTATAATAAAATTTATTTGATTAAATAAACCTTAAAATGGAAGAAGATATCAGAAATTATATAAAACTAATGAGCAATAATAGAATTGTATAAGTCTAAATAGAAATCGTTGAGTTGGAAGAAATAATGTGCTATAATAAAATTTATTTGATTAAATAAACCTTGAAATGGAAGAAGATATCAGAAATTATATAAAACTAATGAGCAATAATAGAATTGTATAAGTCTAAATAAAAATCGTTGAGTTGGAAGAAATAATGTGCTATAATAAAATTTATTTGATTAAATAAACCTTGAAATGGAAGAAGATATCAGAAATTATATAAAACTAATGAGCAATAATAGAATTGTATAAGTCTAAATAAAAATCGTTGAGTTGGCAGAAATAATGTGCTATAATAAAATTTATTTGATTAAATAAACCTTGAAATGGAAGAAGATATCAGAAATTATATAAAACTAATGAGCAATAATAGAATTGTATAAGTCTATATAAAAATCGTTGAGTTGGAAGAAATAATGTGCTATAATTAAATTTATTTGATTAAATAAACCTTGAAATGGAAGAAGATATCAGAAATTATATAAAACTAATGAGCAATAATAGAATTGTATAAGTTGGAAGAAATAATGTGCTATAATAAAATTTATTTGATTAAATAAACCTTGAAATGGAAGAAGATATTAGAAATTATATAAAACTAATGAGCAATAATAGAATTGTATAAGTCTAAATAAAAATCGTTGAGTTGGAAGAAATAATGTGCTATAATAAAATTTATTTGATTAAATAAACCTTGAAATGGAAGAAGATATTAGAAATTATATAAAACTAATGAGCAATAATAGAATTGTATAAGTCTAAATAAAAATCGTTGAGTTGGAAGAAATAATGTGCTATAATAAAATTTATTTGATTAAATAAACCTTGAAATGGAAGAAGATAACAGAAATTATATAAAACTAATGAGCAATAATAGAATTGTATAAGTCTAAATAAAAATCGTTGAATTGGAAGAAATAATGTGCTATAATAAAATTTATTTGATTAAAACCTTGAAATGGAAGAAGATATCAGAATTATATAAAACTAATGAGCAATAATAGAATTGTATAAGTCTAAATAAAAATCGTTGAGTTGGAAGAAATAATGTGCTATAATAAAATTTATTTGATTAAATAAACCTTGAAATGGAAGAAGATATCAGAAATTATATAAAACTAATGAGCAATAATAGAATTGTATAAGTCTAAATAAAAATCGTTGAGTTGGAAGAAATAATGTGCAATAATAAAATTTATTTGATTAAATAAACCTTGAAATGGAAGAAGATAACAGAAATTATATAAAACTAATGAGCAATAATAGAATTGTATGAGTCTAAATAAAAATTGTAGAGTTGGAATAAATAATGTGCTATAATAAAATTTATTTGATTAAATAAACCTTGAAATGGAAGAAGATAACAGAAATTATATAAAACTAATGAGCAATAATAGAATTGTATGAGTCTAAATAAAAATTGTTGAGTTGGAAGAAATAATGTGCTATAATAAAATTTATTTGATTAAATAAACCTTGAAATGGAAGAAGATAACAGAAATTATATAAAACTAATGAGCAATAATAGAATTGTATGTCTATATAAAAATCGTTGAGTTGGAAGAAATAATGTGCTATAATAAAATTTATTTGATTAAATAAACCTTGAAATGGAAGAAGATATCAGAAATTATATAAAACTAATGAGCAATAATAGAATTGTATAAGTCTAAATAAAAATCGTTGAGTTGGAAGAAATAATGTGCTATAATAAAATTTATTTGATTAAATAAACCTTGAAATGGAAGAAGATAACAGAAATTATATAAAACTAATGAGCAATAATAGAATTGTATAAGTCTATATAAAAATCGTTGAGTTGGAAGAAATAATGTGCTATAATTAAATTTATTTGATTAAATAAACCTTGAAATGGAAGAAGATATCAGAAATTATATAAAACTAATGAGCAATAATAGAATTGTATAAGTTGGAAGAAATAATGTGCTATAATAAAATTTATTTGATTAAATAAACCTTGAAATGGAAGAAGATATTAGAAATTATATAAAACTAATGAGCAATAATAGAATTGTATAAGTCTAAATAAAAATCGTTGAGTTGGAAGAAATAATGTGCTATAATAAAATTTATTTGATTAAATAAACCTTGAAATGGAAGAAGATATTAGAAATTATATAAAACTAATGAGCAATAATAGAATTGTATAAGTCTAAATAAAAATCGTTGAGTTGGAAGAAATAATGTGCTATAATAAAATTTATTTGATTAAATAAACCTTGAAATGGAAGAAGATAACAGAAATTATATAAAACTAATGAGCAATAATAGAATTGTATAAGTCTAAATAAAAATCGTTGAATTGGAAGAAATAATGTGCTATAATAAAATTTATTTGATTAAAACCTTGAAATGGAAGAAGATATCAGAATTATATAAAACTAATGAGCAATAATAGAATTGTATAAGTCTAAATAAAAATCGTTGAGTTGGAAGAAATAATGTGCTATAATAAAATTTATTTGATTAAATAAACCTTGAAATGGAAGAAGATATCAGAAATTATATAAAACTAATGAGCAATAATAGAATTGTATAAGTCTAAATAAAAATCGTTGAGTTGGAAGAAATAATGTGCAATAATAAAATTTATTTGATTAAATAAACCTTGAAATGGAAGAAGATAACAGAAATTATATAAAACTAATGAGCAATAATAGAATTGTATGAGTCTAAATAAAAATTGTAGAGTTGGAAGAAATAATGTGCTATAATAAAATTTATTTGATTAAATAAACCTTGAAATGGAAGAAGATAACAGAAATTATATAAAACTAATGAGCAATAATAGAATTGTATGAGTCTAAATAAAAATTGTTGAGTTGGAAGAAATAATGTGCTATAATAAAATTTATTTGATTAAATAAACCTTGAAATGGAAGAAGATAACAGAAATTATATAAAACTAATGAGCAATAATAGAATTGTATGTCTATATAAAAATCGTTGAGTTGGAAGAAATAATGTGCTATAATAAAATTTATTTGATTAAATAAACCTTGAAATGGAAGAAGATATCAGAAATTATATAAAACTAATGAGCAATAATAGAATTGTATAAGTCTAAATAAAAATCGTTGAGTTGGAAGAAATAATGTGCTATAATAAAATTTATTTGATTAAATAAACCTTGAAATGGAAGAAGATAACAGAAATTATATAAAACTAATGAGCAATAATAGAATTGTATAAGTCTAAATAAAAATCGTTGAGTTGGAAGAAATAATGTGCTATAATAAAATTTATTTGATTAAAACCTTGAAATGGAAGAAGATATCAGAATTATATAAAACTAATGAGCAATAATAGAATTGTATAAGTCTAAATAAAAATCGTTGAGTTGGAAGAAATAATGTGCTATAATAAAATTTATTTGATTAAATAACCCTTGAAATGGAAGAAGATATCAGAAATTATATAAAACTAATGAGCAATAATAGAATTGTATAAGTCTAAATAAAAATCGTTGAGTAGAAAGAAATAATGTGCTATAATAAAATTTATTTGATTAAATAAATCTTGAAATGGAAAAAGATATCAGAAATTATATAAAACTAATGAGCAATAATAGAATTGTATGAGTCTAAATAAAAATCGTTGAGTTGGAAGAAATAATGTGCTATAATAAAATTTATTTGATTAAATAAAACTTGAAATGGAAGAAGATAACAGAAATTATATAAAACAAATGAGCAATAATAGAATTGTATAAGTCTATATAAAAATCGTTGAGTTGGAAGAAATAATGTGCTATAATAAAATTTATTTGATTAAATAAACCTTGAAATGGAAGAAGATATCAGAAATTATATAAAACTAATGAGCAATAATAGAATTGTATAAGTCTAAATAAAAATCGTTGAGTTGGAAGAAATAATGTGCTATAATAAAATTTATTTGATTAAATAAACCTTGAAATGGAAGAAGATATCAGAAATTATATAAAACTAATGAGCAATAATAGAATTGTATAAGTCTAAATAAAAATCGTTGAGTTGGAAGAAATAATGTGATATAATAAAATTTATTTGATTAAATAAACCTTGAAATGGAAGAAGATATCAGAAATTATATAAAACTAATGAGCAAGAATAGAATTGTATAAGTCTATATAAAAATCGTTGAGTTGGAAGAAATAATGTGCTATAATAAAATTTATTTGATTAAATAAACCTTGAAATGGAAGAAGATATCAGAAATTATATAAAACTAATGAGCAATAATAGAATTGTATAAGTCTAAATAAAAATCGTTGAGTTGGAAGAAATAATGTGATATAATAAAATTTATTTGATTAAATAAACCTTGAAATGGAAGAAGATATCAGAAATTATATAAAACTAATGAGCAATAATACAATTGTATAAGTCTTAATAAAAATCGTGGAGTTGGAAGAAATAATGTGCTATAATAAAATTTATTTGATTAAATAAACCTTGAAATGGAAGAAGATATCAGAAATTATATAAAACTAATGAGCAATAATAGAATTGTATAAGTCTAAATAATAATCGTTGAGTTGGAAGAAATAATGTGCTATAATAAAATTTATTTAATTAAATAAACCTTGAAATGGAAGAAGATATCAGAAATTATATAAAACTAATGAGCAATAATAGAATTGTATAAGTCTAAATAAAAATCGTTGAGTTGGAAGAAATAATGTGCTATAATAAAATTTATTTGATTAAATAAACCTTGAAATGGAAGAAGATATCAGAAATTATATAAAACTAATGAGCAATAATAGAATTGTATAAGTCTAAATAAAAATCGTTGAGTTGGAAGAAATAATGTGCTATAATAAAATTTATTTGATTAAATAAACCTTGAAATGGAAGAAGATATCAGAAATTATATAAAACTAATGAGCAATAATAGAATTGTATAAGTCTATATAAAAATCGTTGAGTTGGAAGAAATAATGTGCTATAATAAAATTTATTTGATTAAATAAACCTTGAAATGGAAGAAGATAACAGAAATTATATAAAACTAATGAGCAATAATAGAATTGTATAAGTCTATATAAAAATCGTTGAGTTGGAAGAAATAATGTGCTATAATAAAATTTATTTGATTAAATAAACCTTGAAATGGAAGAAGATATCAGAAATTATATAAAACTAATGAGCAATAATAGAATTGTATAAGTCTAAATAAAAATCGTTGAGTTGGAAGAAATAATGTGCTATAATAAAATTTATTTGATTAAATAAACCTTGAAATGGAAGAAGATATCAGAAATTATATAAAACTAATGAGCAATAATAGAATTGTATAAGTCTAAATAAAAATCGTTGAGTTGGAAGAAATAATGTGCTATAATAAAATTTATTTGATTAAATAAACCTTGAAATGGAAGAAGATATCAGAAATTATATAAAACTAATGAGCAATAATAGAATTGTATAAGTCTAAATAAAAATCGTTGAGTTGGAAGAAATAATGTGCTATAATAAAATTTATTTGATTAAATAAACCTTGAAATGGAAGAAGATAACAGAAATTATATAAAACTAATGAGCAATAATAGAATTGTATAAGTCTAAATAAAAATCGTTGAGTTGGAAGAAATAATGTGCTATAATAAAATTTATTTGATTAAATAAACCTTGAAATGGAAGAAGATATCAGAAATTATATAAAACTAGTGAGCAATAATAGAATTGTATAAGTCTATATAAAAATCGTTGAGTTGGAAGAAATAATGTGCTATAATAAAATTTATTTGATTAAATAAACCTTGAAATGGAAGAAGATATCAGAAATTATATAAAACTAATGAGCAATAATAGAATTGTATAAGTCTAAATAAAAATTGTTGAGTTGGAAGAAATAATGTGCTATAATAAAATTTATTTGATTAAATAAACCTTGAAATGGAAGAAGATATCAGAAATTATATAAAACTAATGAGCAATAATAGAATTGTATAAGTCTATATAAAAATCGTTGAGTTGGAAGAAATAATGTGCTATAATAAAATTTATTTGATTAAATAAACCTTGAAATGGAAGAAGATATCAGAAATTATATAAAACTAATGAGCAATAATAGAATTGTATAAGTCTAAATAAAAATCGTTGAGTTGGAAGAAATAATGTGCTATAATAAAATTTATTTGATTAAATAAACCTTGAAATGGAAGAAGATATCAGAAATTATATAAAACTAATGAGCAATAATAGAATTGTATAAGTCTAAATAATAATCGTTGAGTTGGAAGAAATAATGTGCTATAATAAAATTTATTTGATTAAATAAACCTTGAAATGGAAGAAGATATCAGAAATTATATAAAACTAATGAGCAATAATAGAATTGTATAAGTCTATATAAAAATCGTTGAGTTGGAAGAAATAATGTGCTATAATAAAATTTATTTGATTAAATAAACCTTGAAATGGAAGAAGATATCAGAAATTATATAAAACTAATGAGCAATAATAGAATTGTATAAGTCTAAATAAAAATCGTTGAGTTGGAAGAAATAATGTGCTATAATAAAATTTATTTGATTAAATAAACCTTGAAATGGAAGAAGATATCAGAAATTATATAAAACTAATGAGCAATAATAGAATTGTATAAGTCTAAATAAAAATCGTTAAGTTGGAAGAAATAATGTGCTATAATAAAATTTATTTGATTAAATAAACCTTGAAATGGAAGAAGATATCAGAAATTATATAAAACTAATGAGCAATAATAGAATTGTATAAGTCTATATAAAAATCGTTGAGTTGGAAGAAATAATGTGCTATAATAAAATTTATTTGATTAAATAAACCTTGAAATGGAAGAAGATATCAGAAATTATATAAAACTAATGAGCAATAATAGAATTGTATAAGTCTATATAAAAATCGTTGAGTTGGAAGAAATAATGTGCTATAATAAAATTTATTTGATTAAATAAACCTTGAAATGGAAGAAGATATCAGAAATTATATAAAACTAATGAGCAATAATAGAATTGTATAAGTCTAAAAAATAATCGTTGAGTTGGAAGAAATAATGTGCTATAATAAAATTTATTTGATTAAATAAACCTTGAAATGGAAGAAGATATCAGAAATTATATAAAACTAATGAGCAATAATAGAATTGTATAAGTCTATATAAAAATCGTTGAGTTGGAAGAAATAATGTGCTATAATAAAATTTATTTGTCTAAATAAACCGTGAAAAGGAAGAAGATATCAGAAATTATAAAAACTAATGAGCAATAATAGAATTGTATAAGTCTATATAAAAATCGTTGATTTGGAAGAAATAATGTGCTATAATAAAATTTATTTGTCTAAATAAACCTTGAAATGGAAGAAGATATCAGAAATTATATAAAACTAATGAGCAATAATAAAATTGTATAAGTCTATATAAAAATCGTTGAGTTGGAAGAAATAATGTGCTATAATAAAATTTATTTGTCTAAATAAACTTTGAAATGGAAGATATCAGAAATTATATAAAACTAATGAGCAATAATAGAATTGTATAAGTCTATATAAAAATCGTTGAGTTGGAAGAAATAATGTGCTATAATAAAATTTATTTGATTAAATAAACCTTGATATGGAAGAAGATATCAGAAATTATATAAAACTAATGAGCAATAATAGAATTGTATAAGTCTAAATAAAAATCGTTGAGTTGGAAGAAATAATGTGCTATAATAAAATTTATTTGATTAAATAAACCTTGAAATGGAAGAAGATATCAGAAATTATATAAAACTAATGAGCAATAATAGAATTGTATAAGTCTATATAATAGAATTGTATAAGTCTAAATAAAAATCGTTGAGTTGGAAGAAATAATGTGCTATAATAAAATTTATTAGATTAAATAAACCTTTAAATGGAAGAAGATAACAGAAATTATATAAAACTAATGAGCAATAATAGAATTGTATAAGTCTATATAAAAATCGTTGAGTTGGAAGAAATAATGTGCTATAATAAAATTTATTTGATTAAATAAACCTTGAAATGGAAGAAGATATCAAAAATTATATAAAACTAATGAGCAATAATAGAATTGTATAAGTCTATATAAAAATCGTTGAGTTGGAAGAAATAATGTGCTATAATAAAATTTATTTGATTAAATAAACCTTGAAATGGAAGAAGATATCAGAAATTATATAAAACTAATGAGCAATAATAGAATTGTATAAGTCTATATAAAAATCGTTGAGTTGGAAGAAATAATGTGCTATAATAAAATTTATTAGATTAAATAAACCTTTAAATGGAAGAAGATAACAGAAATTATATAAAACTAATGAGCAATAATAGAATTGTATAAGTCTATATAAAAATCGTTGAGTTGGAAGAAATAATGTGCTATAATAAAATTTATTTGATTAAATAAACCTTGAAATGGAAGAAGATATCAAAAATTATATAAAACTAATGAGCAATAATAGAATTGTATAAGTCTATATAAAAATCGTTGAGTTGGAAGAAATAATGTGCTATAATAAAATTTATTTGATTAAATAAACCTTGAAATGGAAGAAGATATCAGAAATTATATAAAACTAATGAGCAATAATAGAATTGTATAAGTCTATATAAAAATCGTTGAGTTGGAAGAAATAATGTGCTATATTAAAATTTATTTGATTAAATAAACCTTGAAATGGAAGAAGATATCAGAAATTATATAAAACTAATGAGCAATAATAGAATTGTATAAGTCTATATAAAAATCGTTGAGTTGGAAGAAATAATGTACTATAATAAAATTTATTTATTTAAATAAACCTTGAAATGGAAGAAGATATCAGAAATTATATAAAACTAATGAGCAATAATAGAATTGTATAAGTCTAAATAAAAATCGTTGAGTTGGAAGAAATAATGTGCTATAATAAAATTTATTTGATTAAATAAACCTTGAAATGGAAGAAGATATCAGAAATTATATAAAACTAATGAGCAATAATAGAATTGTATAAGTCTATATAAAAATCTTTAAGTTGGAAGAAATAATGTGCTATAATAAAATTTATTTGATTAAATAAACCTTGAAATGGAAGAAGATAACAGAAATTATATAAAACTAATGAGCAATAATAGAATTGTATAAGTCTATATAAAAATCGTTGAGTTGGAAGAAATAATGTGCTATAATAAAATTTATTTGTCTAAATAAACTTTGAAATGGAAGATATCAGAAATTATATAAAACTAATGAGCAATAATAGAATTGTATAAGTCTATATAAAAATCGTTGAGTTGGAAGAAATAATGTGCTATAATAAAATTTATTTGATTAAATAAACCTTGATATGGAAGAAGATATCAGAAATTATATAAAACTAATGAGCAATAATAGAATTGTATAAGTCTAAATAAAAATCGTTGAGTTGGAAGAAATAATGTGCTATAATAAAATTTATTTGATTAAATAAACCTTGATATGGAAGAAGATATCAGAAATTATATAAAACTAATGAGCAATAATAGAATTGTATAAGTCTATATAAAAATCGTTGAGTTGGAAGAAATAATGTGCTATAATAAAATTTATTTGTCTAAATAAACCGTGAAAAGGAAGAAGATATCAGAAATTATAAAAACTAATGAGCAATAATAGAATTGTATAAGTCTATATAAAAATCGTTGATTTGGAAGAAATAATGTGCTATAATAAAATTTATTTGTCTAAATAAACCTTGAAATGGAAGAAGATATCAGAAATTATATAAAACTAATGAGCAATAATAAAATTGTATAAGTCTATATAAAAATCGTTGAGTTGGAAGAAATAATGTGCTATAATAAAATTTATTTGTCTAAATAAACTTTGAAATGGAAGATATCAGAAATTATATAAAACTAATGAGCAATAATAGAATTGTATAAGTCTATATAAAAATCGTTGAGTTGGAAGAAATAATGTGCTATAATAAAATTTATTTGATTAAATAAACCTTGATATGGAAGAAGATATCAGAAATTATATAAAACTAATGAGCAATAATAGAATTGTATAAGTCTAAATAAAAATCGTTGAGTTGGAAGAAATAATGTGCTATAATAAAATTTATTTGTCTAAATAAACCGTGAAAAGGAAGAAGATATCAGAAATTATAAAAACTAATGAGCAATAATAGAATTGTATAAGTCTATATAAAAATCGTTGATTTGGAAGAAATAATGTGCTATAATAAAATTTATTTGTCTAAATAAACCTTGAAATGGAAGAAGATATCAGAAATTATATAAAACTAATGAGCAATAATAAAATTGTATAAGTCTATATAAAAATCGTTGAGTTGGAAGAAATAATGTGCTATAATAAAATTTATTTGTCTAAATAAACTTTGAAATGGAAGATATCAGAAATTATATAAAACTAATGAGCAATAATAGAATTGTATAAGTCTATATAAAAATCGTTGAGTTGGAAGAAATAATGTGCTATAATAAAATTTATTTGATTAAATAAACCTTGATATGGAAGAAGATATCAGAAATTATATAAAACTAATGAGCAATAATAGAATTGTATAAGTCTAAATAAAAATCGTTGAGTTGGAAGAAATAATGTGCTATAATAAAATTTATTTGATTAAATAAACCTTGAAATGGAAGAAGATATCAGAAATTATATAAAACTAATGAGCAATAATAGAATTGTATAAGTCTATATAATAGAATTGTATAAGTCTAAATAAAAATCGTTGAGTTGGAAGAAATAATGTGCTATAATAAAATTTATTAGATTAAATAAACCTTTAAATGGAAGAAGATAACAGAAATTATATAAAACTAATGAGCAATAATAGAATTGTATAAGTCTATATAAAAATCGTTGAGTTGGAAGAAATAATGTGCTATAATAAAATTTATTTGATTAAATAAACCTTGAAATGGAAGAAGATATCAAAAATTATATAAAACTAATGAGCAATAATAGAATTGTATAAGTCTATATAAAAATCGTTGAGTTGGAAGAAATAATGTGCTATAATAAAATTTATTTGATTAAATAAACCTTGAAATGGAAGAAGATATCAGAAATTATATAAAACTAATGAGCAATAATAGAATTGTATAAGTCTAAATAAAAATCGTTGAGTTGGAAGAAATAATGTGCTATAATAAAATTTATTTGATTAAATAAACCTTGAAATGGAAGAAGATATCAGAAATTATATAAAACTAATGAGCAATAATAGAATTGTATAAGTCTATATAAAAATCTTTAAGTTGGAAGAAATAATGTGCTATAATAAAATTTATTTGATTAAATAAACCTTGAAATGGAAGAAGATAACAGAAATTATATAAAACTAATGAGCAATAATAGAATTGTATAAGTCTATATAAAAATCGTTGAGTTGGAAGAAATAATGTGCTATAATAAAATTTATTTGTCTAAATAAACTTTGAAATGGAAGATATCAGAAATTATATAAAACTAATGAGCAATAATAGAATTGTATAAGTCTATATAAAAATCGTTGAGTTGGAAGAAATAATGTGCTATAATAAAATTTATTTGATTAAATAAACCTTGATATGGAAGAAGATATCAGAAATTATATAAAACTAATGAGCAATAATAGAATTGTATAAGTCTAAATAAAAATCGTTGAGTTGGAAGAAATAATGTGCTATAATAAAATTTATTTGATTAAATAAACCTTGATATGGAAGAAGATATCAGAAATTATATAAAACTAATGAGCAATAATAGAATTGTATAAGTCTATATAAAAATCGTTGAGTTGGAAGAAATAATGTGCTATAATAAAATTTATTTGTCTAAATAAACCGTGAAAAGGAAGAAGATATCAGAAATTATAAAAACTAATGAGCAATAATAGAATTGTATAAGTCTATATAAAAATCGTTGATTTGGAAGAAATAATGTGCTATAATAAAATTTATTTGTCTAAATAAACAATTGAAATGGAAGAAGATATCAGAAATTATATAAAACTAATGAGCAATAATAAAATTGTATAAGTCTATATAAAAATCGTTGAGTTGGAAGAAATAATGTGCTATAATAAAATTTATTTGTCTAAATAAACTTTGAAATGGAAGATATCAGAAATTATATAAAACTAATGAGCAATAATAGAATTGTATAAGTCTATATAAAAATCGTTGAGTTGGAAGAAATAATGTGCTATAATAAAATTTATTTGATTAAATAAACCTTGATATGGAAGAAGATATCAGAAATTATATAAAACTAATGAGCAATAATAGAATTGTATAAGTCTAAATAAAAATCGTTGAGTTGGAAGAAATAATGTGCTATAATAAAATTTATTTGTCTAAATAAACCGTGAAAAGGAAGAAGATATCAGAAATTATAAAAACTAATGAGCAATAATAGAATTGTATAAGTCTATATAAAAATCGTTGATTTGGAAGAAATAATGTGCTATAATAAAATTTATTTGTCTAAATAAACCTTGAAATGGAAGAAGATATCAGAAATTATATAAAACTAATGAGCAATAATAAAATTGTATAAGTCTATATAAAAATCGTTGAGTTGGAAGAAATAATGTGCTATAATAAAATTTATTTGTCTAAATAAACTTTGAAATGGAAGATATCAGAAATTATATAAAACTAATGAGCAATAATAGAATTGTATAAGTCTATATAAAAATCGTTGAGTTGGAAGAAATAATGTGCTATAATAAAATTTATTTGATTAAATAAACCTTGATATGGAAGAAGATATCAGAAATTATATAAAACTAATGAGCAATAATAGAATTGTATAAGTCTAAATAAAAATCGTTGAGTTGGAAGAAATAATGTGCTATAATAAAATTTATTTGATTAAATAAACCTTGAAATGGAAGAAGATATCAGAAATTATATAAAACTAATGAGCAATAATAGAATTGTATAAGTCTATATAATAGAATTGTATAAGTCTAAATAAAAATCGTTGAGTTGGAAGAAATAATGTGCTATAATAAAATTTATTAGATTAAATAAACCTTTAAATGGAAGAAGATAACAGAAATTATATAAAACTAATGAGCAATAATAGAATTGTATAAGTCTATATAAAAATCGTTGAGTTGGAAGAAATAATGTGCTATAATAAAATTTATTTGATTAAATAAACCTTGAAATGGAAGAAGATATCAAAAATTATATAAAACTAATGAGCAATAATAGAATTGTATAAGTCTATATAAAAATCGTTGAGTTGGAAGAAATAATGTGCTATAATAAAATTTATTTGATTAAATAAACCTTGAAATGGAAGAAGATATCAGAAATTATATAAAACTAATGAGCAATAATAGAATTGTATAAGTCTATATAAAAATCGTTGAGTTGGAAGAAATAATGTGCTATAATAAAATTTATTAGATTAAATAAACCTTTAAATGGAAGAAGATAACAGAAATTATATAAAACTAATGAGCAATAATAGAATTGTATAAGTCTATATAAAAATCGTTGAGTTGGAAGAAATAATGTGCTATAATAAAATTTATTTGATTAAATAAACCTTGAAATGGAAGAAGATATCAAAAATTATATAAAACTAATGAGCAATAATAGAATTGTATAAGTCTATATAAAAATCGTTGAGTTGGAAGAAATAATGTGCTATAATAAAATTTATTTGATTAAATAAACCTTGAAATGGAAGAAGATATCAGAAATTATATAAAACTAATGAGCAATAATAGAATTGTATAAGTCTATATAAAAATCGTTGAGTTGGAAGAAATAATGTGCTATATTAAAATTTATTTGATTAAATAAACCTTGAAATAGAAGAAGATATCAGAAATTATATAAAACTAATGAGCAATAATAGAATTGTATAAGTCTATATAAAAATCGTTGAGTTGGAAGAAATAATGTACTATAATAAAATTTATTTATTTAAATAAACCTTGAAATGGAAGAAGATATCAGAAATTATATAAAACTAATGAGCAATAATAGAATTGTATAAGTCTAAATAAAAATCGTTGAGTTGGAAGAAATAATGTGCTATAATAAAATTTATTTGATTAAATAAACCTTGAAATGGAAGAAGATATCAGAAATTATATAAAACTAATGAGCAATAATAGAATTGTATAAGTCTATATAAAAATCTTTAAGTTGGAAGAAATAATGTGCTATAATAAAATTTATTTGATTAAATAAACCTTGAAATGGAAGAAGATAACAGAAATTATATAAAACTAATGAGCAATAATAGAATTGTATAAGTCTATATAAAAATCGTTGAGTTGGAAAAAATAATGTGCTATAATAAAATTTATTTGTCTAAATAAACTTTGAAATGGAAGATATCAGAAATTATATAAAACTAATGAGCAATAATAGAATTGTATAAGTCTATATAAAAATCGTTGAGTTGGAAGAAATAATGTGCTATAATAAAATTTATTTGATTAAATAAACCTTGATATGGAAGAAGATATCAGAAATTATATAAAACTAATGAGCAATAATAGAATTGTATAAGTCTAAATAAAAATCGTTGAGTTGGAAAAAATAATGTGCTATAATAAAATTTATTTGATTAAATAAACCTTGAAATGGAAGAAGATATCAGAAATTATATAAAACTAATGAGCAATAATAGAATTGTATAAGTCTATATAATAGAATTGTATAAGTCTAAATAAAAATCGTTGAGTTGGAAGAAATAATGTGCTATAATAAAATTTATTAGATTAAATAAACCTTTAAATGGAAGAAGATAACAGAAATTATATAAAACTAATGAGCAATAATAGAATTGTATAAGTCTATATAAAAATCGTTGAGTTAGAAGAAATAATGTGCTATAATAAAATTTATTTGTCTAAATAAACCGTGAAAAGGAAGAAGATATCAGAAATTATATAAAACTAATGAGCAATAATAGAATTGTATAAGTCTATATAAAAATCGTTGATTTGGAAGAAATAATGTGCTATAATAAAATTTATTTGTCTAAATAAACCTTGAAATGGAAGAAGATATCAGAAATTATATAAAACTAATGAGCAATAATAAAATTGTATAAGTCTATATAAAAATCGTTGAGTTGGAAGAAATAATGTGCTATAATAAAATTTATTTGTCTAAATAAACTTTGAAATGGAAGATATCAGAAATTATATAAAACTAATGAGCAATAATAGAATTGTATAAGTCTAAATAAAAATCGTTGAGTTGGAAGAAATAATGTGCTATAATAAAATTTATTTGATTAAATAAACCATGAAATGGAAGAAGATATCAGAAATTATATAAAACTAATGAGCAATAATAGAATTGTATAAGTCTATATAATAGAATTGTATAAGTCTAAATAAAAATCGTTGAGTTGGAAGAAATAATGTGCTATAATAAAATTTATTAGATTAAATAAACCTTTAAATGGAAGAAGATAACAGAAATTATATAAAACTAATGAGCAATAATAGAATTGTATAAGTCTATATAAAAATCGTTGAGTTGGAAGAAATAATGTGCTATAATAAAATTTATTTGATTAAATAAACCTTGAAATGGAAGAAGATATCAGAAATTATATAAAACTAATGAGCAATAATAGAATTGTATAAGTCTATATAAAAATCGTTGAGTTGGAAGAAATAATGTGCTATAATAAAATTTATTTGATTAAATAAACCTTGAAATGGAAGAAGATATCAGAAATTATATAAAACTAATGAGCAATAATAGAATTGTATAAGTCTATATAAAAATCGTTGAGTTGGAAGAAATAATGTGCTATAATAAAATTTATTTGATTAAATAAACCTTGAAATGGAAGAAGATATCAGAAATTATATAAAACTAATGAGCAATAATAGAATTGTATAAGTCTAAATAAAAATCGTTGAGTTGGAAGAAATAATGTGCTATAATAAAATTTATTTGATTAAATAAACCTTGAAATGGAAGAAGATATCAGAAATTATATAAAACTAATGAGCAATAATAGAATTGTATAAGTCTATATAAAAATCGTTGAGTTGGAAGAAATAATGTGCTATATTAAAATTTATTTGATTAAATAAACCTTGAAATGGAAGAAGATATCAGAAATTATATAAAACTAATGAGCAATAATAGAATTGTATAAGTCTAAATAAAAATCGTTGAGTTGGAAGAAATAATGTGCTATAATAAAATTTATTTGATTAAATAAACCTTGAAATGGAAGAAGATATCAGAAATTATATAAAACTAATGAGCAATAATAGAATTGTATAAGTCTATATAAAAATCGTTGAGTTGGAAGAAATAATGTACTATAATAAAATTTATTTATTTAAATAAACCTTGAAATGGAAGAAGATATCAGAAATTATATAAAACTAATGAGCAATAATAGAATTGTATAAGTCTAAATAAAAATCGTTGAGTTGGAAGAAATAATGTGCTATAATAAAATTTATTTGATTAAATAAACCTTGAAATGGAAGAAGATATCAGAAATTATATAAAACTAATGAGCAATAATAGAATTGTATAAGTCTATATAAAAATCTTTAAGTTGGAAGAAATAATGTGCTATAATAAAATTTATTTGATTAAATAAACCTTGAAATGGAAGAAGATAACAGAAATTATATAAAACTAATGAGCAATAATAGAATTGTATTAGTCTAAATAAAAATCGTTGAGTTGGAAGAAATAATGTGCTATAATAAAATTTATTTGATTAAATAAACCTTGAAATGGAAGAAGATATCAGAAATTATATAAAACTAATGAGCAATAATAGAATTGTATAAGTCTAAATAAAAATCGTTGAGTTGGAAGAAATAATGTGCTATAATAAAATTTATTTGATTAAATAAACCTTGAAATGGAAGAAGATATCAGAAATTATATAAAACTAATGAGCAATAATAGAATTGTATAAGTCTAAATAATAATCGTTGAGTTGGAAGAAATAATGTGCTATAATAAAATTTATTTGATTAAATAAACCTTGAAATGGAAGAAGATATCAGAAATTATATAAAACTAATGAGCAATAATAGAATTGTATAAGTCTATATAAAAATCGTTGAGTTAGAAGAAATAATGTGCTATAATAAAATTTATTTGTCTAAATAAACCGTGAAAAGGAAGAAGATATCAGTTATTATATAAAACTAATGAGCAATAATAGAATTGTATAAGTCTATATAAAAATCGTTGAGTTAGAAGAAATAATGTGCTATAATAAAATTTATTTGTCTAAATAAACCGTGAAAAGGAAGAAGATATCAGAAATTATATAAAAATAATGAGCAATAATAGAATTGTATAAGTCTATATAAAATCGTTGATTTGGAAGAAATAATGTGCTATAATAAAATTTATTTGTCTAAATAAACCTTGAAATGGAAGAAGATATCAGAAATTATATAAAACTAATGAGCAATAATAAAATTGTATAAGTCTATATAAAAATCGTTGAGTTGGAAGAAATAATGTGCTATAATAAAATTTATTTGTCTAAATAAACTTTGAAATGGAAGATATCAGAAATTATATAAAACTAATGAGCAATAATAGAATTGTATAAGTCTATATAAAAATCGTTGAGTTGGAAGAAATAATGTGCTATAATAAAATTTATTTGTTTAAATAAACCTTGATATGGAAGAAGATATCAGAAATTATATAAAACTAATGAGCAATAATAGAATTGTATAAGTCTAAATAAAAATCGTTGAGTTGGAAGAAATAATGTGCTATAATAAAATTTATTTGATTAAATAAACCTTGAAATGGAAGAAGATATCAGAAATTATATAAAACTAATGAGCAATAATAGAATTGTATAAGTCTATATAATAGAATTGTATAAGTCTAAATAAAAATCGTTGAGTTGGAAGAAATAATGTGCTATAATAAAATTTATTAGATTAAATAAACCTTTAAATGGAAGAAGATAACAGAAATTATATAAAACTAATGAGCAATAATAGAATTGTATAAGTCTATATAAAAATCGTTGAGTTGGAAGAAATAATGTGCTATAATAAAATTTATTTGATTAAATAAAACTTGAAATGGAAGAAGATATCAGAAATTATATAAAACTAATGAGCAATAATAGAATTGTATAAGTCTATATAAAAATCGTTGAGTTGGAAGAAATAATGTGCTATAATAAAATTTATTTGATTAAATAAACCTTGAAATGGAAGAAGATATCAGAAATTATATAAAACTAATGAGCAATAATAGAATTGTATAAGTCTAAATAATAATCGTTGAGTTGGAAGAAATAATGTGCTATAATAAAATTTATTTGATTAAATAAACCTTGAAATGGAAGAAGATATCAGAAATTATATAAAACTAATGAGCAATAATATAATTGTATAAGTCTATATAAAAATCGTTGAGTTAGAAGAAATAATGTGCTATAATAAAATTTATTTGTCTAAATAAACCGTGAAAAGGAAGAAGATATCAGTTATTATATAAAACTAATGAGCAATAATAGAATTGTATAAGTCTATATAAAAATCGTTGAGTTAGAAGAAATAATGTGCTATAATAAAATTTATTTGTCTAAATAAACCGTGAAAAGGAAGAAGATATCAGAAATTATATAAAAATAATGAGCAATAATAGAATTGTATAAGTCTATATAAAAATCGTTGATTTGGAAGAAATAATGTGCTATAATAAAATTTATTTGTCTAAATAAACCTTGAAATGGAAGAAGATATCAGAAATTATATAAAACTAATGAGCAATAATAAAATTGTATAAGTCTATATAAAAATCGTTGAGTTGGAAGAAATAATGTGCTATAATAAAATTTATTTGTCTAAATAAACTTTGAAATGGAAGATATCAGAAATTATATAAAACTAATGAGCAATAATAGAATTGTATAAGTCTATATAAAAATCGTTGAGTTGGAAGAAATAATGTGCTATAATAAAATTTATTTGTTTAAATAAACCTTGATATGGAAGAAGATATCAGAAATTATATAAAACTAATGAGCAATAATAGAATTGTATAAGTCTAAATAAAAATCGTTGAGTTGGAAGAAATAATGTGCTATAATAAAATTTATTTGATTAAATAAACCTTGAAATGGAAGAAGATATCAGAAATTATATAAAACTAATGAGCAATAATAGAATTGTATAAGTCTATATAATAGAATTGTATAAGTCTAAATAAAAATCGTTGAGTTGGAAGAAATAATGTGCTATAATAAAATTTATTAGATTAAATAAACCTTTAAATGGAAGAAGATAACAGAAATTATATAAAACTAATGAGCAATAATAGAATTGTATAAGTCTATATAAAAATCGTTGAGTTGGAAGAAATAATGTGCTATAATAAAATTTATTTGATTAAATAAAACTTGAAATGGAAGAAGATATCAGAAATTATATAAAACTAATGAGCAATAATAGAATTGTATAAGTCTATATAAAAATCGTTGAGTTGGAAGAAATAATGTGCTATAATAAAATTTATTTGATTAAATAAACCTTGAAATGGAAGAAGATATCAGAAATTATATAAAACTAATGAGCAATAATAGAATTGTATAAGTCTATATAAAAATCGTTGAGTTGGAAGAAATAATGTGCTATAATAAAATTTATTTGATTAAATAAACCTTGAAATGGAAGAAGATATCAGAAATTATATAAAACTAATGAGCAATAATAGAATTGTATAAGTCTAGATAAAAATCGTTGAGATGGAAGAAATAATGTGCTATAATAAAATTTATTTGATTAAATAAACCTTGAAATGGAAGAAGATATCAGAAATTATATAAAACTAATGAGCAATAATAGAATTGTATAAGTCTATATAAAAATCGTTGAGTTGGAAGAAATAATGTGCTATAATAAAATTTATTTGATTAAATAAACCTTGATATGAAAGAAGATATCAGAAATTATATAAAACTAATGAGCAATAATAGAATTGTATAAGTCTAAATAAAAATCGTTGAGTTGGAAGAAATAATGTGCTATAATAAAATTTATTTGATTAAATAAACCTTGAAATGGAAGAAGATATCAGAAATTATATAAAACTAATGAGCAATAATAGAATTGTATAAGTCTATATAAAAATCGTTGAGTTGGAAGAAATAATGTGATATATTAAAATTTATTTGATTAAATAAACCTTGAAATGGAAGAAGATATCAGAAATTATATAAAACTAATGAGCAATAATAGAATTGTATAAGTCTAAATAAAAATCGTTGAGTTGGAAGAAATAATGTGCTATAATAAAATTTATTTGATTAAATAAACCTTGAAATGGAAGAAGATATCAGAATTTATATAAAACTAATGAGCAATAATAGAATTGTATAAGTCTATATAAAAATCGTTGAGTTGGAAGAAATAATGTACTATAATAAAATTTATTTGATTAAATAAACCTTGAAATGGAAGAAGATATCAGAAATTATATAAAACTAATGAGCAATAATAGAATTGTATAAGTCTAAATAAAAATCGTTGAGTTGGAAGAAATAATGTGCTATAATAAAATTTATTTGATTAAATAAACCTTGAAATGGAAGAAGATATCAGAAATTATATAAAACTAATGAGCAATAATAGAATTGTATAAGTCTATATAAAAATCTTTAAGTTGGAAGAAATAATGTGCTATAATAAAATTTATTTGATTAAATAAACCTTGAAATGGAAGAAGATAACAGAAATTATATAAAACTAATGAGCAATAATAGAATTGTATAAGTCTAAATAAAAATCGTTGAGTTGGAAGAAATAATGTGCTATAATAAAATTTATTTGATTAAATAAACCTTGAAATGGAAGAAGATATCAGAAATTATATAAAACTAATGAGCAATAATAGAATTGTATAAGTCTATATAAAAATCGTTGAGTTGGAAGAAATAATGTACTATAATAAAATTTATTTGATAAAATAAACCTTGAAATGGAAGAAGATATCAGAAATTATATAAAACTAATGAGCAATAATAGAATTGTATAAGTCTAAATAAAAATCGTTGAGTTGGAAGAAATAATGTGCTATAATAAAATTTATTTGATTAAATAAACCTTGAAATGGAAGAAGATATCAGAAATTATATAAAACTAATGAGCAATAATAGAATTGTATAAGTCTATATAAAAATCGTTGAGTTGGAAGAAATAATGTGCTATAATAAAATTTATTTGATTAAATAAAACTTGAAATGGAAGAAGATATCAGAAATTATATAAAACTAATGAGCAATAATAGAATTGTATAAGTCTATATAAAAATCGTTGAGTTGGAAGAAATAATGTGCTATAATAAAATTTATTTGATTAAATAAACCTTGAAATGGAAGAAGATATCAGAAATTATATAAAACTAATGAGCAATAATAGAATTGTATAAGTCTATATAAAAATCGTTGAGTTGGAAGAAATAATGTGCTATAATAAAATTTATTTGATTAAATAAACCTTGAAATGGAAGAAGATATCAGAAATTATATAAAACTAATGAGCAATAATAGAATTGTATAAGTCTAGATAAAAATCGTTGAGATGGAAGAAATAATGTGCTATAATAAAATTTATTTGATTAAATAAACCTTGAAATGGAAGAAGATATCAGAAATTATATAAAACTAATGAGCAATAATAGAATTGTATAAGTCTATATAAAAATCGTTGAGTTGGAAGAAATAATGTGATATATTAAAATTTATTTGATTAAATAAACCTTGAAATGGAAGAAGATATCAGAAATTATATAAAACTAATGAGCAATAATAGAATTGTATAAGTCTAAATAAAAATCGTTGAGTTGGAAGAAATAATGTGCTATAATAAAATTTATTTGATTAAATAAACCTTGAAATGGAAGAAGATATCAGAAATTATATAAAACTAATGAGCAATAATAGAATTGTATAAGTCTATATAAAAATCGTTGAGTTGGAAGAAATAATGTACTATAATAAAATTTATTTGATTAAATAAACCTTGAAATGGAAGAAGATATCAGAAATTATATAAAACTAATGAGCAATAATAGAATTGTATAAGTCTAAATAAATATCGTTGAGTTGGAAGAAATAATGTGCTATAATAAAATTTATTTGATTAAATAAACCTTGAAATGGAAGAAGATATCAGAAATTATATAAAACTAATGAGCAATAATAGAATTGTATAAGTCTATATAAAAATCTTTAAGTTGGAAGAAATAATGTGCTATAATAAAATTTATTTGATTAAATAAACCTTGAAATGGAAGAAGATATCAGAAATTATATAAAACTAATGAGCAATAATAGAATTGTATAAGTCTATATAAAAATCGTTGAGTTGGAAGAAATAATGTGCTATAATAAAATTTATTTGATTAAATAAAACTTGAAATGGAAGAAGATATCAGAAATTATATAAAACTAATGAGCAATAATAGAATTGTATAAGTCTATATAAAAATCGTTGAGTTGGAAGAAATAATGTGCTATAATAAAATTTATTTGATTAAATAAACCTTGAAATGGAAGAAGATATCAGAAATTATATAAAACTAATGAGCAATAATAGAATTGTATAAGTCTATATAAAAATCGTTGAGTTGGAAGAAATAATGTGCTATAATAAAATTTATTTGATTAAATAAACCTTGAAATGGAAGAAGATATCAGAAATTATATAAAACTAATGAGCAATAATAGAATTGTATAAGTCTAGATAAAAATCGTTGAGATGGAAGAAATAATGTGCTATAATAAAATTTATTTGATTAAATAAACCTTGAAATGGAAGAAGATATCAGAAATTATATAAAACTAATGAGCAATAATAGAATTGTATAAGTCTATATAAAAATCGTTGAGTTGGAAGAAATAATGTGATATATTAAAATTTATTTGATTAAATAAACCTTGAAATGGAAGAAGATATCAGAAATTATATAAAACTAATGAGCAATAATAGAATTGTATAAGTCTAAATAAAAATCGTTGAGTTGGAAGAAATAATGTGCTATAATAAAATTTATTTGATTAAATAAACCTTGAAATGGAAGAAGATATCAGAAATTATATAAAACTAATGAGCAATAATAGAATTGTATAAGTCTATATAAAAATCGTTGAGTTGGAAGAAATAATGTACTATAATAAAATTTATTTGATTAAATAAACCTTGAAATGGAAGAAGATATCAGAAATTATATAAAACTAATGAGCAATAATAGAATTGTATAAGTCTAAATAAATATCGTTGAGTTGGAAGAAATAATGTGCTATAATAAAATTTATTTGATTAAATAAACCTTGAAATGGAAGAAGATATCAGAAATTATATAAAACTAATGAGCAATAATAGAATTGTATAAGTCTATATAAAAATCTTTAAGTTGGAAGAAATAATGTGCTATAATAAAATTTATTTGATTAAATAAACCTTGAAATGGAAGAAGATATCAGAAATTATATAAAACTAATGAGCAATAATAGAATTGTATAAGTCTATATAAAAATCGTTGAGTTGGAAGAAATAATGTGATATATTAAAATTTATTTGATTAAATAAACCTTGAAATGGAAGAAGATATCAGAAATTATATAAAACTAATGAGCAATAATAGAATTGTATAAGTCTAAATAAAAATCGTTGAGTTGGAAGAAATAATGTGCTATAATAAAATTTATTTGATTAAATAAACCTTGAAATGGAAGAAGATATCAGAAATTATATAAAACTAATGAGCAATAATAGAATTGTATAAGTCTATATAAAAATCGTTGAGTTGGAAGAAATAATGTACTATAATAAAATTTATTTGATTAAATAAACCTTGAAATGGAAGAAGATATCAGAAATTATATAAAACTAATGAGCAATAATAGAATTGTATAAGTCTAAATAAAAATCGTTGAGTTGGAAGAAATAATGTGCTATAATAAAATTTATTTGATTAAATAAACCTTGAAATGGAAGAAGATATCAGAAATTATATAAAACTAATGAGCAATAATAGAATTGTATAAGTCTATATAAAAATCTTTAAGTTGGAAGAAATAATGTGCTATAATAAAATTTATTTGATTAAATAAACCTTGAAATGGAAGAAGATAACAGAAATTATATAAAACTAATGAGCAATAATAGAATTGTATAAGTCTAAATAAAAATCGTTGAGTTGGAAGAAATAATGTGCTATAATAAAATTTATTTGATTAAATAAACCTTGAAATGGAAGAAGATATCAGAAATTATATAAAACTAATGAGCAATAATAGAATTGTATAAGTCTATATAAAAATCTTTAAGTTGGAAGAAATAATGTGCTATAATAAAATTTATTTGATTAAATAAACCTTGAAATGGAAGAAGATAACAGAAATTATATAAAACTAATGAGCAATAATAGAATTGTATAAGTCTAAATAAAAATCGTTGAGTTGGAAGAAATAATGTGCTATAATAAAATTTATTTGATTAAATAAACCTTGAAATGGAAGAAGATATCAGAAATTATATAAAACTAATGAGCAATAATAGAATTGTATAAGTCTATATAAAAATCGTTGAGTTGGAAGAAATAATGTACTATAATAAAATTTATTTGATTAAATAAACCTTGAAATGGAAGAAGATATCAGAAATTATATAAAACTAATGAGCAATAATAGAATTGTATAAGTCTAAATAAAAATCGTTGAGTTGGAAGAAATAATGTGCTATAATAAAATTTATTTGATTAAATAAACCTTGAAATGGAAGAAGATATCAGAAATTATATAAAACTAATGAGCAATAATAGAATTGTATAAGTCTATATAAAAATCTTTAAGTTGGAAGAAATAATGTGCTATAATAAAATTTATTTGATTAAATAAACCTTGAAATGGAAGAAGATAACAGAAATTATATAAAACTAATGAGCAATAATAGAATTGTATAAGTCTAAATAAAAATCGTTGAGTTGGAAGAAATAATGTGCTATAATAAAATTTATTTGATTAAATAAACCTTGAAATGGAAGAAGATATCAGAAATTATATAAAACTAATGAGCAATAATAGAATTGTATAAGTCTATATAAAAATCTTTAAGTTGGAAGAAATAATGTGCTATAATAAAATTTATTTGATTAAATAAACCTTGAAATGGAAGAAGATAACAGAAATTATATAAAACTAATGAGCAATAATAGAATTGTATAAGTCTAAATAAAAATCGTTGAGTTGGAAGAAATAATGTGCTATAATAAAATTTATTTGATTAAATAAACCTTGAAATGGAAGAAGATATCAGAAATTATATAAAACTAATGAGCAATAATAGAATTGTATAAGTCTATATAAAAATCGTTGAGTTGGAAGAAATAATGTACTATAATAAAATTTATTTGATTAAATAAACCTTGAAATGGAAGAAGATATCAGAAATTATATAAAACTAATGAGCAATAATAGAATTGTATAAGTCTAAATAAAAATCGTTGAGTTGGAAGAAATAATGTGCTATAATAAAATTTATTTGATTAAATAAACCTTGAAATGGAAGAAGATATCAGAAATTATATAAAACTAATGAGCAATAATAGAATTGTATAAGTCTATATAAAAATCGTTGAGTTGGAAGAAATAATGTGCTATAATAAAATTTATTTGATTAAATAAAACTTGAAATGGAAGAAGATATCAGAAATTATATAAAACTAATGAGCAATAATAGAATTGTATAAGTCTATATAAAAATCGTTGAGTTGGAAGAAATAATGTGCTATAATAAAATTTATTTGATTAAATAAACCTTGAAATGGAAGAAGATATCAGAAATTATATAAAACTAATGAGCAATAATAGAATTGTATAAGTCTATATAAAAATCGTTGAGTTGGAAGAAATAATGTGCTATAATAAAATTTATTTGATTAAATAAACCTTGAAATGGAAGAAGATATCAGAAATTATATAAAACTAATGAGCAATAATAGAATTGTATAAGTCTAGATAAAAATCGTTGAGATGGAAGAAATAATGTGCTATAATAAAATTTATTTGATTAAATAAACCTTGAAATGGAAGAAGATATCAGAAATTATATAAAACTAATGAGCAATAATAGAATTGTATAAGTCTATATAAAAATCGTTGAGTTGGAAGAAATAATGTGCTATAATAAAATTTATTTGATTAAATAAACCTTGATATGGAAGAAGATATCAGAAATTATATAAAACTAATGAGCAATAATAGAATTGTATAAGTCTAAATAAAAATCGTTGAGTTGGAAGAAATAATGTGCTATAATAAAATTTATTTGATTAAATAAACCTTGAAATGGAAGAAGATATCAGAAATTATATAAAACTAATGAGCAATAATAGAATTGTATAAGTCTATATAAAAATCGTTGAGTTGGAAGAAATAATGTGATATATTAAAATTTATTTGATTAAATAAACCTTGAAATGGAAGAAGATATCAGAAATTATATAAAACTAATGAGCAATAATAGAATTGTATAAGTCTAAATAAAAATCGTTGAGTTGGAAGAAATAATGTGCTATAATAAATTTTTTTGATTAAATAAACCTTGAAATGGAAGAAGATATCAGAAATTATATAAAACTAATGAGCAATAATAGAATTGTATAAGTCTATATAAAAATCGTTGAGTTGGAAGAAATAATGTACTATAATAAAATTTATTTGATTAAATAAACCTTGAAATGGAAGAAGATATCAGAAATTATATAAAACTAATGAGCAATAATAGAATTGTATAAGTCTAAATAAAAATCGTTGAGTTGGAAGAAATAATGTGCTATAATAAAATTTATTTGATTAAATAAACCTTGAAATGGAAGAAGATATCAGAAATTATATAAAACTAATGAGCAATAATAGAATTGTATAAGTCTATATAAAAATCTTTAAGTTGGAAGAAATAATGTGCTATAATAAAATTTATTTGATTAAATAAACCTTGAAATGGAAGAAGATAACAGAAATTATATAAAACTAATGAGCAATAATAGAATTGTATAAGTCTAAATAAAAATCGTTGAGTTGGAAGAAATAATGTGCTATAATAAAATTTATTTGATTAAATAAACCTTGAAATGGAAGAAGATATCAGAAATTATATAAAACTAATGAGCAATAATAGAATTGTATAAGTCTAAATAAAAATCGTTGAGTTGGAAGAAATAATGTGCTATAATAAATATTATTTGATTAAATAAACCTTGAAATGGAAGAAGATATCAGAAATTATATAAAACTAATGAGCAATAATAGAATTGTATAAGTCTAAATAAAAATCGTTGAGTTGGAAGAAATAATGTGCTATAATAAAATTTATTTGATTAAATAAACCTTGAAATGGAAGAAGATATCAGAAATTATATAAAACTAATGAGCAATAATAGAATTGTATAAGTCTATATAAAAATCGTTGAGTTGGAAGAAATAATGTGCTATAATAAAATTTATTTGATTAAATAAACCTTGAAATGGAAGAAGATATCAGAAATTATATAAAACTAATGAGCAATAATAGAATTGTATAAGTCTAAATAAAAATCGTTGAGTTGGAAGAAATAATGTACTATAATAAAATTTATTTGATTAAATAAACCTTGAAATGGAAGAAGATATCAGAAATTATATAAAACTAATGAGCAATAATAGAATTGTATAAGTCTAAATAAAAATCGTTGAGTTGGAAGAAATAATGTGCTATAATAAAATTTATTTGATTAAATAAACCTTGAAATGGAAGAAGATATCAGAAATTATATAAAACTAATGAGCAATAATAGAATTGTATAAGTCTAAATAAAAATCGTTGAGTTGGAAGAAATAATGTGCTATAATAAAATTTATTTGATTAAAACCTTGAAATGGAAAAAGATATCAGAATTATATAAAACTAATGAGCAATAATAGAATTGTATAAGTCTAAATAAAAATCGTTGAGTTGGAAGAAATAATGTGCTATAATAAAATTTATTTGATTAAATAAACCTTGAAATGGAAGAAGATATCAGAAATTATATAAAACTAATGAGCAATAATAGAATTGTATAAGTCTAAATAAAAATCGTTGAGTTGGAAGAAATAATGTGCTATAATAAAATTTATTTGATTAAAACCTTGAAATGGAAGAAGATATCAGAATTATATAAAACTAATGAGCAATAATAGAATTGTATAAGTCTAAATAAAAATCGTTGAGTTGGAAGAAATAATGTGCTATAATAAAATTTATTTGATTAAATAAACCTTGAAATGGAAGAAGATATCAGAAATTATATAAAACTAATGAGCAATAATAGAATTGTATAAGTCTAAATAAAAATCGTTGAGTTGGAAAAAATAATGTGCTATAATAAAATTTATTTGATTAAAACCTTGAAATGGAAGAAGATATCAGAATTATATAAAACTAATGAGCAATAATAGAATTGTATAAGTCTAAATAAAAATCGTTGAGTTGGAAGAAATAATGTGTTATAGAAAAATTATTTGATTAAATAAACCTTGAAATGGAAGAAGATATCAGAAATTATATAAAACTAATGAGCAATAATAGAATTGTATAAGTCTAAATAAAAATCGTTGAGTTGGAAGAAATAATGTGCTATAATAAAATTTATTTGATTAAAACCTTGAAATGGAAGAAGATATCAGAATTATATAAAACTAATGAGCAATAATAGAATTGTATAAGTCTAAATAAAAATCGTTGAGTTGGAAGAAATAATGTGCTATAATAAAATTTATTTGATTAAATAAACCTTGAAATGGAAGAAGATATCAGAAATTATATAAAACTAATGAGCAATAATAGAATTGTATAAGTCTAAATAAAAATCGTTGAGTTGGAAAAAATAATGTGCTATAATAAAATTTATTTGATTAAAACCTTGAAATGGAAGAAGATATCAGAATTATATAAAACTAATGAGCAATAATAGAATTGTATAAGTCTAAATAAAAATCGTTGAGTTGGAAGAAATAATGTGCTATAATAAAATTTATTTGATTAAATAAACCTTGAAATGGAAGAAGATATCAGAAATTATATAAAACTAATGAGCAATAATAGAATTGTATAAGTCTAAATAAAAATCGTTGAGTTGGAAGAAATAATGTGCTATAATAAAATTTATTTAATTAAATAAACCTTGAAATGGAAGAAGATATCAGAAATTATATAAAACTAATGAGCAATAATAGAATTGTATAAGTCTATATAAAAATCGTTGAGTTGGAAGAAATAATGTGCTATAATAAAATTTATTTGATTAAATAAACCTTGAAATGGAAGAAGATATCAGAAATTATATAAAACTAATGAGCAATAATAGAATTGTATAAGTCTAAATAAAAATCGTTGAGTTGGAAGAAATAATGTGCTATAATAAAATTTATTTGATTAAATAAACCTTGAAATGGAAGAAGATATCAGAAATTATATAAAACTAATGAGCAATAATAGAATTGTATAAGTCTAAATAATAATCGTTGAGTTGGAAGAAATAATGTGCTATAATAAAATTTATTTGATTAAATAAACCTTGAAATGGAAGAAGATATCAGAAATTATATAAAACTAATGAGCAATAATAGAATTGTATAAGTCTATATAAAAATCGTTGTGTTGGAAGAAATAATGTGCTATAATAAAATTTATTTGATTAAATAAACCTTGAAATGGAAGAAGATATCAGAAATTATATAAAACTAATGAGCAATAATAGAATTGTATAAGTCTAAATAAAAATCGTTGAGTTGGAAGAAATAATGTGCTATAATAAAATTTATTTGATTAAATAAACCTTGAAATGGAAGAAGATATCAGAAATTATATAAAACTAATGAGCAATAATAGAATTGTATAAGTCTAAATAAAAATCGTTGAGTTGGAAGAAATAATGTGCTATAATAAAATTTATTTGATTAAATAAACCTTGAAATGGAAGAAGATATCAGAAATTATATAAAACTAATGAGCAATAATAGAATTGTATAAGTCTAAATAAAAATCGTTGAGTTGGAAG
Source organism: Meloidogyne enterolobii (assembly GCA_963681835.1). Classification (NCBI taxonomy): domain Eukaryota; kingdom Metazoa; phylum Nematoda; class Chromadorea; order Rhabditida; family Meloidogynidae; genus Meloidogyne; species Meloidogyne enterolobii. The sequence goes on from CAVMJV010000129.1 coordinate 489,138, forward strand.
AAATAATGTGCTATAATAAAATTTATTTGATTAAATAAACCTTGAAATGGAAGAAGATATCAGAAATTATATAAAACTAATGAGCAATAATAGAATTGTATAAGTCTAAATAAAAATCGTTGAGTTGGAAGAAATAATGTGCTATAATAAAATTTATTTGATTAAATAAACCTTGAAATGGAAGAAGATATCAGAAATTATATAAAACTAATGAGCAATAATAGAATTGTATAAGTCTATATAAAAATCGTTGAGTTGAAAGAAATAATGTGCTATAATAAAATTTATTTGATTAAATAAACCTTGAAATGGAAGAAGATATTAGAAATTATATAAAACTAATGAGCAATAATAGAATTGTATAAGTCTAAATAAAAATCGTTGAGTTGGAAGAAATAATGTGCTATAATAAAATTTATTTGATTAAATAAACCTTGAAATGGAAGAAGATATCAGAATTATATAAAACTAATGAGCAATAATAGAATTGTATAAGTCTAAATAAAAATCGTTGAGTTGGAAGAAATAATGTGCTATAATAAAATTTATTTGATTAAATAAACCTTGAAATGGAAGAAGATATCAGAAATTATATAAAACTAATGAGCAATAATAGAATTGTATAAGTCTAAATAAAAATCGTTGAGTTGGAAGAAATAATGTGCTATAATAAAATTTATTTGATTAAATAAACCTTGAAATGGAAGAAGATAACAGAAATTATATAAAACTAATGAGCAATAATAGAATTGTATAAGTCTAAATAAAAATCGTTGAGTTGGAAGAAATAATGTGCTATAATAAAATTTATTTGATTAAATAAACCTTGAAATGGAAGAAGATATCAGAAATTATATAAAACTAATGAGCAATAATAGAATTGTATAAGTCTATATAAAAATCGTTGAGTTGGAAGAAATAATGTGCTATAATAAAATTTATTTGATTAAATAAACCTTGAAATGGAAGAAGATATCAGAAATTATATAAAACTAATGAGCAATAATAGAATTGTATGAGTCTAAATAAAAATTGTTGAGTTGGAAGAAATAATGTGCTATAATAAAATTTATTTGATTAAATAAACCTTGAAATGGAAGAAGATAACAGAAATTATATAAAACTAATGAGCAATAATAGAATTGTATAAGTCTATATAAAAATCGTTGAGTTGAAAGAAATAATGTGCTATAATAAAATTTATTTGATTAAATAAACCTTGAAATGGAAGAAGATATTAGAAATTATATAAAACTAATGAGCAATAATAGAATTGTATAAGTCTAAATAAAAATCGTTGAGTTGGAAGAAATAATGTGCTATAATAAAATTTATTTGATTAAATAAACCTTGAAATGGAAGAAGATATCAGAATTATATAAAACTAATGAGCAATAATAGAATTGTATAAGTCTAAATAAAAATCGTTGAGTTGGAAGAAATAATGTGCTATAATAAAATTTATTTGATTAAATAAACCTTGAAATGGAAGAAGATATCAGAAATTATATAAAACTAATGAGCAATAATAGAATTGTATAAGTCTAAATAAAAATCGTTGAGTTGGAAGAAATAATGTGCTATAATAAAATTTATTTGATTAAATAAACCTTGAAATGGAAGAAGATATCAGAAATTATATAAAACTAATGAGCAATAATAGAATTGTATAAGTCTAAATAAAAATCGTTGAGTTGGAAGAAATAATGTGCTATAATAAAATTTATTTGATTAAATAAACCTTGAAATGGAAGAAGATATCAGAAATTATATAAAACTAATGAGCAATAATAGAATTGTATAAGTCTATATAAAAATCGTTGAGTTGGAAGAAATAATGTGCTATAATAAAATTTATTTGATTAAATAAACCTTGAAATGGAAGAAGATATCAGAAATTATATAAAACTAATGAGCAATAATAGAATTGTATAAGTCTAAATAAAAATCGTTTAGTTGGAAGAAATAATGTGCTATAATAAAATTTATTTGATTAAATAAACCTTGAAATGGAAGAAGATATCAGAAATTATATAAAACTAATGAGCAATAATAGAATTGTATAAGTCTATATAAAAATCGTTGAGTTGGAAGAAATAATGTGCTATAATAAAATTTATTTGATTAAATAAACCTTGAAATGGAAGAAGATATCAGAAATTATATAAAACTAATGAGCAATAATAGAATTGTATAAGTCTAAATAAAAATCGTTGAGTTGGAAGAAATAATGTGCTATAATAAAATTTATTTGATTAAATAAACCTTGAAATGGAAGAAGATATCAGAAATTATATAAAACTAATGAGCAATAATAGAATTGTATAAGTCTAAATAATAATCGTTGAGTTGGAAGAAATAATGTGCTATAATAAAATTTATTTGATTAAATAAACCTTGAAATGGAAGAAGATATCAGAAATTATATAAAACTAATGAGCAATAATAGAATTGTATAAGTCTATAAAAAAATCGTTGAGTTGGAAGAAATAATGTGCTATAATAAAATTTATTTGATTAAATAAACCTTGAAATGGAAGAAGATATCAGAAATTATATAAAACTAATGAGCAATAATAGAATTGTATAAGTCTAAATAAAAATCGTTGAGTTGGAAGAAATAATGTGCTATAATAAAATTTATTTGATTAAATAAACCTTGAAATGGAAGAAGATATCAGAAATTATATAAAACTAATGAGCAATAATAGAATTGTATAAGTCTAAATAATAATCGTTGAGTTGGAAGAAATAATGTGCTATAATAAAATTTATTTGTCTAAATAAACCTTGAAATGGAAGAAGATATCAGAAATTATATAAAACTAATGAGCAATAATAAAATTGTATAAGTCTATATAAAAATCGTTGAGTTGGAAGAAATAATGTGCTATAATAAAATTTATTTGATTAAATAAACTTTGAAATGGAAGAAGATATCAGAAATTATATAAAACTAATGAGCAATAATAGAATTGTATAAGTCTAAATAAAAATCGTTGAGTTGGAAGAAATAATGTGCTATAATAAAATTTATTTGATTAAATAAACCTTGAAATGGAAGAAGATATCAGAAATTATATAAAACTAATGAGCAATAATAGAATTGTATAAGTCTAAATAAAAATCGTTGAGTTGGAAGAAATAATGTGCTATAATAAAATTTATTTGATTAAATAAACCTTGAAATGGAAGAAGATAACAGAAATTATATAAAACTAATGAGCAATAATAGAATTGTATAAGTCTAAATAAAAATCGTTGAGTTGGAAGAAATAATGTGCTATAATAAAATTTATTTGATTAAAACCTTGAAATGGAAGAAGATATCAGAAATTATATAAAACTAATGAGCAATAATAAAATTGTATAAGTCTATATAAAAATCGTTGAGTTGGAAGAAATAATGTGCTATAATAAAATTTATTTGATTAAATAAACTTTGAAATGGAAGAAGATATCAGAAATTATATAAAACTAATGAGCAATAATAGAATTGTATAAGTCTAAATAAAAATCGTTGAGTTGGAAGAAATAATGTGCTATAATAAAATTTATTTGATTAAATAAACCTTGAAATGGAAGAAGATATCAGAAATTATATAAAACTAATGAGCAATAATAGAATTGTATAAGTCTAAATAAAAATCGTTGAGTTGGAAGAAATAATGTGCTATAATAAAATTTATTTGATTAAATAAACCTTGAAATGGAAGAAGATAACAGAAATTATATAAAACTAATGAGCAATAATAGAATTGTATAAGTCTAAATAAAAATCGTTGAGTTGGAAGAAATAATGTGCTATAATAAAATTTATTTGATTAAAACCTTGAAATGGAAGAAGATATCAGAATTATATAAAACTAATGAGCAATAATAGAATTGTATAAGTCTAAATAAAAATCGTTGAGTTGGAAGAAATAATGTGCTATAATAAAATTTATTTGATTAAATAAACCTTGAAATGGAAGAAGATATCAGAAATTATATAAAACTAATGAGCAATAATAGAATTGTATAAGTCTAAATAAAAATCGTTGAGTTGGAAGAAATAATGTGCTATAATAAAATTTATTTGATAAATAAACCTTGAAATGGAAGAAGATATCAGAAATTATATAAAACTAATGAGCAATAATAGAATTGTATAAGTCTATATAAAAATCGTTGAGTTGGAAGAAATAATGTGCTATAATAAAATTTATTTGATTAAATAAACCTTGAAATGGAAGAAGATATCAGAATTATATAAAACTAATGAGCAATAATAGAATTGTATAAGTCTAAATAAAAATCGTTGAGTTGGAAGAAATAATGTGCTATAATAAAATTTATTTGATTAAATAAACCTTGAAATGGAAGAAGATATCAGAAATTATATAAAACTAATGAGCAATAATAGAATTGTATAAGTCTAAATAATAATCGTTGAGTTGGAAGAAATAATGTGCTATAATAAAATTTATTTGTCTAAATAAACCTTGAAATGGAAGAAGATATCAGAAATTATATAAAACTAATGAGCAATAATAGAATTGTATAAGTCTATATAAAAATCGTTGAGTTGGAAGAAATAATGTGCTATAATAAAATTTATTTGATTAAATAAACCTTGAAATGGAAGAAGATATCAGAAATTATATAAAACTAATGAGCAATAATAGAATTGTATAAGTCTAAATAAAAATCGTTGAGTTGGAAGAAATAATGTGCTATAATAAAATTTATTTGATTAAATAAACCTTGAAATGGAAGAAGATATCAGAAATTATATAAAACTAATGAGCAATAATAGAATTGTATAAGTCTAAATAATAATCGTTGAGTTGGAAGAAATAATGTGCTATAATAAAATTTATTTGATAAAATAAACCTTGAAATGGAAGAAGATATCAGAAATTATATAAAACTAATGAGCAATAATAGAATTGTATAAGTCTATATAAAAATCGTTGAGTTGGAAGAAATAATGTGCTATAATAAAATTTATTTGATTAAATAAACCTTGAAATGGAAGAAGATATCAGAATTATATAAAACTAATGAGCAATAATAGAATTGTATAAGTCTAAATAAAAATCGTTGAGTTGGAAGAAATAATGTGCTATAATAAAATTTATTTGATTAAATAAACCTTGAAATGGAAGAAGATATCAGAAATTATATAAAACTAATGAGCAATAATAGAATTGTATAAGTCTAAATAATAATCGTTGAGTTGGAAGAAATAATGTGCTATAATAAAATTTATTTGTCTAAATAAACCTTGAAATGGAAGAAGATATCAGAAATTATATAAAACTAATGAGCAATAATAGAATTGTATAAGTCTATATAAAAATCGTTGAGTTGGAAGAAATAATGTGCTATAATAAAATTTATTTGATTAAATAAACCTTGAAATGGAAGAAGATATCAGAAATTATATAAAACTAATGAGCAATAATAGAATTGTATAAGTCTAAATAAAAATCGTTTAGTTGGAAGAAATAATGTGCTATAATAAAATTTATTTGATTAAATAAACCTTGAAATGGAAGAAGATATCAGAAATTATATAAAACTAATGAGCAATAATAGAATTGTATAAGTCTATATAAAAATCGTTGAGTTGGAAGAAATAATGTGCTATAATAAAATTTATTTGATTAAATAAACCTTGAAATGGAAGAAGATATCAGAAATTATATAAAACTAATGAGCAATAATAGAATTGTATAAGTCTAAATAAAAATCGTTGAGTTGGAAGAAATAATGTGCTATAATAAAATTTATTTGATTAAATAAACCTTGAAATGGAAGAAGATATCAGAAATTATATAAAACTAATGAGCAATAATAGAATTGTATAAGTCTAAATAATAATCGTTGAGTTGGAAGAAATAATGTGCTATAATAAAATTTATTTGATTAAATAAACCTTGAAATGGAAGAAGATATCAGAAATTATATAAAACTAATGAGCAATAATAGAATTGTATAAGTCTATAAAAAAATCGTTGAGTTGGAAGAAATAATGTGCTATAATAAAATTTATTTGATTAAATAAACCTTGAAATGGAAGAAGATATCAGAAATTATATAAAACTAATGAGCAATAATAGAATTGTATAAGTCTAAATAAAAATCGTTGAGTTGGAAGAAATAATGTGCTATAATAAAATTTATTTGATTAAATAAACCTTGAAATGGAAGAAGATATCAGAAATTATATAAAACTAATGAGCAATAATAGAATTGTATAAGTCTAAATAATAATCGTTGAGTTGGAAGAAATAATGTGCTATAATAAAATTTATTTGTCTAAATAAACCTTGAAATGGAAGAAGATATCAGAAATTATATAAAACTAATGAGCAATAATAAAATTGTATAAGTCTATATAAAAATCGTTGAGTTGGAAGAAATAATGTGCTATAATAAAATTTATTTGATTAAATAAACTTTGAAATGGAAGAAGATATCAGAAATTATATAAAACTAATGAGCAATAATAGAATTGTATAAGTCTAAATAAAAATCGTTGAGTTGGAAGAAATAATGTGCTATAATAAAATTTATTTGATTAAATAAACCTTGAAATGGAAGAAGATATCAGAAATTATATAAAACTAATGAGCAATAATAGAATTGTATAAGTCTAAATAAAAATCGTTGAGTTGGAAGAAATAATGTGCTATAATAAAATTTATTTGATTAAATAAACCTTGAAATGGAAGAAGATAACAGAAATTATATAAAACTAATGAGCAATAATAGAATTGTATAAGTCTAAATAAAAATCGTTGAGTTGGAAGAAATAATGTGCTATAATAAAATTTATTTGATTAAATAAACCTTGAAATGGAAGAAGATATCAGAAATTATATAAAACTAATGAGCAATAATAGAATTGTATAAGTCTATATAAAAATCGTTGAGTTGGAAGAAATAATGTGCTATAATAAAATTTATTTGATTAAATAAACCTTGAAATGGAAGAAGATATCAGAAATTATATAAAACTAATGAGCAATAATAGAATTGTATAAGTCTAAATAAAAATCGTTGAGTTGGAAGAAATAATGTGCTATAATAAAATTTATTTGATTAAATAAACCTTGAAATGGAAGAAGATATCAGAAATTATATAAAACTAATGAGCAATAATAGAATTGTATAAGTCTAAATAATAATCGTTGAGTTGGAAGAAATAATGTGCTATAATAAAATTTATTTGATTAAATAAACCTTGAAATGGAAGAAGATATCAGAAATTATATAAAACTAATGAGCAATAATAGAATTGTATAAGTCTATAAAAAAATCGTTGAGTTGGAAGAAATAATGTGCTATAATAAAATTTATTTGATTAAATAAACCTTGAAATGGAAGAAGATATCAGAAATTATATAAAACTAATGAGCAATAATAGAATTGTATAAGTCTAAATAAAAATCGTTGAGTTGGAAGAAATAATGTGCTATAATAAAATTTATTTGATTAAATAAACCTTGAAATGGAAGAAGATATCAGAAATTATATAAAACTAATGAGCAATAATAGAATTGTATAAGTCTAAATAATAATCGTTGAGTTGGAAGAAATAATGTGCTATAATAAAATTTATTTGTCTAAATAAACCTTGAAATGGAAGAAGATATCAGAAATTATATAAAACTAATGAGCAATAATAAAATTGTATAAGTCTATATAAAAATCGTTGAGTTGGAAGAAATAATGTGCTATAATAAAATTTATTTGTCTTAAATAAACCTTGAAATGGAAGAAGATATCAGAAATTATATAAAACTAATGAGCAATAATAGAAATTGTATAAGTCTATATAAAAATCGTTGAGTTGGAAGAAATAATGTGCTATAATAAAATTTATTTGATTAAATAAACTTTGAAATGGAAGAAGATATCAGAAATTATATAAAACTAATGAGCAATAATAGAATTGTATAAGTCTAAATAATAATCGTTGAGTTGGAAGAAATAATGTGCTATAATAAAATTTATTTGATTAAATAAACCTTGAAATGGAAGAAGATATCAGAAATTATATAAAACTAATGAGCAATAATAGAATTGTATAAGTCTATAAAAAAATCGTTGAGTTGGAAGAAATAATGTGCTATAATAAAATTTATTTGATTAAATAAACCTTGAAATGGAAGAAGATATCAGAAATTATATAAAACTAATGAGCAATAATAGAATTGTATAAGTCTAAATAAAAATCGTTGAGTTGGAAGAAATAATGTGCTATAATAAAATTTATTTGATTAAATAAACCTTGAAATGGAAGAAGATATCAGAAATTATATAAAACTAATGAGCAATAATAGAATTGTATAAGTCTAAATAATAATCGTTGAGTTGGAAGAAATAATGTGCTATAATAAAATTTATTTGTCTAAATAAACCTTGAAATGGAAGAAGATATCAGAAATTATATAAAACTAATGAGCAATAATAAAATTGTATAAGTCTATATAAAAATCGTTGAGTTGGAAGAAATAATGTGCTATAATAAAATTTATTTGATTAAATAAACTTTGAAATGGAAGAAGATATCAGAAATTATATAAAACTAATGAGCAATAATAGAATTGTATAAGTCTAAATAAAAATCGTTGAGTTGGAAGAAATAATGTGCTATAATAAAATTTATTTGATTAAATAAACCTTGAAATGGAAGAAGATATCAGAAATTATATAAAACTAATGAGCAATAATAGAATTGTATAAGTCTAAATAAAAATCGTTGAGTTGGAAGAAATAATGTGCTATAATAAAATTTATTTGATTAAATAAACCTTGAAATGGAAGAAGATAACAGAAATTATATAAAACTAATGAGCAATAATAGAATTGTATAAGTCTAAATAAAAATCGTTGAGTTGGAAGAAATAATGTGCTATAATAAAATTTATTTGATTAAATAAACCTTGAAATGGAAGAAGATATCAGAAATTATATAAAACTAATGAGCAATAATAGAATTGTATAAGTCTATATAAAAATCGTTGAGTTGGAAGAAATAATGTGCTATAATAAAATTTATTTGATTAAATAAACCTTGAAATGGAAGAAGATATCAGAAATTATATAAAACTAATGAGCAATAATAGAATTGTATAAGTCTAAATAAAAATCGTTGAGTTGGAAGAAATAATGTGCTATAATAAAATTTATTTGATTAAATAAACCTTGAAATGGAAGAAGATATCAGAAATTATATAAAACTAATGAGCAATAATAGAATTGTATAAGTCTAAATAATAATCGTTGAGTTGGAAGAAATAATGTGCTATAATAAAATTTATTTGATTAAATAAACCTTGAAATGGAAGAAGATATCAGAAATTATATAAAACTAATGAGCAATAATAGAATTGTATAAGTCTATAAAAAAATCGTTGAGTTGGAAGAAATAATGTGCTATAATAAAATTTATTTGATTAAATAAACCTTGAAATGGAAGAAGATATCAGAAATTATATAAAACTAATGAGCAATAATAGAATTGTATAAGTCTAAATAAAAATCGTTGAGTTGGAAGAAATAATGTGCTATAATAAAATTTATTTGATTAAATAAACCTTGAAATGGAAGAAGATATCAGAAATTATATAAAACTAATGAGCAATAATAGAATTGTATAAGTCTAAATAATAATCGTTGAGTTGGAAGAAATAATGTGCTATAATAAAATTTATTTGTCTAAATAAACCTTGAAATGGAAGAAGATATCAGAAATTATATAAAACTAATGAGCAATAATAAAATTGTATAAGTCTATATAAAAATCGTTGAGTTGGAAGAAATAATGTGCTATAATAAAATTTATTTGTCTAAATAAACCTTGAAATGGAAGAAGATATCAGAAATTATATAAAACTAATGAGCAATAATAAAATTGTATAAGTGTATATAAAAATCGTTGAGTTGGAAGAAATAATGTGCTATAATAAAATTTATTTGATTAAATAAACTTTGAAATGGAAGAAGATATCAGAAATTATATAAAACTAATGAGCAATAATAGAATTGTATAAGTCTAAATAATAATCGTTGAGTTGGAAGAAATAATGTGCTATAATAAAATTTATTTGATTAAATAAACCTTGAAATGGAAGAAGATATCAGAAATTATATAAAACTAATGAGCAATAATAGAATTGTATAAGTCTATAAAAAAATCGTTGAGTTGGAAGAAATAATGTGCTATAATAAAATTTATTTGATTAAATAAACCTTGAAATGGAAGAAGATATCAGAAATTATATAAAACTAATGAGCAATAATAGAATTGTATAAGTCTAAATAAAAATCGTTGAGTTGGAAGAAATAATGTGCTATAATAAAATTTATTTGATTAAATAAACCTTGAAATGGAAGAAGATATCAGAAATTATATAAAACTAATGAGCAATAATAGAATTGTATAAGTCTAAATAATAATCGTTGAGTTGGAAGAAATAATGTGCTATAATAAAATTTATTTGTCTAAATAAACCTTGAAATGGAAGAAGATATCAGAAATTATATAAAACTAATGAGCAATAATAAAATTGTATAAGTCTATATAAAAATCGTTGAGTTGGAAGAAATAATGTGCTATAATAAAATTTATTTGATTAAATAAACTTTGAAATGGAAGAAGATATCAGAAATTATATAAAACTAATGAGCAATAATAGAATTGTATAAGTCTAAATAAAAATCGTTGAGTTGGAAGAAATAATGTGCTATAATAAAATTTATTTGATTAAATAAACCTTGAAATGGAAGAAGATATCAGAAATTATATAAAACTAATGAGCAATAATAGAATTGTATAAGTCTAAATAAAAATCGTTGAGTTGGAAGAAATAATGTGCTATAATAAAATTTATTTGATTAAATAAACCTTGAAATGGAAGAAGATAACAGAAATTATATAAAACTAATGAGCAATAATAGAATTGTATAAGTCTAAATAAAAATCGTTGAGTTGGAAGAAATAATGTGCTATAATAAAATTTATTTGATTAAAACCTTGAAATGGAAGAAGATATCAGAATTATATAAAACTAATGAGCAATAATAGAATTGTATAAGTCTAAATAAAAATCGTTGAGTTGGAAGAAATAATGTGCTATAATAAAATTTATTTGATTAAATAAACCTTGAAATGGAAGAAGATATCAGAAATTATATAAAACTAATGAGCAATAATAGAATTGTATAAGTCTAAATAAAAATCGTTGAGTTGGAAGAAATAATGTGCTATAATAAAATTTATTTGATAAAATAAACCTTGAAATGGAAGAAGATATCAGAAATTATATAAAACTAATGAGCAATAATAGAATTGTATAAGTCTATATAAAAATCGTTGAGTTGGAAGAAATAATGTGCTATAATAAAATTTATTTGATTAAATAAACCTTGAAATGGAAGAAGATATCAGAATTATATAAAACTAATGAGCAATAATAGAATTGTATAAGTCTAAATAAAAATCGTTGAGTTGGAAGAAATAATGTGCTATAATAAAATTTATTTGATTAAATAAACCTTGAAATGGAAGAAGATATCAGAAATTATATAAAACTAATGAGCAATAATAGAATTGTATAAGTCTAAATAATAATCGTTGAGTTGGAAGAAATAATGTGCTATAATAAAATTTATTTGTCTAAATAAACCTTGAAATGGAAGAAGATATCAGAAATTATATAAAACTAATGAGCAATAATAAAATTGTATAAGTCTATATAAAAATCGTTGAGTTGGAAGAAATAATGTGCTATAATAAAATTTATTTGATTAAATAAACTTTGAAATGGAAGAAGATATCAGAAATTATATAAAACTAATGAGCAATAATAGAATTGTATAAGTCTAAATAAAAATCGTTGAGTTGGAAGAAATAATGTGCTATAATAAAATTTATTTGATTAAATAAACCTTGAAATGGAAGAAGATATCAGAAATTATATAAAACTAATGAGCAATAATAGAATTGTATAAGTCTAAATAAAAATCGTTGAGTTGGAAGAAATAATGTGCTATAATAAAATTTATTTGATTAAATAAACCTTGAAATGGAAGAAGATAACAGAAATTATATAAAACTAATGAGCAATAATAGAATTGTATAAGTCTAAATAAAAATCGTTGAGTTGGAAGAAATAATGTGCTATAATAAAATTTATTTGATTAAAACCTTGAAATGGAAGAAGATATCAGAATTATATAAAACTAATGAGCAATAATAGAATTGTATAAGTCTAAATAAAAATCGTTGAGTTGGAAGAAATAATGTGCTATAATAAAATTTATTTGATTAAAACCTTGAAATGGAAGAAGATATCAGAATTATATAAAACTAATGAGCAATAATAGAATTGTATAAGTCTAAATAAAAATCGTTGAGTTGGAAGAAATAATGTGCTATAATAAAATTTATTTGATTAAATAAACCTTGAAATGGAAGAAGATATCAGAAATTATATAAAACTAATGAGCAATAATAGAATTGTATAAGTCTAAATAAAAATCGTTGAGTTGGAAGAAATAATGTGCTATAATAAAATTTATTTGATTAAATAAACCTTGAAATGGAAGAAGATATCAGAAATTATATAAAACTAATGAGCAATAATAGAATTGTATAAGTCTAAATAAAAATCGTTGAGTTGGAAGAAATAATGTGCTATAATAAAATTTATTTGATTAAATAAACCTTGAAATGGAAGAAGATATCAGAAATTATATAAAACTAATGAGCAATAATAGAATTGTATAAGTCTAAATAAAAATCGTTGAGTTGGAAGAAATAATGTGCTATAATAAAATTTATTTGATTAAAACCTTGAAATGGAAGAAGATATCAGAATTATATAAAACTAATGAGCAATAATAGAATTGTATAAGTCTAAATAAAAATCGTTGAGTTGGAAGAAATAATGTGCTATAATAAAATTTATTTGATTAAAACCTTGAAATGGAAGAAGATATCAGAATTATATAAAACTAATGAGCAATAATAGAATTGTATAAGTCTAAATAAAAATCGTTGAGTTGGAAGAAATAATGTGCTATAATAAAATTTATTTGATTAAAACCTTGAAATGGAAGAAGATATCAGAATTATATAAAACTAATGAGCAATAATAGAATTGTATAAGTCTAAATAAAAATCGTTGAGTTGGAAGAAATAATGTGCTATAATAAAATTTATTTGATTAAAACCTTGAAATGGAAGAAGATATCAGAATTATATAAAACTAATGAGCAATAATAGAATTGTATAAGTCTAAATAAAAATCGTTGAGTTGGAAGAAATAATGTGCTATAATAAAATTTATTTGATTAAATAAACCTTGAAATGGAAGAAGATATCAGAATTATATAAAACTAATGAGCAATAATAGAATTGTATAAGTCTAAATAAAAATCGTTGAGTTGGAAGAAATAATGTGCTATAATAAAATTTATTTGATTAAATAAACCTTGAAATGGAAGAAGATATCAGAATTATATAAAACTAATGAGCAATAATAGAATTGTATAAGTCTAAATAAAAATCGTTGAGTTGGAAGAAATAATGTGCTATAATAAAATTTATTTGATTAAATAAACCTTGAAATGGAAGAAGATATCAGAATTATATAAAACTAATGAGCAATAATAGAATTGTATAAGTCTAAATAAAAATCGTTGAGTTGGAAGAAATAATGTGCTATAATAAAATTTATTTGATTAAATAAACCTTGAAATGGAAGAAGATATCAGAATTATATAAAACTAATGAGCAATAATAGAATTGTATAAGTCTAAATAAAAATCGTT